>VZSZ01003186.1:19905-283801 GCA_013398815.1 Ibidorhyncha struthersii | reverse complement strand
TTATGTCCATGTGCCCATATGTAGATATTGGTGCCTTTTGCCATCTAGGTCATGTTTGATCTATATTTTTATTCTGGGCCACGGTGTTTGATGAGTTAGAAAACTGATCTGCTGGATCCAAAGATTTCTGATCCTTATTTTCTCACTCAGATTCCTCAAGCCCAAGTATTTCTTGATGCAGGCCTTCTGTTAGTTGTGGTTCAAGGTCCTATGGCCTCCTCCAGTTTTCTAAGGCTGACTTTTATCTCATGACTCCCAGACTTCATTTGATGATTCAGTGAGTTCAATGAAGAAGTTAAGACCTTCCCCTCCCACTTGCAATCAAAAAACAAGCAAAAAATCAAAACAAAATAACCCCCGCCTTACTGGCCTTCCTAACTTGAGACTTCCAAAAACTCTTGTCTGTTTCAAGTTGGACATCACATTCCTGGACTGTTTTCTCTTATAGCTTCTTTTGATTGGGACTGGAGGAGTAACTGGTCTCTAGAGACGAATATCTTGATCCCTGTCTGTAACCTTTTTTTTTCATTGTCTTTGTCCTTGGAAAGGAGTACTCTGTGTACGTGAATGTATCTGGAGGTGGTCTCTCCAAACCTGTGGAGCCAACACATCATTGTTGTCAACTACATGGTGGCACTGAACAAGTGCTCATTTAAAATACTTCTGTTACTCCTGATTGATGTTATCTACAAGTGTGGAAAACAGAGGGTAAGGTTTTGCATTACAGCTAAACCAATCTACAGTATCACTTGTTCCTGCCTCTGGCCAGTCTCACTTTTCCTCTTACGGGTTCTGTTACTCCTGCTGCACCCTTCAGAAAATGAAATAAGCAGAAAACGACTTGCTTTGGTTAAACCTGCTCACAAATGTCAAAACTGACATCAGGTGCAAGCACTGGAATCTAATGGCAGTAACCGTTAGATTGGCCCAACTGTAACATTGAGTTTTACCCTGGGCAACCCTTGGAGTACCTGCCATGGTTGACCTGATGTGACTTAAGAGAGAAAATAAAGGAGATTTAAAGTTCTTCTTCTACAGGCAAATGACCATAAAGTCCAAGACTGTTAATCTATTTCATTTTGTGTGTCATAGCATTAAATGAAGGTTAGTACTTGGGAGGATTAACACAAGCACTTGGTTATGTTCCTGATAACATAAATAAAAGTAGGCCAAATTTTTTAAAACTACTGAATATTACAGCTTATACTCACATTCTTATAACAGGATACTGAATAGAAACTATGTGAAGGCAAGAATCCTGTCAACGTAATAACTTTTAATTTACATAAGGAATGTAAAGCACAAAGAATGACTTAACAGTAAATTCTTATTTTAACCCGGAGTTGATGATGTGTGAACTGACACAGGCAGGATGCAGGAACAACCACAAAACCACGGATGACAGGCAAAGAACAAATTCAATCTTGATACCTCGGAGACCTGGGAATCTCCAAAGCAGCACCCAGGCAGAGGCATGCAAGTGGGGGATGCAGGCACCACGGAGCAAGAGAGTCCTTCTTAGCAAGAGAGAGAGTGAGAGAGCATCTGAACCTGCTGTTCTTGCCTGTATTTCAGGGATTCAAGCAGGCATAGTTTTCCACGGTGCTTTGATCTTCTCCTGCAGCAGGTGTGTTTGACAAGGTGCCTCTAAGTCCATCACAGGCCTGTGTTATCTAACTGCAGATGTTCTACTTGTTGAGCACATAAGACTAAACAACGATCAGTGTGATATATATGTTTTCCAATACCCCACGTGTGAGTCACTTGAGCTTGTTTACAATCCTCCTCACTGATCTTCCATTACTTTCCTGCAGATGATGAAGAGTATCTTGAACCAAATGATTCATTTGTCATTTAATTGCTCAATTAATAAAGTGAGGATGATGCTTTATAGGACAAAAAGATAAATACAGCTGAAGTGTTTGATCCAGGAAGAATTCTGAAGCTGGAATAAGAGAAGACAAATAGATGCATCTTAATTGCTGAAATTGTATTAACAAGCTTTACCAGCAACTGATGAACCTGAGAAATGTTAGCAATTTGCTTTGTATTAGCTTCCCATATTGTACAAACTTATCTAGAACACAGACTGGTTTTATTATTCCAACTTAATTTGTACTGTGGCTAGTGCACAGTTAAAAATTAAGGCTTCAGTTTGTCTCTTACTTTAAGGATTACGGTCTCAAGTGACAAGGCAAGGGAAAAGTGAAGGAAGAGATATGAAACCTATTGCAAGGAAAATAACCCGCAACTCTGCTCTATTTGTGTAGTTTAATTCAAATCAAGATTGAAGCAAGTTATAGGTTTATTAACAACTGGTAATTAACTGACATTCAATGAACTGTGCATTCAGGATCAGTAATGCAACAAAAAAATCATGATACTAGACACTTAAAAGTGTTACAACAACAGATTTCTTAACACCATTATAGAACTGATCCCCAAAACTGCGACCTTACCCTCACACTCATTCAGCAGATGTGAGTTGCAGGCCCCTATCCTCTCTTCAGGGAGGATGGTGGTGTCCCTGCCCATGGCAGGGAGGTTGGAACTAGATGATTTTTAAGGTCCCATCCAACCTAGACCATTCTATGATTCTATGAGTGGCCCCATACACACCAATTCTGGTGCCACTGTAGTCTTCCCAGCCCAGCTTCTGATCCTGTTGCTCTCCAGACCCTGCTAACGAACACAGACTATGGTGAGAAAGCCCCCACAGCCATAGGCACCCCAGGCTGGGGGTGCCACTTGCTGACCCATATTGCCAGCACACAGCCGGATGCAGGACCCTTGGGGATGTTACTTGGTACTTCTCCTGGCATTGCAGTGTCATAAGGAAAGAGCTGGCAGTGCCCATCCAGACCCTGGCTGTGGCCACTGCCACTCCAGGGTCTCTCCCCACCATTAAAAATTTTCATGCTTCATTTATAATTCTCTTCATGCTGACTTATTTTCTCAAAAGCCTCTTGGTAGTTCTCTGGCAGCTCTTAAATCTGCCTGACAACCCTCTTCCTCTCAGACATGATCAGTTTGGTGTTGATTACCTCTTGAATAGTTTTGGCTTTTGAGCCATGCACCCTGCGTATGTTTACCCTCCTATCCCAACAGCAATAGCCATCCAGGCCATTTGCCAAGAGTGGGATATGTGGACTCCCCTGCTGATCCCCATTTTATGGATGGGAGAATCGAGGCAAGAAGGTTTTCTGGGGGACTTGATGATTGCAAGTGAGGGTAGATTCCAGACTCCTAGCCTAGCACTGTGTATGCCAGCTGAAATGGAGATGTCGGGGCCAAGGGGACTTTGGAGGGTGGAAAGGGAATTTAATTGCCATTTTTAGCTCAGCTTGGTGTCTACTGGCCAGTCCGAGGGACAAATTCATCTTCTGTCTTGGTAACACAAATGTAAGGAGACAGTTTCAGCCTCTCCTTTCTCTTATTGCAAAACTTCCAAGCAAAGTCTGTCATAAGGCTCATGGAGCCCACTCCAGCACTGATACTGCTGTGCCTTACTGCTGAGACCTCACGGACTTCGGTGAAAATGAACTATATCTGAATAGTTTTAGGAGATCTGGCTCTGGGAGATTGCCTGCTATAAATCATGGATTAGGATCGCTGTCTAGACCTGTTTAGAAGGCTCCTACGCAACATAAAAGGAGGTGATTTTTCTACCATTGATATAGATCTTAATGCTTGGAGTTACTTAACAATATGTCAGAGGAGTATGTGGCTTAATTCTTTGACAGATCTGAGCCATTTTATAGGTATATTGCATATCTATAATTTACAGACACTTATTGACCATCCAAACCTTATGAGTTTTTTTCCCCGTTCATTTCATCTCACAAATACTGTACTATTTTCTTCCATCTGTTTACAACAAAGTTTTTCTCTGTTTCCTCATCAGGTCAGTTCAACCTCAAACCTTTTTTTTTTTTAAGTGAAAATAGTCTATTAGAAAAGAAGCAAAACCATAACCAAATGAACCC
Source organism: Ibidorhyncha struthersii (assembly GCA_013398815.1). NCBI lineage: Eukaryota > Metazoa > Chordata > Aves > Charadriiformes > Charadriidae > Ibidorhyncha > Ibidorhyncha struthersii. The sequence continues at coordinate 279,815 of VZSZ01003186.1, read as the reverse complement.
GGGGAGCAAGTAATATTCTGTAGCTTGCCCCATTACTAGCCTTTTTGTCATGAATGGAAAGCCTAAGGGTGTGTCTAACTTAGATTTCATCTCTTTATTCTTTGTCTGCTAGGAATGCCATTATAGGAACTTGTCAGTGCCTAATGGGCTACCATAATTGATTTACCTGTACAGCTGGAATTGGACTAAACTGTTCATTTGCTCTGCTGAAGTGCCAACTGTACAAGAGTAGGAAATGTTATGTTTAGAAGAAATGCTTGTGTCTCTGGAATCAGAAAATTTCACTATACTCAGCAAAATCAATTTAATTATTGAAGTCTAAAAAAATTACCTTCAGGTGTAGGGGCTATTATGCTTGAAAAGACGATTTCTTTTTTTTAAAAGAAATTGCCTTCCATTAGAACTATATGTTGCCTAGAGGCAGTAGGTAGAATGGCAGGTGTATTTGCTTTTTTGGAATAAGCAGCTATGCAAGGCGGCACTGATCTTACAATGGGATGCATAAATGCATGTGATTTAGGAACGTTCACAGTAAGAAATACTCATGTTCGTAACACCACTCAAAGAACAATTTTGTGTAGATAACTTCAATTTTAGTCTCTTAAAACAAATCTAAATCAGAGTTCTAATTTTACTTTCATGGTATCCCCATATCTAGAAAGCCAGTTTTAGGACCTCAGCATAGTTTACCCCTAGTCTCAAGCTGTTAGCATGTTGGGTTTCAAATGACAGTTGGAAGTGGATGGGATTAATTTCTTTTAATGCTTGCATAGAGTTTACAGTTTAAGAGTACCTGAGTTATAAGCTCTGATTGTGTAATGGGTTATACTAAAGCAGCCTTGTTTTGACAAACTCCAAAGATCATTTCCTTCCCAACAGCCAAACAATATTTTTCAAACAGCAGGCTAGCTGTTAGGCTGTGCATTCACATTTAGTAGCCTTGTTTATTACCCAATTCTACCCAAGAGGTAGAATAACAAAGGGGTGAGGCATAAGCTGGAGAAGGAGACTACAAAGTGGGAGGACCACTGCCTTGTGATTGGCCAAACAAAGCCCACCCATGGGGCAGTTGCTGGTGGTGATGCGCCTCGGGTCAGTGGTGGGCCAGTCACCTGTGCTGGTGATAGTCTGAAGGAAGGGCCTGGGTGGTGGTGGGACAGAGGCCACCTTCCACAAGGTTGTGAGTAGCTCCAATTTGGGTAAGGCAGGAAGGCTGACATTCAAAGACCACAGAAGCACAGAGGTTGGGAGAGACCCCTGGAGAGACCCCCATGGGCAGGGACATCTTTCACTAGACCAGGTTGCTCAAAGCCCCATCCAACCTGGCCTTGAACACTTCCAGGGATGGGGCATCCACAACTTCTCTGGGCAACCTCTTCCAGTGTCTCATGACCCTCATGACCAGAGGCAGCTCCCTCAGCCTGCCCTTGTGTGCTGTGTGCCCCGGCCCCTCACCATCCTGAAGTCCCTGGGCTGGGCCCATGCCACACGCATCAGTGTCATTCCTGGATCAGGGAGTCCAGGAGGGGACACGGAGGTCCAGATGCAGTTGCCAGAGTACCAAATGAGAGAGGAGGAAAGCATTTTTACTGTTTTTTTTTTCCTAGTTTTATTGTGTTTAAAATTGTTAATTATCTAATCTTGAAAAGAACTCCTAACGAAGTATCTAGAAGGGATCTTAATTCTGAAGGCCAGCACCTCTTCCTGGCAGAACTGCAGTCTTCTGCTTCCCCAAAGGAACAGCTGTCTCTCTAACTTCTTTGCTTCATCTGTTGCTATTCTTCATGGAGGGTTTGGCTTCATCTTCAGCCACCCATCAGGCAGCCTTCTCATCCTCAGACTGAAGAAACCTCACCTCCAGGCTCCAGGAAACTCAGCGGCCCTCTGAGAGGTCACTCCTGTCACCTGGCACAGCAGCCTGGTCACGTCATCTCCTTTTCTTGGTGCTCGGAGCAGAGAGATGGCACCTGTTTGGGAGAGGTAGCGGTGGAGAGGGGATTTGGGATGGGAAAGAAGGGCTCAAACCACCCAAAGCAATCCATAAAATGATTGCTGATTGCTGGGAGATATTATAGGTGAGCCTGCAGGATGGCCAGGCATGGAGGCTGTGCCTCCTGGCGAATGCCAGGGGTGGAGGCTGGGCCAACGGTAGGGCACTGGCCAGGAGCTCCTGTGACACTGCTGCCATAGTGTCATGGAGGGGAGCCCTTGCACAGTGCAGTGGTGCCAGGTGAGCCATGCTGGAGGTGGATCCACTTCCAGGCCTCCACACCATCAGCCACATGAGTGATGGCCATTACTACCATGTGCTTGATGATGGCCCATCTCTGATGCTGCCTCTTCTTCTTCTGAAGTTCATGCAACCATGTCTCTTCTCTCCCATGTAAAGGTGGACAGCCACCTACTTTGCTGCTCTGGGACCTCTTGATACCAAGCATCTTGTCATTCAACGGCCTTGAAGCTCAGAGAATTGTGGGCCAGCTGCCAGGGTCCCTGTATTTACAGGGCCCAGAAAAGAAGACAGTGAGGTGGCTCATAACATCAGGAGGTCACTGCGATCATAGAATCATTTAGGTTGGAAAAGGCCCTGAAGATCATCAAGTCCAATCATTAACCTAACACTACCAAATCCACTACTAAACCATGTCCCTAAGCACTACATCTACCCGTCTTTTGAATACCTCCAGGGATGGTGACTCAACCACTTCCGTGGACAGCCTATTCCAGGCCTTGATAACTCTTCCTGTGAATAAATTTTTTTCTAATATCCAATCTAAACATCCCTTAATATAACTTCAGGCCATTTCCTCTGGTACTATCATTTGCTACTTGGGAGAAGAGACGGACACCCACCTTTCTACAACCTCCTTTAAGGCAGTTGTAGAGAGCAATAAGGTCTCCCCTCAGCCTCATTTTCTCCAGACTAAACAACCCTAGTTCCCTCAGATGCTCTTCACAAGACTTGGTCTCTAGACCTTTCACCAACTTCTTTGGACACGCTCCAGCACCTCACTGTCTTTCTTGTAGTGCAGCGCACAAAACTGAACACAGTATTGACCACTTGTGACTGGCTGCCAACTGGATTTAACTCCATTCACCACAACTCTGGGCTTGGTCATCCAGCCATTTTTTCACTCAGTCTAGAGAATGCTTGGCCAAGCCTTGAGCCGTCAGTTTCTTCAGGAGAATGTTATGGGGAAACGGTGTCAAAGGCGTTACTAAAGTCCAGGTAGACAACATCCACAGCCTTTCCCTCAGCCACTAAGCAGGTCATGCTGTCATAGAAGAAGATCAGGTTAGTCAAGCAGGACCTGCCTTTCATGAACCCATGCTGACTGGGCCTGATCACCCAATTGTCCTGTACGTGCCATGTGATGGCACTCATGATGACCTGCTCCATAACCTTCCCAGGCACCCAGGTCACACTGACAGGCCTGTAGTTCCCCAGATACTCCTTCCAGCCCTTCTTGTAGGTGGGCGTCACATTTGCTAACCTCCAGTCAACTGGGACCTCCCTGGTTAGACAGGACTGCTGATTAATGATTGAATGGCAGTGCAAGTGGCCAAATATGTCTGTTTGGGGAGCTGGGGGCCTGTGACCTGAAAGATGCTCTACTGTGAGAGAAGGAGGGTCAGAGGAGCTGAGGGTACCTTTCTGGGGATCGGTCCCCTGTGTCTTTGTGCTGCACCTTGGGCACAGGGACTGCCCTCCACCTCTCCTTGTGTGCCTGGGCCGCAGACCCCTCCTTATCCTGTGCCTGGGCTACCCTGGATGAGATGGTGGCAACAGTGTTCCAGGAGGGTCAGGGGTCCTCAGTGATCCTCCAACTCCCTGCAAGTAGCTGTCCTGAAACTTTTCAAATAATGATTCTGGATCTAGGAACCTTTATCCTATTCGTAGTTTTCTAAAACATAAAAGCAAGCCTTCATATATTATTTACCATGAGGCATAGTAAGTATGGGAGATGCATTCAAAACATATAGTATTTAGCTTGCTATGAGATTTACATATATAAAAAAAGAGAATTGTAAATTTTCCTCTCCTTACTCTTTCTGGGACAATTTCAGGGAAGTATCTCATATCTCCATAATACTTACTTTTAAATAAATATAGCACCTGTGCCAATCTTTTATTTGCATCAAAATAATAACTTAATTGCTTCCTTGTATTTATATTTAACTTAAAGTAAATGAAACTAATAGTGGTGGCTTTATTTAGCCATTGTAAGCATAGGCAGAAATTAGCCAATAACTTAGTTTATCTTTAACTGGGTCTACTGTTACCACATTCATTGAATTAAACTTGCTGGATCTGAACCTAGGTTTAACCCAAGTTTGCATTTACACGTTGAAAGGTCAATGCATTGGACAAGTTTTGAAACTCATTCTTTCTAGGTTTGGCAGCATGTCTATATAGCAGAGCAACGTTTTTCTGTCCCGTGTCGCAGTTAGAAGGGGCTTAATAAATGTTGCCTTGTTTAAAGTGCTTTTATTCTTTGGTCACTACAGGTTGTTTTTATTATGAATTTCCATGCCCCAAATTAAATGTACAGAGGTGTTTATTTCATGGTATTTATCTATTATTTCATGCATTGCTTACGGACAACTCAAACAATGAAACAAATAAATCCCTCTGCCATTTTAAAGTAGGTAAAACATACCTGAAAATTAGCAGTAACCCACTTTCCCACAGATATTTAAGGACAATGGAAATTAATACTGAAAGACTCACTAAAGTAGTTGCTGATGCGTTCCTAAAATTCTCTCTTCTCCCAAGATGATCGATTGAACTGAGCGGACAGCTTGTCAACACCGTAATTAACTAAAGAAAATAGAGCAGTAGGCAAACACAAATTGCTGTGCAACGGTACTTCAAAGACATCTATCAGGTGCGTTTAAATGATTAGCAACATAACACAATAAATGTTTAGTTGTAGTGGACTGATGGGTGAGAGGTTGTGGAGACTTGCTGAGAGGTTCCACAGGTGGATGAAGTAATTCCAGCTTCTGGGGCTCACACTGTTGCTCTCAGAGTTACCCACAAAAGTACAGCTTAACTCTTGGAAAGTGCCTTATGGAAGTATCAAAAATGCAATGCAGGGAGAGACTTAACCATTGAACACATCTTTGTTATACTACAAGAGCGTTTTCTGGGATCATTCAGCGCAGAGATTGTTAGCTGTCAGGCTAATTCTGTGGGTGTGATGGCACACAATTTAGAGTGTGCATCAGGGTGCCTTTGCATTTTGTCTGGTCCTGAGAAGAGATCTACTTCTGCCTTCAGAAGATTGTGCAGATCTATCCAGACAGAATCAAGGATGCATATCCATTTTTCCATTCCACGTAATGCTTCTCAGTGTATAACCCTATAAGCTTACTGCTAATTAAGAAAAAAATAATGTAGACTAATTGCATACGTTAGGGTTTGGATTCATAAACATGTGTTGACTGCTTTGTGTTTGTCTGACAAGACAAAGCAGCTTTAATCCAGTGCAACAGTTTTGAACAGTGCCTACCCCAACGAGGTTCCCTTTCACTTTGGTTTCCCAGATCCTTCTGTAAGAGACAAGATCTCTTAACAGCTGACTTTGCCAAGTGCTTTGTACTGGGTCTGATGAACTGTCTCTGAAATTTGAAATAAACAGAGAAATAGCCATTGATTTTATAAATCTTCATATCACGAGTTATCATATGGGTTGCTTGCTGTTTTCTGGTTTTGACATTGTGTACAATTTTTAATAACAGAAGGAATTCCCAGATGGAGAGTTTAGAAATAATAACAAAACTGTGAACTCATGTCACTGACTGAAAGGCAAAAAGAACATTGTAAGGATGTTATCTCATACTTCAAATGTTCAACCTAAGAAATTCAGAGATAATGCTACCCTGAAAAACTTGTAATAACCAGAGTAGAAAAGAAGGAAATCAACACAGAAGGTAGCCTTAACAACTTTAAGGCAACCTTATCTCTTTCCCTCAGTGGAAACACAAAGAAGAGGAAAGAAAAAGAAGCAGAAATTAGAAAAAATAGTATTTGAACATAGTTGTGATCAAAACCCGTGCTTATATTCTAATTATAAACACAGAAGGATTTCAGTTTTAGTATATCTATTTGTCTATGACCTATTACAGAAAAAAAAAAAAGGGAGGGCAGAAAGTACCTGAGAAGGTATGAGTTCTTTGAATAATGAGGACTGAGGTGACTGCATGAACAGCAAAACTCTCCAAAACATGTTCTGCTAAAACATCTTGCAGTGAAACTAGAGAATTCTTGTTTTCTTTGGAATAAGAATTAAATCAGAATCTGCTCCAAACTGGAGAAAGTTGCAGAGAATTGACAGAAAGTTTCAGAAGGATCCCCTTAAATAGTATTGTAAATAGGAGCTAGTAAAGTCCATGACTTCAGGATTAATTTGGCTGCAGAACTCAGATGAAATACTATACTTAAAATAATGTGAATATGTGTGAAATAACAACCGCAGCAAAATTATTGTTATATGTAACAGCTGTCCTAATTCTTGCAGATCCTTTCAGTACACAAAAGGATATGAAAAAAATGTTGTGTAAGTCTGACTTCAGAAGAATAAATCATTCTTCTTCAGGATTCAGGTTGAAACTTCCACTAAGAGTATATCTTCTGCTGGATTTTGAAACAAGGCTTCACACTTTAGAAATAAACTGGAGAGAAAACAATAAAGCGCCTACAGAAGATAAATACCAATACCTGGCCATGAGGCCATAAAGGACTTATATACCTGATAACCCATAGCATAAAAAGGTAGCAAAAGCTCTTTGTCTTTCAGTGTATTCCAGCTTTATATTCTGAGAGAATGGAAGTCATTCCAAGGAAATCCTAGCTTTTAGAGAGAAACAGTATGCTTTTTTGTATAGGTTTTAATGATCACTCATCTCAACTTTTTGTTGAATGAATATGGACCTTCCTGATTTTTTTCACAGACCTTGACTTCCTTTGTGGTGAAATTACAGATATTCTTAAAGCCTATGGAAATATATTTCATTGATGAGCACTGTCATCAGGGGTGGCAATATAAGACATAGCATGCAAGCTGATGTGGGCAGTTTCTTTTGCATGAAATAACCTCTTATTTCATGACTCAGAATGATAGAACCCTCCTAACTTTGAGGTGTGTGCTCAAAGTTGAGACTTCATATTTAGCTTCAATTTTTCTGTTTGGTTTTTTTTTTCAGCCTCCACTGCTAATTATGTATAGAATAGAAAAATGACTATTATGCTGTCACGCAAACTTCAAGTGCTCAAAGCTTATAAGCCAACTTCTCTTAAATCGTCATGAAAATGATCTAATTAAAATTCAGAAGATTGACATGGTCTACAATTAAAAAAAACAGAGAGACAAACTTCCCACTTCCTGGTTTATTTGTTTTTTTTTTCTCAAGCCAATTTAAGAGATTACAGATCTCTCACCTTTTGTACTTGAACAGGTGGCTGCTTTTAGCTCAGCAGGTGCTTGTATGCACTTACCAATCATTTCTGTGGTGAAATCCTTCTTGGCCTAGCTGAGAAGATTGGGCTAGGAAGAAGGACCATTATTTAGACAGTCCTCCCCAAGTGTATAAAGCTTGTTATGTCAGTCTTTCAAGTGTCACATCAATTCTGTAGGTCTGCATTTCCAATATCTATCCAAAATACAGAACACTTCTAAGATCCTTTATACTCTTGTCCAATTTTTGGTTAGCCAGGTGTATCAGATGCTGAAAGAAGACCAAGCAAGTTGCTCAAGATATCTTAGGGAAAAAAAAAACAAACATGCATGTGTTTCCCAAAGTTGAAATTTTCACTGTAATATTGTGTGAATGTTATAAGTAAACCTCTTTTCTCTTCCCTCATCTTGTGATACCCATCTTCCTCCGTTCCCAGTTTTCAATCTGGATTGATAAGCAGAACTCAGGTAACCACCTCCTTACGGAGTTTCTTACGGGTTTCTACCCCTTTTGATTTCACTGCTCTTAAGAAAAAGTATCCGATGAATTGGATGAAATCTTGAAAGAAGACAGTTTAACTGGAAAAACAGCCTGAAAAAACAGCCCTTTGTGGCTGTGCTCTCTGGTACGCTTTCATTGTAAAGTACCTGAAAATCCAGCAGCTCCCCTGTGATGCATAAGAATGGTAAACATTAATCAATCAATAAGTGTGGTCAGAACTATAGCTTGAAAAGATGCTCAGTTGCTACTTTATACTTTTAGAGGTTATAGAAATATGATATGATTTCTCTCTATATTTCTACTGAAGATTTTAACCAAGAAAGATTACTGGAAATTTTGGAGAAAAAGCATGATAAAATAGAAATGCCATCTCATCAGTTTTAGGTAAACTGTCTGACTAGCATAGTCCCCAAACCTCAGGAAATATTAACTTGAAAATGCAAAGTTCAGTTTCAACAATAAATTCTAAGTTATGGAAATGCAGTTTTGGAAGTCAAATGTCTTCGAAAATCAGCTTGGTCTAATTTGGAGTCCCAAACCTTAAAGCAGTTCAAAAATACCATAATACTGTATAAAATGTATATAAAATATACATAATATAACTCAAACAGCAATTTGGAGTTGAGTGATAGTCATAGTACCTATGTGACGTACACTCAATTGTCGTACTCTCTTAGCATAGGTTTTGTAATAGGTCTCTACCACAGTGACTCTAATTTACTTCATACTCCAAACTTTCCACTACAAGAGTACAAAATTATCATTGGGTGTAATATTGCAAATACTTTGATATATTTTAAATAGAAATACAAGTACTCTTTGATTATGATATGTATTCTTTTTTTCTTATTCCACACAAGGTTTCAAATGTGAAAATTGGTGGTATTATGCTATGGTATATAAATAATCTGATCAGTCATTATAAATTATAATCCTTTAGAAATCATTCATTTCAAAGTTCTCATGAAAAAACTGACTCAAAAATGTTACCAGCTGTTCCATTTTGAAAACATCCTGGGTATTTAGACTTCTAATTCAGCTTATGGTATTAAGCTGTTCAGTATTTTTTGAAAACTTTTCCCATTTTCCGTCCTTTAAAAATGCATAATATCTCGATTTAAAATGAGAAAACACAGTCAAAATAGGAGTAATTTTTTGTAAAAGTTGTAATGATTTTAAGGATTTTTAATTGCTTTTAGAGTTATCAGCTAGTTCAATAAGGCAGCTTTCTCTAATTATTGTGGTATAATGGGTCACAAAGCAACTACTGAACAAAGGAAGAAGTGTTGCCTTTCAAATTATTACCTGGAGAGAAAGGATAAGAGCAAGAAAACATTTGGTGAGAGAAACTGATGAAACAAAATTTGTGGTTTTTGCCTTATCTTCAATGACAAACAGCTTTCTGATATTCAGACTAGCAAATAAGATACATCTGAATGTATTATTTGCTTCTAACATTTTTTCCAGCTCAATTTACGTACGGTATGTTAAGTCACTGTCATGGTTAACTTGAGAAAACATGCAATTATTAGAACCAAAATGTGTTACAATAATTTCTGAGCTTGTTCATTGTCTCCAGTGCTGTCAATAGAGTTACTAATTTGAGAGGCTATACACTCTTCTACTAATTTGCACTCTTCATAGAAGTTAAACTGTAGATTTTTTTTAAAGTTTCTGGGTAGTATGTAAATGTAACTAGATATGTTCTGCAGCATTGATTTTTAACAAAACTTTGAGACTCTCTTCAGGGTAGTCCTCTCATGGGCAGAGAGGGTTATTTAAAACCCTTTAAATTTTCATGATTAAAAAGTCTTGTGAGATGCTTGGATGAGGTGAATTTGGATAGAAAGTCCTAGCTAGCATTTAAAGCTTAATAAGAAAAAAGAGTGTGGGGATTACCATTTATTTTCATTTTGGTTTTGCAGGGGAGAAGGGATGAAAGAGGTGACTTTTAAAACATTTCCATCAATCATAATGTCTTAACTGTAACTTTTAAAATGGAGAAACAACCAGCCTTTTATGCAGCATATACTTTAAGTAGAAAATATCTAAAATACCCACCCCTGTCGTGGTTTAACCCCAGCTGGAAACTAAGCACCATGAAGCTGCTTGCTCACTCCCCCCCAGTGGAATGGGGGAGAGAATCAGAAGAGTAAAAGTGAGAAAACTTGTGGGCTCAGCTAAAGACAGTTTAATAGGCAAAGCAAAAGCCACGCACACAGGCAAAGCAAAACAAGGAATTCATTCACTGCTTCCCACTGGCAGGCAGGTGTTCAGCCATCTCCAGGAAAGCAGGGCTGCATCACGCATAACGGTTACTTGGGAACACAAACACCATAACTCCGAATATCCCCTGCTTCCTTCTTCTTCCCCCAGCTTTATATGTTGAGCGTGACGTCATGTGGTATGGAATATCATATTGGGGATATGGTTTAGAAGTGGTTTTGTCAGGTTAGGTTAATGGTTAGACTTGACGATCTTTCCAACCTTAACGATTCTATGATTCTATGATTCTGTCCCTTTGGTCAGTTGGGGTCAGCTGTCCCGGCTGTGTCTCCTCCCGACGTCTTGTGCTCCCCCATCCTACTCGCTGGTGGGGTGGTGTGAGAGGCAGAAAAGGCCTTGACTCTCTGTAAGCACTGCTCAGCAATAACAAAAACATCCCTGTATTATTAATGCTGCTTTCAGCACAAATCCAAAACACAGCCTCATAATAGCTACTATGAAGAAAATAAACTCCATCCAAGCCAAAACCAGTATAACCCCAAGAAAAAAACTGGTACTGTTTTTCAGCTGACACTGTTTTCACCCTTTATGAGCAATACTTTTCTTGTAGGATTAAGAAAAAGCTGTTTAAAAAACTAGATAGGAAAAGTACCATGAGGTAACAAAGAAATGATCATATTAGGATCAATGCAGAGCATTGATTTGAATATTAACTCTTTTCATAGAATCACAGAATCATAGAATGGTTTGGGTTGGAAGGGACCTGAAGGATGATCTAGTTCCAGCCCCCCTGTTATAGGCAGGGACACATCCCACCAGAACAGGTTGCTCAAAGCCCCATCCAGACTGGCCTCGAACACTTCCAGAGATAGGGCATCCACAACTTCCCTGAGCAACCTGTATCAGTGTCTCACCACCCCCACAGTAAAGAACAACTTCCTAATATTGAATCTAAATCTACCCTCTTTCAGCTTAAAACTGTTATCCCTCGTCCTATCGCTGCACTTCCTGGGTAAAGATCCCTCCCCATCTTTCCTGTAGGCTCCCTTTAAGTACTGGAAGGCTGCTATAAGGTCTCCCCACAACCTTGTCTTCTCCAGGCAGAGCAACCCTAACTCTCTCAACCTGTCCTTATAGGAGAGGTGCTCTAGCCCTCTGATCATCTCCATGGCCCTCCTCTGGACCTCCTCTAAAAGGTCTTTCCTGCGCTGAGGACTCCAGAGCTGGATGCAGGACTCCAGGTGAGATCTCATGATAGCAGAGTAGAGGGGCAGAATCACCTCCCTCGACCTGCTGGTCATACTTCTTTTGATGCAGCCCAGGGTAGTTGGCTTTCTTGGCTGCAAGCACACATTGCTGGGTCATGATGAGCTTCTCATCCAGCAACACCCCAAGCCTCTCTCCTCAGGGCTGCTCTCATTCCATTCTCTGCCTAGCCTGTAGTTGTGCTTGGGTTTGTCCCAACTGAAGTGCAGGACCTTGCACTTCACCTTGTTGAAGTTCATGAAGTTTGCACAGGCCCACCTCTCAAGTTTGTCCAGGTCCCTCTGGATGGCATCCCTTCTCTTCAGCACAGTGACCGCGCCACACAACTTGGTGTCATCAGCAAACTTGCTGAGGGTACACTCAATCCCACTGTTTTATGAAAACATTTTCTTTTTTTTGCCATCTAATAGAAGTCTTGAGAACTATTATGAAAAAAAAAACCACAATCCCCCCAAAAAGGAGAGTAAGGTGGATGGGTAGACTTTCAAGAAACATTTCAGTAGCTGTCAGTTGTTATGCTTCCAAATAGAGATTCAACAGAAATAACTGCGTAAAATGACTAGTAGTTTCATGTAGGTACAGTCAGTCATAAGTGATAATGAACACTGGTATTCCTTGATTCTACTTGGTTTCTGTTTTAACAGCTGCTCAGATTATATCAAAGATTTTATTCACAGCTGCATACTGATGAAGAAGAAATCTGGATGCCTGGATGATTTTAGAAATTGGAGAAGGGAGGGAAGCAAAAAAAAAAAGGCAAAGCCAAGAAATCTTCTGAGACTATATCTTCTGAGAGATTAAGGTAAGAAGAAAGTTTTTATGAAAAGCCATGTTGAATTTTATGGACAATTTCCTGAGATGTAGAAATTGGAAGTAATTTTGTGAAGTTCAGGAAAAAAAGGGAGATATCTTCCTCTTTGAAGTGTCTCCTGATGACATGCAGTTGTAGGTGTTATTTCTTCTGAAGGAACAGAAGAAGCTATTAAGTGATTTTGCTATTATATTATGGAAATAAATCAATGAAAGATCTCATGGGCAATCCTCTCAAATAATTTTTGACCACAGAAATGAAAAAGTTACAACTGAGACTAAAAACCAGCCAAATCTGAAGTTTAAGAGTGCGTGACTTGTTTTGTAATGTTGACCTCCAGACATTAAAGCTTGGGAGCTCTTCTGCAGAAAAGATGATTGTTTTTCACCTTCCTGATTTGCTTTTATATCTAGTATTACAACTCTTGGTAAAGTGACTTAAAAAATCACTTGCATGTTATTATGGGATCCTTATTCCCCCTCTTTGTCTTTTTATTAAAGTTTTTATGAAATCTTTTTGTTGCTGCTTTTCATGATCTTATACAAAATAGGAAGAAGCCTGGTAGTAAACTAAAGGCAGTAGTACATAATTCATCTTGTGTGAAGCACCTACAGAGATGACAGCAGTTAAAAATAACTCTTCAGTGTAGAAATAGTATTTCACTATTAGATTGGCCTATGTGATCTGAAGATGTCCCTTCCAACCTAAACAATTCTGTGAGTCTGTGATTCATGCTTACTGGACTCAGTTTTCAAGCTGTTTTTTTTTGTTTTGTTTTGTTCCCCACTCCTACTGTCCCATCCCCCAGAAATGTCCGACTTGGATGATCAAAATTTATTCCTTCCTTTTTGGAAACAAAATGAAAAAAAATATGAGTTTAGGTAAATCTGGAAAATGCTATAACTCGAGATTATAGGCCCAACTGTCACTGTAAAATCATTTTTAGGAGTTTTCACAGCTATTGCTGACTGAGGAGAAACATGATTCAACCATCATTATGTGGAGTATATTTTAGCCATATTGGCCCTCAAGAAAATTTGTATTTTCACATATCACAGTTGCATACCAATTGCTTATTTTGCAAAATGTGCTGCAAAACACTAATGAATATGCTTTGAGATATTTGCATGAATTACTAAAGCAAAACTCATCTTATTAATTAACACAGTCCATTTTGTGATGTACTATCCCTGCTTCTCTTAGGGTTTGTGTTTAATTATCAGCCAGTTAGCAAGCAGCAGTTATTTTTTTATTGGATGACTAAGGGTTTAGTTGAAATCTGTCTTTTTCATAGGTAATAGGAACTAGAATTTGGTTTCTGGACCTGAAATACGGAATAGTCAATATGTATGAAATATTGTATTTATCAACTGTTATGGCTTATGACAGTGGAAGTTCAATGTCAACACTGCCAGTTTAATTGTTCAGCCTTTGTATTTAATTATATTTCTATGTCTTCAAGTTAAGACGCTTGAAATGCTCCAAAACATTAAAAATCCTAAGGAGAAGAGATGTTTTCCCCTTGTAGGATTACCTGCTAGCATTCATTGTATATGGCACATTTTGTGCATCGTTTCCCCAAATAAGAGCCTGTGCATACCTTCATCAATAACATATGCAAAACATTCTTAGGGAATATTATTCACTTATGTACTCTGCCCAAAGCTGTCTGTGTTGTTATTTATTTTTATATTGTGGGATTTGAACAAAAAACAGTAGATGAAAGTAGCCAATTAAATATTTATTATCTTTTTCGGCAGCTGTCTGTCACTGCACAAGGGATCTTCAACGTATAGTCAAGCTTAAGTCTAGCTTCACAGGCTATGGTACGTTAAACTGGAAAACCTTTTGGATAGTTTTTCTCTTAATGCCAGCTAAATAGCAATTAGTTTGAGCTGAATTCAAATAGGATTCTGCTTGGAGTTGTCATCAGAAAAATCAATATTTCATTTGATGAAGTTGTGAGCCAGCCTAGTAACTGAAAATACCAGGAAAGTCCATGCTTCACTTTTCATTCCTATTCTTTAGTTAAGACCAAATATATTATCCTTGTCATTTCCTTTTTGGATAGAAACAGTGATCACAGAAACTCCATGAGCCCTTTCAGGCGAAAGGACAACAGGATATAGACCGGAGCAAAGCACTGTGTCCTGTCTATGAAGTTACTGTCTCCACTCCTCACTTTTAAAAAATTCTTAAAATGGAGCTACGCAATCCTGTTGTTACAATGACATTCACTCTTTAAACTTCTGCACTTGGGTGGGTGAAAAATATCCTCTGTGTAGGGCCAGTAATCCTGTACCTACATAATGTGGAAAAAGTAAAAATAAGAAAAAAACCCAAGAAAATTAATTCTGTAAGTTTCCCCTGTGTAAAACCCTTCACTGTGAAATCACGTGTTGTATCACATCTATTCTTTCCTACCACTTTGCATTAAAAAGCATAAACTACATTATCTACAAACTCTTCTCCTGAGCTAAATATGGCTACAACTTTAGATCATAAATGTATCTTTCTTCTGAGAAAAAGAAAAATAATTTTCAGTTAAAGTTGTGTATACTATTTTTAATGTCATATCTTTTATGCAAAGAATTAGAGTAACACAATCATATTCATTTGACATAGATCTTCAAACAACTATTCAAACATCAGTACTTATCCCCAGTTGTAAATGGTTACATTTATATAGTATATAAAATGAGACAGAACATTCAAGATGTCACAAAATTGTTTTGATTTTCCTTTACCCTTTTGTTTACTTTTCAAACTTTTCCTTAATTAAAATTTTCTGTCCAGTATTAGCAGATGAAAATAATAAACTGTTACCAAAATACTCAAAATGCCCATCACCAGTTTCCAGTTCTCCTAAATTACTTCTGTATGCTGTATCCACATTTATTAAGCACCACAGTCGAAGCTGGGAGAGCTCCTCAGAAATGTGTGTTCTCAGAGAGATTAGCAAAATTGAGAGCGTGTGGGAAGGGGGCAGAGTGTTTAATAATGCAATCCCACAGTCCTTTTGACTCTCTGCGGGAGATGCTTATGGAAGTAGCCAAAACAAGTCCCTGCAGCTACAGATGATTTTCCCCCCTTTTGAATAATTTTTGACAGTTAGCAAAGAAGGTGTCATCTTTGCTTGCAGGGGGTGCATAAAATTTAGTGAGTATAGAGCCTAAGGTAGGAAGAGCTGCTACTCTGCTTTATTTCCATTGCAAATTTCATATAACAGCATGGAAATGTCACACCAGACAGTCTAACTCTCTTTTAAATGCTTTCTGTTCCTCAATGTAACTGTTACCTTTCTATATCCATTTTAGGAAGCTTGGTGTTTAGAAAGTGAGGGTCAGCTACTCAGTTTGGGGTAAATTATCGGGGCTCCTGGAGTTAGGGCAGCTTACTCCAGCTGAGATCTGCCCTGAAGAACATAGAAAAGGAATCTGATAAATAAGCTTTGTAAGAAGACTTTTATTTGACCTTTATCATAGCAAAACATTAGTAATTCACTTTATGGTTGTCTATGACACTTCCACTCAAGAAGGCATTTAATATTTCAGAAACAATTTGTGTCTAACATAAGGTAAAAAGTTGCATAACAAAAGTACTAAAAGATATTTCCTTGAGTGGTATTCTTATCTCTACAGCCCTCACAAACACAGGAGATAATTGCATGGACGGATTTGGTACCGTAAGTTTCTTACCTGTGTTGATATTTTTCCCCTTAAAAAAGAAAAAAAGAGAGGAAAAAAAGATGATGATAGAAACACCTTATAGAAGTTTGTGAGATTTCTTTCGGGAAATCAAACTGTACTATGTGTATTGTGTGATTCTGTGGGGATAGGGAGGAGCTGGTTATATTATCTAAAACTGAGACTGAGAACAAGATGTCGTGAGATAGAAAGAAGTGAATTTACTTTCCTTCTCAGGGAAAGAATATTAAAACTGGTGTCTAAGGTATCTTCTTTAGATTCTAGTTGTCTGTGATTTTGTGATGAAGACCAGTACAAGAAGGAAAAATGCTTATCTGAAAAACCTCATTCTATTCTGGGGAGTTAGGCCACCAAATGGTCATTTCAGCTGCTCACGCTTGAGTTTGAGTACACACAAGTGTATTTAATATGTCCTTCTGAAAGTGTTAAGGCATTTTGTCTTGGGAAAAACGAACAAACTAACCAGCTCTTGTTTTAGAGTGATAGAGCAGTGTCTGTTTGGGAGATCATTCTTTTCTCTGCTATTCCTGTCTGTGGGACTGTAAAACCCAGTTGTAGACACCTGAAACTTAGTTGTAATCTCAGACATGCAGGTATGCCAAAATGCAAGCAGCTGGTTGAAAAATCCTCCTTGGCCCATGCATTCACTAATTTTTGTTGCTCATGTGTACATGATTAGAGTACAGCTCTCAAAGCATCAAGTCTGCAGCATCTGCAGAAAGAGATTCTAAGACTAGGAGAAACATATATATTGTATTTCAGAAGTATTATCTGAAAGATTATTCATATTTTATGTCATAAATGTTTAGGTAAATTCAAGTGGTAAGTTACGTAAATTAACATTCATATTTGTAGATTGTAGATTTCAAGGTGCTGAATTAACAGAATAGTTAACTTTTATTGGTTTGCATTAATTTTTGCAAGATTAGGCTTTAAACATCAAAATTCTACGTGAGTTTCTGCTTACTCTTCCTGCAGCAGCAGTACATACATTGCTAGGTAGGGAAATCTTAATTTAATTTAATTAGGGCAGTTATCCTGGCATTTAATCTATTAAGAAACAGGCAATTTTTACTGTGTGTGTGGAACAATTAGTAGGAAATATTTAAATACTCACATAACTTCATTATAAAACCTTCTAGCTAGAGCTGAGTAGTGACTAAATTATTGATACCTCATTTAAATTACTTAGCCCTCAAGAAAAATACATTTTTATTTGCTAATTAATTGAATATTCCTTCTGAGTGACAGCCTTAGTGATGTACTTTCTCAGTTTATTCATTAAAAAAACCCAAACAGACAACCATTTCGGTTACTTTCTCTTCTTGGAAAAAATAAGACACCACAGAGAGTGAAGAGAGAACACATAGAAAGAGCCATCTTTGAAGGACAATGCGAGGAAATTAAAAACTAACTAATCATGTATTTGTAGGTGTCTAAATAATTGACAAACTAATAGTTGGCTTTGTCTCGCTCCTTGGTGCTAATCAGTCCATGTGCTCTCCGTTTTATAAGTTTCTGCAAACTGTGATGACTTTATATTGTTTTGCTGATCTCATTAGTTTGATAAAATAAGGAGTAGGGCAAAAAGAATACAGAAATAATTTCCTACGAAAAAGCTGAAGTTCATCTGTCTGTACCTGTTTCAGGAATGTGTTGCAACTGGAAAAGAGGAACACGTTAGAACTCATTCACTGGAAAGCCCTAATTTGAAAAAAATCAAAGCTTTTTCCTCTACCTGTATCAAAATCTTTTAAGAATTGAGTACTGGATGACAGAGGCGAGGCTGTGCTACCACCATCTGTCCATGTGCACGGCTTATTGGTTACTTGCCTAACTGCAAGCACTTACTCGATGTCCCTAATTTAATCGTCCTTGATAACTGATGCAACAAGAAATATCTTGATGATATCTGTATTGTATCTTTCAAATCACCAAATCATTGTCTTCCTTTTTCTTTTTTTTGTTTTTTTTTTTTTTTTAATAGTATATTGAGGAGAATTAGGCTCCTAATAAGAACTTCACTTAAATGCCTTAAGTGAGGTGACACGAATTTTGATCTTTGAATCAACCTGATATTGATTTATATCTATCTATCTATCTATCTATCTATCTATCTATCTATCTATCTGAAAGACATTGTAGGACAAAAGCACTGTTTCCCCTTCCACATGATAAAGAAACTGTAAATGCATCAATTTTGCTGGTACAGTTTGAGCTTCAAAACGCCCATCATTACAAATGGCCCCCAAACACAGCATATTTAATGCCTACATTTAGGAACTTATTAATTAAAAATCCCCACCGTATGTTATAGGCAAATGTGTTTAGGGAGATAGTTAAGAATCAAACCCATTGGAAGTTGAGAGTGAAAAAAGATGAAGCATGTATTTCATACCCTTAGTGAAGTGATGTTTGCTTTTCAGTTTGCTTTAGAAAAATGCAAATGTATTGGAAAACCAGACTTTTCAGGGCTGCTTAGGGTATATAAGAGCTTTTTGTTAGGAAACACAAAATGGCAAGCTCCCTTGAGGAAAAACCTGGACACTTGTCCAGATTCTCTTTCCTTTCTAACACCTAAAATTAATTAATATCGACTGGGGAAAGATATAGCTACAGTACACAAAAAATATGCATGTTTTAATTCCTGGAAAGATAAAGCAAAGTCCCTTACACAGGTATGAATAACAAAAATAACATGCAAAAAGTACAGAAATAAAAATTATGTACAAAAGTATAAATAATGCAAATGAGGAATGAGCGTGGTCATTTTAGGAAACACAAGCAAGTCATAAGCAAAAAAAATAAAATAATCTGTTAAACTGAGAAGTAGCTGTAGGCCAAATAGTTTTAGGGCGAGTTTTAATTACGAAAACCATTATAGATATCTATAAATAGCTGTTGGTGCTGGCAAACATCCAGCCTAGGTTTGAACCAAAGCTGAAATCAATTACAAATGCAAAGCTAAGTTACGAGAACAGTGTTGCTACTGCAAATTCAAGAATGCTGAAGTTAGAAGTGTCAGAATTAATATGGCCATGCAATCATTTGGATTTCCCTGTATTTTAAAGATTGTGAACGTATGTTACCATTGACACTTTTGTGTCTAATGCGCAAATCAAGTGGAGGCAAGGAGAAACTCAAGTAAATCTGAGATACCCATGAGATGAGTTTTCATGACTTCAGTTTTATGTGGTGCTTCTAGTGTGAGCTCCCCTCAGCTTCAGTTGCTGCTGTAGGTGAGACCTCTAGGTAATGAAGGATACAGAACGACCACTTTGGGAAAGTGTAGTGTTAGTGACTTGTCTAGCATCAAGTCTGGTGAGAGAGGTAAGGACTGCATGTCTTTCTTTTACCAGGGCAGCATTCAAGTACTGTAAACCTTTTGTCAAACTCGCTGTATGTCTGTTAGCCATCTCTTGCCTCACACAGCACATGCTAATAGAATAATAGCTTTGTCAAGGTATAATCATGAGTGTCATTTAAAATATCATGCAGTGAGATGGATTTCAGCACTAGTAAACACCTACACTTGCCTATACAAAGGTGCAGTGAGGAATCCTGCAGCCCTGGAAAGCCACAAGCTCAAACGAGTGCTATTTCTTCAACTTGTTCCCTTTACCTTCAGTCTGGGTTAAGCAACAAGTTCTGATTTGTTGCTTCCAGTCAGTCATAAATCCAAGTCCTGTCTCTTTCCAGTTCCTTTCAGTAAGCCATCCAATTCGTTCAAGCTCCAGTACAGTGGATGATAGCTCAGTAAAGAGCTAGCCTTTCCATGAAACACTCAAATTTCCCTGATTCTAGTCTTTCTGCTTCAAACTCAGTACCCTCTATCAGTACAGTTTAACACTTGCTCTTCCAGGCACTTAATCTCGTCTGACTTCCCCCTGACTTTTGAGCTTCAGTCTTCCTTATCTCTTAATCTGACTTCTCCATTCCTGACTCTTCGATGAAGTTATTATCCAGTCCATCCATTTATACTATGATTTCCCAGGCAAGCCCAGTTCTTCCGCTATTCTTTCTCATCTTTTTCTCAGAGTTGCAGTTCTCTACTGCAAGCTAGTTACCAGTTCTTGCCTAGGTAGTTTAGATCTCCATTTTCTGATTTCTAATCCTGGTTTTCCAGTGTCCTCACATCAGCTTCTTTTTCTGTTTTAGACTCTGAGTAATAATCTAGTCTTCTAACTGTCCGTCTTTTTCCATCTTTATTCAAATACAGCCTTTTTAGACAGATTTTAAATCTTACAAGTAAGATGGAAATCCTTACACAGAAGGTAACTGATGCTAGTTGAGAATCTGGGCATATTATGGGGGAATTGCTAATGGTATTTACTATGGACGTTTCCTGACACTTCCGCCTATCAGACCCTGTTTTCAGAGGTTTATAACTCCACAACACTTTAAAGTTAGAGATGAAATTTTCCATACTGCATGTCTACTTCAGGCTATAGTTAGCTATTTTCACTCAGAACAATGCAGTTGTTTCCAGGAACAAGGCTGTGGAAAATGCAGCAATTGTTCACATGGAAAAAATAGCGAGGTTGAGAAAACAATTAATTTTCATTAAGCCTTCACCTACTGTTGTTATGACCACCACAGGAAAACCCACAAGGAAATTAATTGTTCTTTCTTTAGAGAAGGTTATGAACTAGCTGTGGCAGAGGTCCTATGCGAAAATGAATGTGATCTGGTAATTAAAAGCTTCCTCATAATGCAGGTGCACGGGGCAGAATTAGGGCTGCACCAGCAATCGTAGTCTAGCCTTAATTTTCTGAGTTTGTCTTCATGACTTAATGCTATTTTAGGATCATGCCATGTCTGCTGTATGAAGCAGTAGGTTTAGCAAAAATATCTGCATATTTGTTCTCTACATTCTCTAATTCTTATAATCTCATTTATCACCTCTATCCTAATGCAGCAGTGATAGAAACTAGAATCAGGTAGGAAATTTTCAGGGTTTTTTTTGTAAGAATCCTTGTTTTACCTTTTACCTTTAAAATAACCTTCAGTGCTAGGTACTCTTTTAAATTGTATCAGCTGAGGGTGTTTTATCCTCAATATTGTTATTATCTGTGCTATTAAAAAAAGATTTTTTCCCCTGAAATAGCATGTATGCTGCGGTTATGGACCACTGATAAAAATACTCTCTCTCTCCCGATTTATTATGAATAGATACAGATTCTGACCTCACATTAATTTTTCACTGTGGTGAAATCATTGACAACAAAGCTCACGTTTGACTTGTATAAAGGTGTCATCAGATGCTGACTTGAATGTAGTCAACACTCAAACATGATATACTGGTTGAATTAATAGTTTCCCTTTCAAAAATGAGCACAGTTCTTCATAAGCACATTAATACTCACAAACACAGAATCACAGAATCACAGAATAGTCAGGGTTGGAAGGGACCTTTGGAGATCATCTAGTCCAACCCCCCTGCCAGAGCAGGGTCACCTACAGCAGGTTGCACAGGACGGTGTCCAGGCGGGTTTTGAATGTCTCCAGAGTGGGAGACTCCACAACCTCTCTGGGCAGCCTGTTCCAGTGCTCCACCACCCTCAAAGTAAAGAAGTTCCTCCTCATGTTAAGATGGAACTTCCTATGTTCAAGTTTGTGCCCATTACCCCTCATCCTATCAATGGGCACCACTGAAAAAAGACTGCTCCCATCCCCCTGGCATCCTCCCTTCAAGTATTTGAAAGCATTAACAAGATCCCCCCTCAATCTTCTTTTCTCCAGACTAAAGAGACCCAAATCCCTCAGCCTCTCCTCATATGAAAGATGTTCCAATCCCCTAATCATCTTTGTAGCCCTTTGCTGGACCCTCTCCAGCAGATCCCTGTCCTTCTTGAACTGGGGAGCCCAGAACTGGACGCAGTACTCCAGATGCGGCCTCACCAGGGCAGAGTAGAGGGGGAGGATGACCTCCCTCGACCTGCTGGCCACACTCCTTTTGATGCACCCCAGGATGCCATTGGCCCTCTTGGCCGCCAGGGCACATTGCTGGCTCATGGTCATCCTGTTGTCCACCAGGACTCCCAGGTCCCTTTCCACAGAGCTGCTCTCCAGGAGGTCGGCCCCCAACCTGTACTGATGCATGGGGTTATTCCTCCCCAGATGCAGTACCCTACATTTACCCTTGTTGAATTTCATTAAGTTCCTCTCTGCCCAACTCTCCAGCCTATCCAGGTCACGCTGTAAGGCAGCACAGCCTTCTGGCGTATCAGCCACTCCTCCCAGTTTAGTGTCATCAGCAAACTTGCTGATGGTACACTCTGTCCCTTCGTCCAGATCATCGATGAATATATTGAACAGGACTGGACCCAGTACTGACCCTTGAGGGACACCACTTGTTACCGACCTCCAACTAGACTCTGCACCACTAACCACAACCCTCTGAGCTCTATCTGCTAGCCAGTTCTCAATCCACCCCACTGTCCATCCATCTATCCCATACTTCCTAAGCTTGCCAGTGAGGATGATGTGGGAGACAGTGTCCCTAAACTTCAATTTCATGAAGGCATGTTCAGCAGAGCACTTGGTTTTGCTTTTGTAACTTGCCTGTATTTACACATACATGTGCTATATGCTCTGTAGAAATACATAAATGTGTTCTATGTTGTAAATATACGTTATGTATAAATATTTTAGTTGTGTATATATCATATATTAATATATATTAATATATGTTATTAATATAACTGCATGGTATATGTTCTTACATATGCAGAAGCAAACACTTAACAGACAATATGGTTTTGTTGTATCTGTAGTTTACACTGGAGACAGTAGGTCACAGAAATTTCTGCTGCAAATGCATTGTGGTTTGGGGTGGTTCCTGGCTTACTGTGGGCCTGTCCAGAAAACGATGTTGAAAGAGATGTTGTGAGAACAGCAGTCTCTAGTGGACATATGTAATTCTGTCAAATTTGGAGCAAATTACAGAAGCCTGACAATATTTTATGGATGATGTTACAAGTATTCAACATTGCCAACAATATTGCACCGGGAGAGAATGAGGATTCCCGATGCTGTGGGACCCCAGTGCCCAGCTTTGTGGTACTTGTGGTTGAGTTCCTGCTGCATGTTTGGCAACAGATTATTCTCTTTTTGTAAGACATATGTAAGACAATGCCCACCCTCTGAAGTTATATCCTTTCCCAAATTAAAACCAACAGTACATTTAAGATGCGCTGTAAACTTTCCATCTTGCATATATACCCTGCTGCATATGTTCCATTAAGGTACGTGCTGAGCTTCGACACTAATGCCAGCAGTGCTCTTGGGCTGCTTACAGAAAAATATTTACAGTATTGGGAAGGATACATCTATATTCAGTGTGAAGCCACAGATGATGTTCCTCCTGGAGATCAGCAGGCCTTTAGGTCAGTATGAATTACAGTCTTTAAGAACTGGAACAGTGGTAGCCAAAACCCGTGTGTTAAAGCCAGCCATGTAGAGAAGAATGAGCTGTCAGCATCTTCTTAGCGAGACAGATCATACACAAAGGGCAGTGTGCATATGAAATAAGGGGCAAGAGAAGAGGTACAGCAAACAAAGATTCAATGGGCAAAGTGAGAAAATCTCTGCCTCACCAACAAAGTTCAGCCATAGAAGGCAGAGTTTTTCCTTGAACGTGACAAGAGGCTGAATAACAAAAGTAAAAACACAACTTCTCAGACTCATCTGAGTTTTTAAAATAATTTTATTGGACTTTTTAATTGCTTTCTAGGAAGAAGGTAAGCCTTAATAAAGCATATTCATAGAACTTTCTAGCTTTATAAGATTCATTTCTGAACACAGATTCTAGAAATAATAGCAGTCCTGTCAGGGAATAGAGCTGTGTCACACGGTCTGTGGTTTGTCCAAAAATAAAATTAATGCAAATATGAAGGATGACTAATGAGCACTTTCACAATAATGACTCGTAATAATTTGCAAAAATACCTGTTCCTAATCACAATCTTATGACAAACTTCAGATTTAAGAGCGTACCTTTAAATGTCATTGACTAAATTCAGATAATGAAAATGTACATTAAATGATCTTATAAGCTGTTCACAGATATTCCATGAATAGAAACAGAATTTTAAATTAGATCAGTAAATGATGTGTTGTAAATTATTTGTTCAGCTGTATTTATTATTCATCCGGTATGGCTCATTATTAAAGTCGTTGATTCTTTTTTCTTTTTTAATTTAGGAAGACTATTTTGTTGTCTTAACCATGCTTTTTAGCCATTTTGATTATTTTTAAAATAATATGATTACAATTTTTCTGGAAGAAATTATAAAGCCAATAAATCAACCTTTCTTTTATTTTTACCATGTCCACTAACATGATCTATTTGGTTTGAAAGTAACATGTAAGATAATTTTCAAAGTCTGAGTAATAATAACAATAATAGAACTGAATTGTTTAATTACTGCACATAGACAGCATCCAGGTTTAAATTCTAGGGATATTTATTGCCATTCAAATTTATTCCTTAGTCACTCATGATTTTTTTTTTTGTTTGTTTGTTTTGGTTTTTTTTGTTTTAATTGTTTTCTGATATTTCTCTTGTGGTTTGTTCCTGATTTCTACGTAATAGTAATCAGTGTTACTATTATCCAGCCAGGACTCCAGGCATTTGTTAGGCTTCTTACTGGCAGATTTTGGCACTCAAATCAAACTCAGTTTTGTGTGCTAGAATTGGCCTGTATGGAATTCATTATGAACCTTCGGAATTTGGAATAAATGTCAGAGGTCATTGTGAACGGTGTCAAGAGTACTACGCCTGTTAGAGTGGAAAGTCTGAGGAACATTGGTGAGCCCCTGAGCTTGAAATGGAATCTGGTTTTGGCAGTCCTATAGTTTTCAATCATACTGCTGAATGTGTCTGCTCATCAGGCTAATTTTATTACTTAACTAGTGGTCCATATCATTACAATGTTTTATGAGTGAATACTTTTTTTTTCTGGTTTTATTAGGTCAAATACAGGCACATCACTTTCTCTGCGGATTTTTTTAAATTAACTTTCTGATGGGTTGTAAAGGTCGAGAATAAATCAAAAAAAAAGCCACTGTTATTATCTTTTCCACTTGATATTGCATACATTACATTTAAAAGTGTTATTGCTTTTCTCAGAATAGATGTTTTAACATCAACACCTTTTCAAGTTCCTCCTTTTAATCTCATTAGAATCTGAGCAGTGTTAATTCTGTCACTATCCAAAAATATTTCATCTTTCTTGGACAATTGCAGAAGATGCATAAATTTTTTCTTCAGAATAAACAGTCACTGTCCTAGGTGTCCCTTAAGGAGGACAGAAGAGACTTGTGTTTGTGTTGTATAGATAATTTTTTTACAGCCATTGAATGAAACATCATGAAAGAACTTGCAAAAACAGGATTAGTAGCTCTGTCCACGACTGTGGTGTATGGCTCCCATCTAAGACCCACCTGAGGAGAAAGTAGAAGAAAATGCCTGTGGGTTTGGTTTTTGTTGGGGTGCCAGGGTGTGTGTATGTGTTTCTGAATGATAAGGGCAGCAATTTCCAAAGTCTGCCTCATGTCAACAGCCTATTAATGGGGTTTTAACAGGACAGTGCCTATATGTATTCAATATGCTGAACCTCTCTAAAACCCAGTGTTTGTTTGGTGGGGTTTTTTGGTTTTGTTTTTTGTTTGTTTTTTTTTTAGTTTTTTTTTTTAATAAATGGATCAGTTTTATCAATAGCGTGTATATTTTGACATATATGAGCTAAATTAATCCAGTACTTCCTTGACAAACCATGAAATTCAGTTAATATATGTAGATGTGAGAGGACGTGTTACATTCATTGTAAAATAAAGAGAAAAGGAGAAGAGGAGGATCAGAAGAGAGGTATACAATCTAGAAATCTGCAGAACAAGTTGTTTCACCGTTCAGTGCATTCATAATTATTTTTAATGTAAGTATTCTTTGTTTATTCATAGATAAATTTGGTCTGGGTTTTGAAACCTATTTTGTTCTTGACTTAAAAGGATTTCATGATAATTTATAGAGTAACTTAATGTAGCACAAAAATATTCCCATTTATACATTCTAACTTCTCTGGCTTCCAGTTTTGTTGAATAATCCTGTGATCTTGCACTGCAGAAATGCAGAAAGAAAGTGCCTAATTTATCTTCACTATACTGTAATTTATTTTGTATACATTCATCAAGTCTTGTCTTCTAAATTTACACTGCAGATCTTTTCATTTCTGTCATGTGGAAGTTCTTTCATGTCCCTAATCATTTTTATGCATGTGTCTGAATCTGTTTAAATTCTTGCCTTTTTATTTTTATTTTTTTCTGTTGAAATAAATTATGCTTTTAATAATGCTTAGAATATGCAAAATTCTCACTAGGCAGTAAGTTTATAAGCTATCATGTATTGCTATTTTCAAAATTGTCTTTGGAGACTTATAAGAACACTGTATTTCTTTTTCAGCTGTGTGCCCTATTTGCCTCCAGTCCTTTCTTATTTCTAGCCTTACTCTGAATTTGAAAATTGGAAAACAAAGGCCCCATAAAACTTGAAAAGATCTTTATTTTTAAATCTTGCACATGAATAGTTCATATAGAATTCTAAAAGACGTTTCAATACTTCTTTTTTTAAAAAAATTAAATGTTAATATTATTCCTGTATGAATACAGTAACTGATTGTTGTGACTTATGCTCATATATTTTCAGATGTTAACCAGTTGTGGTTCTTTTTACTAACCTGTTTTACTATTAATAGGCTATCTATTTGGGTAATACTACCTTTGGAAATTTATTCTTGAAATGAAATACCTCTGACACCTAAAAATTACATTATCTATTTGAGAAATCCTCAAAGTCCATGAATCACTCCCATCTATGTAAAAGACAGGGGAATAAAAATCTCAAAGAGGGGAATTTATGTTAGTTGACCAAATGACATGGCAACCAGCCAAATGGAAAAGCAAGCCAAGACACTTATCAGAAACCAAAAGAAAATGTGAATATTCAGATGTGCAGAAGGCACTAAAAGCCATGACAAGAAGGCTGATAACTAAGTGGAACGAATTGGCTTGTGAGAAAAGAGGAAAGATTTTGAAAAAGGCTTGTGGGAAGTGGTAAGTGGGGAGGTCAAAAAATGAATTAGTTGAAGAAAAACTTTCAGAAGCCTTGACAACTGCTGGTGGGCATTGAAACACATAGCTGACGAGCTCTACTGCAAACAAACTTGCAAATCCATGCACATGTTTTCTGTCTTCTAGCCTACAGCAATTAAGCCTACGTGTAACTGATAGATTCTTTTTACATAAACAATGTTTAAAAGAGAAAAGGAAGGAGGGGTGAAGGATGTCCACATGAGAGAATAATCAGATATTCTGTCAGTTGCCCTACAATTCACTGCATACAACTGCTTCCTGGTAGAATACTTCTTTCATCAGCATAAGCACTTCCTTGCCAGCAGAAGCTGGAGTTGGTTTCTAATGTTGTAAGCAAAAGTTTGAAAGAAAAAGAAGAAACTTTATAAATTATTGTTATTTAAAAAAACCCCAAACATTAGTCACTGAGAACTGGTTGAGCTGGAATAGCAGAATTAGATGTTGGAAACAACCTTCTTAGAAACATAAGGGAAAAAAAGTAATTAAATCATAAATCTGTCTCAGTCATGCCTTTTGCCCTCAGTAAACATTGTCCTTATTGAAAGATCCTGACAGATGTATGTATAGAAGATGATTCTTTGCTTTTAATATAGGTAGACTTCTGGATGGAGTTGTGTAACCTTTGATGAAAGACTGCTGTTACACGTCACAACTAAATACACGGTATTTAGTGCTTCTCATCTTGCCATATTTCCTTGTTAGGAATCTGACAAACAGCATTTATATTCAGTGTTTGTTCTGTGAAATCAGTAAAGTTTCCTAAGTGTGTGGAATCAAAAAAGAAATCCTAATATGTCACTAGTTGCCATATCAGTATGTATATAGGTTCAGTCACTCTAGTGCATCTTATTCTTTTGTTATTCAAATTGTTGCTGGGGAATTGTTACCTAGGAATTTCAGGCATTGTTCAGGACCATCTCATTACAATAGACAAACTTAGAACAAAAAAGCTCTTCTCCAAATAGACTGTGGTATAATACAAGAAAGAAGGCATAGTTCCATAAATATCTTGCATTTGCATATGCTGAGCAGATCTGCCAAAGGAAGCAATCACACACGTCCCCTGCCCCCAGTGGTTAGTTTCTGTCCCTTTGCTACCCTGTCCTTTTGGCTGGCATGAATATTTGAATAGTTGCACAGTCAGCTGAATCGAGGAACTGGTTTAGTTGAAAGGTAACCTAGCACAAGGAAAGTGTTCAAATTTCAGCGCCTGGTTCTGTTTATTCTCCATGGGAAGCAAAATCAAATTACTCATAGAAAAGTGCAACTACACTTATTCCCAGCACGTTTCATGAACTTGTTCTTAAAGATCCTAAGATGAAGTTATTGGTGTTTTCAAAGGTAAACTATTCCATTTCTTACTCATTTTGCTATTAATAATTTTTTATGTCTGATTAAAATTTCTTTGATGCATTATTAACTTTTTATTCTTGTCCTATTTACTATGAAAGTAGATAAAAGATGATTCCCTTTCTCCTCCTTTCTTGTCTCTAGTTTCTGAAGACTTGTATTTGCTCTCCTTTGTCTCTTTCCAAGTCTAAGCAGTCCCAATTTGTATTTACTTTCCATTTTACCTATTTTTTTCTAGCCTCTGAGTAATCTTCTTACAATTCTCTGCTGAACCTTTTCCTTGAAAAGAATGTCCAAAGCTGTACATGATTCCAGCTGAGAACAAACTGATTTTGAGGAAAAAGTCAATAACATCAGAAAGCAGAACAGGAAACTTGGTTTATTTTAATTGCTAGAGAGTAATCCTTTCCTTCATTTGTGAAAACCCCTTGTCTGGCTGTAAGGTATTATCTATTATCTTTCTTTCACTTTTTTGAATCTTTGATAGGACCACTAGCATTCTCAATTGCCTCATATAATATATCATACTTTGTGTTTAAAATCAAGCCAAATTTCATTTATAAAACTTAAGTGCTCATGTTGGAAAAATCTCAGCTCCTCAATATGGATCCCAGTCTGTCTCTTTACAATTATATGAAAATATATGATACAGTAAATGCTCATTTCAAAGTGAAGTTGAAGTAGAGAATAGTTTAAAAGCCATTGCTGTTTTGTTGGCAGTATTATCAGTGTACAGCACAGGAACCACCTAGAAAAAAAGTTTTACAGTTTATTTTCCGTTTTACCTCTCTTTTGTACCCATTTGTTTTCCATTATGCTATAAAATGGTGTTAACACAGCATAAAACTTTGTTAATGCAGCATGAAATGCTATTATGAAATACAATGCCTGAGATTCTGGAAACAAAATTATAAACCAAACATCCCCTGTATACCTGCTTTAAATTCAGTCATAAAATAATAATAATCTGAAATTGTTGTCAAGATATTTCTTATAACTATTCCCGTATTCTGCTTTTTGTGGTCAAAAACAAATAAGCCAAGATAAAAGTCACTTTGAGTAGTTTCACTGTTGAAATTTTTCTATTTATCTATTTTTCAAAACAACCTTTTAAGGGACGGCTACTGCAAGAGTTAGGATTGAAATGGAAAATGTATTTTCCTTTATATCTAAACAAGTTTGAATAGATTCTTATTAGCTTTTTCTTGAATTTTGTGAGGATTTCAGGTCAATTAGGTGAAGGATTTCTCTGGATTAACTTTCTCTGGACTTAACTTTCTCATACTCAAACAACTAACTGGAATTACAGAACCTCTGCTGAAGATAGCACAAGTATGCAGTGGTATGAAATATCCAGCACTGGGCAGTAGTCTGTATTTCACAGAAAAAGTTCACTAAGGATAGTCTGTGTTTTAGAGAGAAATTCTGTCATCAGCATTTAAACGGTTTTGGAATCTGTGTAATCATCGATGTGTTCCAAAACTCGTTTTTTAAAAAAAACAAAACAACCAGCTGACTTAGATGCCTGAACGATACCGTTCACTGTAGTATCTAAGCACTGTGCAGGACCCAAGAGGCTCAAAAATATGAAGACAAGTCTTCTGCAAGCTTGCACAACGCAGTTCAGGAAGTAGGAATTTGTCTCTGTAAATTCCCGACCATATTATTTCAAGAAAGTGTTTCAAAGTTTTAACTTGAGACACCAGCATTAACAGAGTTTGCAGAGGTATTTGGAATACCAGGGGTGTATTTACAGAAAGGCAGCTCTGGGAAATGGAACATTAGTCTAAGATCTCCTCATAGTCAGGGAAGCTCCACACACAACATGAGCAGTGAGCCAATTGCTATACAAATGCAAAAGAACTCAGTGGTGCATGAATGACGTGAATTGAACTCACTGTGAATTGGATGTTTAATCCACTGTGTAAGTGTAGTAAATATGGTGCACTGGATTTGCTAATTGCCTGTTATCTCTGCAATTAATTAGCTGTTCACCTATGTAATTCCAAAATTTGAAAATAACAACAGAATATAAAGTGGCAATACCTGATTCAGGAAAAACAGTAACAGGCACTAGTTATAGCTCCTGAATAAAATCTCCTTTCTGACAAATCTGAAGGCTTTTTTAAAAAAAATAGCCACAGTTGCTAATGATGTCTCTCTAGCTGAGGCCCAGAATCAGTATTCAATCCAACTGTTAAGGACAAGCAAGCTGCATTTTCTCAGTTGTCCAGTCTTTGGGAGTCTTCTCCTGGTTGCCCTCCAGACTCTGGATGTTTTGGGTTTTTTTTAGAATGACTTTTGCAGTTCCTGTCATCTCACAGTTTTATCCTGACCGCCTTGACGTTTCCAAATGGCTTTGTACATGGTGTCCTCTCCCTCTGCTGCAAATTTCAGGGGGATCTCGCTCACAAGCATGAACTCAACATGCATCCCCTGAGATGAGCTGTTTCGCATTATGCCACCCTCTAACTTATCACTGGAAACTACAGCACCAACCTGCTATTTGCATCTCAAATATCCATAAAACATTGATTCCTGCCCCCCTCCCAAATCCCATTTCCTTTGTCATGGTGAAAATAACTAAAAACTATATACGAATTCATATTAGTGCAACACTAGCCTAAGTACAGCCTTTGCTCAGGAAAATGATCAATATTACCTCACTCTTTCCTCCTCTCCTTCCATCTTTCTGTATGTATATCTATTGTCCCAAGTGGACTGTATACATCTCTTCTCATGTTTATGTGTGTTTATGCATGGCACACCTATGATAAACAGTGATTGCTGCCCGTTCTGGAGTAGAGCATGCCATGTGTGCTGGCATAGACCACAACACTAGTTTCTTATTTTGAGCCTCATCTAGAAAGGGTTCATTAAAGAATGAGGCTATTGCTTTAAAAAAATCCTAGTCACTAAGGAAAGTTTGTATACTGAATGGATTCATTTATTTTTAGATCAGTCACACTGCAGGAATGAATAGAAATATCCCATGTCACTACCAGGGCTAAACATTCTGAAATGTCAAACCACACCCTGGGGCTGTTATAGCGAATAATAAATAACATATCTGCTTTGCCTGAAGTAGCATGTTGCATACAATTTTGCTAACTTGTCCAGTACTTGATAATAAAGAAGGCAAATATTGTGGATATTTGGTAATATTGTTAAGTATGAAAAAATCCAAATAGTAATTCAGTTACTAACAGATTTAAAAGATTTGATTATATATTGGTTTTCCTCTGGATCATCCTTAAGAAAAAGCAGTTGAAAATTGATTTTCAAACTTATGAAATGCCTAAAGCAATTTATGAAATAATTTCAGTATCACAGTAAAGAGAAATGTGTAATTTTAAACAAGGAGCAACATAGAAACATTACCTGTATAGTACGATATTACAAGAGTCTATCCTGTGGAAGGAGAACAATTAACATAATTCAGATAGCTAATCTAAATACATCTGAATATAACTCATCTAAGTAATATATGAGTTAGGACAAACTGCATTCTTCTACACTCAAGAAAAATGTGTGCAAAAGTATATCATTTCTGGTTGTTTTAGTTTTTAGAAAGAATAATTTCATGGCACAAGTTGTTGCAACAGGAATAGTATGTCTGTGTGTATGCATTTGACAAAATGTTCTGTTTTTCTCAGAGACTGATATTGTAACTGCTCCTATCCTTTTTATTTTCTTTTTCTCCACCTCCCCCCTCTGAACGTTTTTCGTACAAACTTAGTGGGAAATTGAAAAAATTGAAAAAATTGGAAAGACTGATTTTTATTTTCCAAAGAGATGTATGGTTTTTACCCAAGTTTGAAATGAGCAGAAGCATTTAACTTCTAAAACAGACCTAATACGCTGCTCAATTTGCATTCTTGTTAAGCCTGATTAGAAGGAGAGGGTGTTAAAAATCATGAATAAAAGTTTGACCTTATTTAGGTCAACAGCACCAAATTCAATGAAGCACAGATTTGTCTAGCTTATAGAATGTTATGTTACAGAAGAGCCTAATGATGTTTAGTAGATGACCAAGGATCATTATCCACAAAGACCCGCATAATGCATTTACAAAGAATTGTGAAGGAATGAACACTTTATATAATAGAATTACTTTAGATAGCAGGCCTTGGTGTAGATCCAGACCCCATTTTTTCAGGATTTCAATAAGGCTCTAGATCTGTGAGACCAGATTCAGTTCATAGATCTAAGGGTTTGCATGCAAGAGGACTAGATTTCTAGGACCATGGGATTTCTCGATTTCTAGGTCATTACAGTCATGAGTATGAGTAACTATTTCTTTGAATTTGTTCACATAGTTGTCATCATTCTTCTGAAAATACCCTTATGAACTTTTGCTCTTCAGTAATTGTTCCAACAGTGAGCAATGCACTCTTACTGCTGAATGGATTGAGAATGTTAAATTTGGTCTCCATGTCTTTGCTGTATGGTATCAAACTGAAGTGCTTTGGCTGGAGGGGGGAAATGAAGAAAGAAACTGGGTAGCTTGGAGTGCCCTGATACAAACACTGAACTTCCCAGTCATATTTTTCTATACCTGATTTAACAGTGCAATAGCACAATATGTATGATTTTCATCTAAAAAGCAAGTTACAGAGGCTCCAGAGACAGAAAAAGTTTTTAATTAACCTCTCTGACTGGACATGTGGTATCTAGGCATCTATAACTCACAGCATTTGAAACAAGTTACGTTTTGCAGAAGGTTAAGGCAACACTCCCATGTGGTAAGGTATTGAAACAGCATATTGCTTTACTTTTAATCTTTCCATCCTCATCTATGATGTGGATGCTTTGTCTCCCAGGAGATATCAGATACCACAGATTTTCGACTGAGAGAGTGTAGGTGCCCCCTGCTAGTTCTGTTTGATTTTAATACCAACAGCACTGCCCCGGGTGCTGGCAATAATTGTTAAGTTCACTGCTTCATCTTTATTTCATTTCTCTGTGTTACCTCACCTAACTATTAACATCTGATAGTCTGAGCAAGGTCCTGATGCTGGGAAGCGCAGACACCCCTTCTAGCCTCATTGACTTCCATGAGAATAAAGAAATTCATTGTCTTTACCAGAAACCAGTACTAAACTAACATGAAAGAGCACTCTGCTTCACTCAGAGCTTCACTCTGAGTCCTAAAGCAGGGTTCATACCTTCTCTGAGAGAAACAGAATAAAAGGGGAGATTTTAGTCTTCAAAAAATTTCATTCGCTTATGAAATTTCATATCAACTGTGATTAAAAAAGGTTCCTTTGATGTTGTTCTGCTTTCCAACTACATTCTTTGAAACTGGCATCTGAAACAATGACTTTAGGCTAAGAAGTTGGTAGGACAGAGAATAGTACATTATTTAATACAGGTTTTGATAGTTTGCCAGTAAAAAAAAAAATTGCATCAACATGACAGAGAGAAAGTAAACATTGAGGATGATAAAATGTCATCTTTTGGGTCGCTGCATGCTACAGACTTGAACAGGGTTTTCAGGTTATGTAGCACTGACATTTGTCAAATTGTCAATTTTGCGTGAGTTCACAGAGATTGACATAGTATTACAGGGCATATTTAAAAGATTGAGAGTTCACGAACAGCATTTCAAAGCACAACCAGTAGAGAACACTTTATGAACAATTTCAAAGATTATCATAGGCTTGGTAGCCTTTTTTCTTGTGAAAAAGTGAAACAAAGAGGTGGATAGAAATACAAACTAAATTTTCAATTTCTATTTGTATTCCCAATGAACTGTAAAGCACATGTAGATGAACACACTAAACACCTGATCTTCAAAACACTTAGCTTTCAAGTGAAATTAAAGACATCTTAGATAACCCTTTACTTTGTTCATTTACTTCTTCATATTTTCAAATGAGAAGAGATCTACCATCAAGCCTGTGAATCAAATGAAATAACTCATAATGTAATCATTTCTTCTTACATTATACTGACAGATAACGGGTTTGGGTTGTGTAGCATTTTACTGTGTTTGTGTAAAAAAAAAATAAATTAAAATCAGCTAGCTGATTAGCTTTCTCTGCTATAAATAGGAAGAGGCATTATGAGATCTGTTGACAGCAATGGGCCATTTCCACAGGGAGCAGTTTGCTAAGGTGGATAAATTCAATTCAGTTACTTAAAGAATTAAAAAGGAATTAAAATAAAAATATCTCTATAAACAATCCATAACACTTTGGATACCGCTTACTAAAACAGAAAGGGGATAGTGGATTTTAATCAATAAACAGAATAGGAAAATTATTCATAAATACATATAGCTCAGATGTACAAGAAGAGAAAATACAAATGATGAAATAGGCCAGCCTCGTCTTGACATGCCTGGAAAACAGATCTTGAGGTTTTCATCAGTCATTTCCTTTGATTCCTCAGGAACTGCTCTCAATTTATTAGTATGAAATTTGTTTCTTTCAGGAACTATGAGTTTTTTCTACTCGGTGAACTAGATGTCACAAAGCTTCGTTCTTTCATACACTTTCCTTAGGGTTCTGTCCCAAACCAGTATTTCTAAAGGGATTTCAGTCAAACTAGCTATGACGTCAGGCCACCCAGCTGATGGATGTGGCTTTCTGGGGTGCAGGGTGGTCTCTAGAAAAGTCTGTGCCTCGTAGGGCAGGAGAGAAAAGGCAGTATCCCAGCCCAGCTGCCTGGCCCAGTCTGGTATCTACTAAGCGCTGGCCGATAAGCTGAGCACCTGCCTTCCACCACTTCTAATATGTCCGTGCTGCAGGCCGGAAAATCCTGGCCTAGGGCTAATGCTTCTTCTGAGCCAGTACTGTTTTTCTGTACTTCTGTAGCTGCTGCTTCCGATAGCCTAAAAACAGTTCACAAAGTTGCACAACCCTGAGACACAAGCCAGAGGGTATGAGCCAGGTCTCCGCACACCAAGAGGAGAAAAAGCAATTCTAAAGATGACTCCTTAAGTGGATAAGGTCAGTAAACATTACAGTCCTTTGGCACTGGGAGAAAAAAAAATCCTTCCTAAGTGACAGGATTCTGATGTATTTTTAAGTGAGGTGTGGAAAAGCATGCTATCTGGGAAATGCTGGATTTTAGAAGTGATGAAAAAAACATTTAAATGTAGGAGAAAAGATCTGTGAATTAATTAGCCACAGCTGAAATACTCAGAAGGCGAGCAGAGCATGTATGACTTGTTTATGTAGAATACTGATTGCATGTTGCCAAAACTGTAGAACAACAGATCTATTTTTCTAGCTTAGCTTTTTTTTTTCTGTGATGTTGATGATTTTCAAAACATAAGGTTAGGTTTAAAAGTGTTCAAAACCCATGAGGAAGACTTCATTTTCAAAAAACTCAAGTTTACAGTTAGTTACTAAAACAAGTGTTCTTTTTCTTTGTTATCATAATTTTTATTATAATCTAGTCATGTGCTTACTGTTACTGTGTTGTCTTGGAATGACCTGAAAAGACAGCCTGTAATTGGCAATAGCTTTGCTTGCCTTAACAGCTCATGTCAAACTTAATTGTACTGAAATTCTCTTCCTGAAGGTGTAGGCTTTTTGTGAATATAATTTCATTAACTTCTTAATACTTGATGTTTTCGTCCTTTGGGTTTTATTATTTATTTTTCCCTATGAAGGCGTACACACATTCTCACTATAGTAAGACTAATGCACTATATTCTTATTACCAAAGACTGCTGGACGTCCATGACTGATGCACAGAGAGTAGATTGCATATTTACAAAGGCATTAAAGCTGAGCATCCTGTACTGTACTTTATATTGTTCCTTACCAGTGGGATAATAATATCTGTTATGAAACACAAGACAATCCTTTGTTCAGCACTGACACTGATAAATATGGTTTACAGTTGTTTTGGTCATTTCCTCATTTGGTCTCTACTCCTTAGGGAAGAAACAGTTAAAATTATTGCCAGCCTTTCCTTCTGATGATATTGGCTCATTGTTTGTTTGCCACCAC
Source organism: Ibidorhyncha struthersii (assembly GCA_013398815.1). Classification (NCBI taxonomy): domain Eukaryota; kingdom Metazoa; phylum Chordata; class Aves; order Charadriiformes; family Charadriidae; genus Ibidorhyncha; species Ibidorhyncha struthersii. Next base: position 243,375 of record VZSZ01003186.1, on the reverse strand, counting down.
CATTTGGTCAGGATGGAACTACTGGGAAAAATAACCTTCCTGAAAATGCAAAGTGCTGCCAGCTTTGAAGAGAAATGACACACGGTGGATATTTGCTGTTTAGTGTTTGCATTTCCAGCGTCTTTTAGAAAGGACAATTTTTTCTACTGCTGTTCATATAGCTGGTGTATTTGCTGGATGTGAACCACAATGTTATCAAACATGTCTAATGCAGCCAGTGACATTCAAAAATCTGATGAAGCCATGACCTTATTCTGCAAGGTGTCTACATGAAATAATTTCAAAGCCCACTGATATTAAAGAGGGGCAAAGCTGACTGTGTCTTTGTCAGGTTCATTCAATGTTGTAGTTTGCTCTAATATTATTATTTTAACATGGGCACAGGAACCTCAATATCCGCCCAGTGTGTTTCAAACTTTATTATTTTCCATTAATTACCTACTTGCAACAAAAAAATAGCTGGGGATATCTCCAAACAAGTAATTTTAAGTAAGGCCTCTTTTGATGTTCAAATAAAATAAACCTGCTCACACATTTTGGAAATATGAGCCATTGAAACAAGTGAGATACAAACCCAGGCTGGGGGGAGAATGGATTGAGACCAACCCTAAGGAGAAGGACTTGGGGGTGTTGGTTGATGAGAAGCTGACCAGGAGCCAGCAATGTGTGCTCGCAGCCCAGAAAGCCAACGGCACCCTGGGGTGCATCAAAAGAAGCGCGGCCAGCAGATCGAGGGAGGTGATCCTGCCCCTCTACTCTGCTGTGGTGAGACCTCACCTGGAGTACTGTGTCCATCTCTGGGGCCCCCAACAGAAGAAGGGCATAGACTTGTTGGATCAAGTCCAGAGGAGGGCCACAAAGATAATCAGTGGGCTGGAGCACCTCTCCTATGAGGACAGGCTGAGGGAGTTGGGGTTGTTCAACCTGGAGAAGAGAAGGCCTCACTGTAAGGGAGACCGTATAGTGGCCTTCCAGTACTTAAAGGGGGCCTACAGGAAATATGGGGAGGGACTCTTCATCAGGGAGTGTAGCAATAGGACAAGGGGTAACAGTTTTAAACCAGAAAAGGGTAGATATAGATTAGATATTAGGAAGAAATTCTTTATTGTGAGGGTGGTGAGACACTGGACAAGTTGCCCAGGGAAGCTGTGGATGCCCCATCCCTGAAGTGTTCAAGGCCAGGCTGGATGGGGCTTCGAGCAATGGGGGGCCATGGCAGAGGGGTTGGAACTAGATGATCTTTAAGGTCCCTTCCAACCCAAACTATTCTATGATTCTATGATTTCTAGTTGTTTGTTATGGCTTTGGGTTGGTTCTTTTTTTTTCATTCTTAAAGTAGCAATTGCCACCTATTGACTGACTAATAATAAACAAAAAAAAAATTAATTTTTTTTTGTTTTTACTTTTGTAAAGAAATTAGAAATTCCATTTAGGAATAAATTAATAATCTTAGCCTGTGTCCTGACAGCTTCTCTTCTGAAGAAGTATTTTACCTCCTTTTGCAGTGAGTTACTGTTAAGTGTCCCAACATTGGGAAATGAAAAGAAGCAAGGCATAGCGATGCCAGAATCTTATCATGAATCTTAGGTCACTTGGTAGTCTTCTTTAAGTACAAGCCTTTGGAGTCCCTGACTAGAAGAAGCCCAGTTTTATTATTTAAAAAATAAAATAAAAAAAAAATATTTGGTGGGGAAAAGCCAAAAAAATGTGAAATCTACAGGCTCAAAGAACAGATGGGAAATCGAAAACACACAAGGATATATAAATATAGATATTGATCAATCTACACTTTTACACTATACCAGAGAGTTCTGGGGGCCTGATTTGCCATGTTTTGAGCTGAAAATCCATGGCAACTACCATAGCAATTACACGTGATAATCACAGAATCACAGAATAGTCAGGGTTGGAAGGGACCTCTGGAGATCATCTAGTCCAACCACCCCGCCAGAGCAGGGTCACCTACAACAGGTTGCACAGGACACCGTCCAGGCGGGTTTTGAATGTTTCCAGAGTGGGAGACTCCACAACCTCTCTGGGCAGCCTGTTCCAGTGCTCCACCACCCTCAAAGTAAAGAAGTTCCTCCTCATGTTAAGATGGAACTTCCTATGTTCAAGTTTGTGCCCATTACCCCTCATCCTATCAATGGGCACCACTGCAAAAAGACTGCTCCCATCCCCCTGGCATCCTCCCTTCANTGGAGCGAGTGCAGAGGAGGGCAACGAAACTGGTGAAGGGCCTAGCAGACAAATCATATGAAGAGCGGTTGAAGGAGCTGGGACTGTTTAGTTTGAGGAAGAGGAGGCTGAGGGGAGACCTCATCACTCTCTACAACTATTTGAAAGGACACTGTAGAGAGGTTGGTGCTGGTCTCTTCTCACAGGTGATTAATGACAGAACAAGAGGGAATGGCTTCAAGCTCCAACAGGGTAGGTTTAGACTGAACATTAGGAAAGACTTTTTCACAGAAAGGGTGGTTGGGCATTGGAATAGACTGCCCAGGGAGGTGGTTGAGTCACCATCCCTGGGTGTGTTTAAGAGACGTTTAGATGTGGTGTTGGTGGATATGGTGTAGGGGAGAACTTTGTAGAGTAGGGTAGATGGTTGGACTCAGTGATCCCAGGGGTCTCTTCCAACCTAGACAATTCTATGATTCTATGGTTCTATGAAAATGAAGCATCTTTACTTAAGAAATAAAAGCAACCGACTTCCATGTTGCTGACAAAATTGTTGTTGAACCAGCATATTCTGTGGTCAGGTCAAGATACTCTCATTTTGCTGTCATGTCCACATGTCTTCATGCTGTGATCCTCCTCCATATCACCTGGTATTTCCTCTGCTATCTGGTTGTTCACTGCTTTAACAACGAAAGAATGACACCTTCTTCTGTGACAGATTTTTCTTCATCCGGGAGGTAATCTGCCTGCCTTCCAAGGTCCAAAAAGTATCCAAACATCTTCAGTATTCTGAATCTCAGCTGTGATAAATGTCAACTGTAGACCTCTGAGCATCCAAAAGACTGCAATAGCTGGTCGACAGGGTTTTCAGTAAAAGCTTACTAATAAAAGTTAATAGATATTATGAAGGCCATTTTTTTCCAAAACATTTAAGAATCTTAACGAGTTTAAACTGGGTTTTCTTAGGGATTTCTGAACTAAATAGTACCATCTGGGGGAGCTGTTTCACTGCAGCTCTGCAAGACTTGCAGCTCTTCTTGGTCCAATGTATGAGCTTAGCAACAGTGGGAAAAGGGCAGGTCAGAAGCCTGTCTGTGACTAAAGGCAACAATTAAGCTTGACAAACTAGTAGAAAAGAACAGTTTAACTCTAGAGAAGAATAAACTGAGGGTGAGTGGGGGGGGAAATGCACAACAGATTAGCAAAGTCAGGAGAATGTGCAACTTAGCTGGGCACTTCAACATTTCTCGTATGTCTTCTGGAGCTGACTGAGCAGGGAAGATGCCACTACCAAAGAGATCTAGCTTTTCCAGAGAGCATAGATTGAAGGAAAGGCAGAATACTAATCTAGGAAAATGGATTGAGAACTAAAAAATATTTTCCCATCTCTCCAATTTCCCTAGCTGTATGAGTTTGGATAAATCAATCAAGTTAGGTCTTAGTTTCAAGGCAGGATTTCAGTGTATGTTCATATGCTATGAAATATTTCAGTACCAGAAACCTCTTGCATCATCCCATGTTTCCCACAATGTGATGTGGGAAGCTCCATCTCAGAGTAGTTGTGTCTTTTGCTCCTGCTTCTCTGTCTGAAATTTCACAGTCAGAAAAAAATCTTTCTTGATCATGCTCCTAAATTTGTTCTCACTCCAGCACTGTCTGGTATTTACATTCTCCACCATCAAATATTTATGGATAGTTGCTACATTCCTTCTCAAAGTTCCTTTTACTGGGCCAAAACTTTTCATTTAGCTTTTCCTTGCAAGATACAACTTTCATTTCTATCTCTTTTCTTAAATTTCATACCACTATTATTATTATTACACTGATCATTGAGGTAGCCTGTTTTATTCTGCATGATATGCCAGTGTCTTCTAAAACAGGTAGTGCTGTCCAGACTTTTTATTTAAAAAAGGTGTTGAACAGGTTGTTTATTTTATCAGTCTCATTATCTAAAATGGTAACATCACTGAAAATCTCACTCAGTCACATTATTTTCTCTGAAGTTTAGTGGTTGTTATCAGTCCTTTAGTAGTTTCTCATACGTCGCTACTACTTTGTCTTTTCCAACTCTATTAGTTCTCCATGTGACAGTACCAATTACACACTGAAATCCAGTTAGAGGAGATTTTTTGTATTTCTCTTATTTAGGAAATTTAGTTCCCAGGTTATCTTTGCTAGACCTTTAATGTCTGACCCTATTTTCTTTAACTTCCATATCCATAGTTGCCCTTGACATAAAATTTTGTTATAATGCCTTGAACATTATTGAGCTTATATCAACAGTTTTGAACATTTGGATCAAGTAACTATGGGTTGGGATTTTTTTTACATTTTTTTCTGATGTGTGCTTCAGTTACTATTCACTAGATATTAAAAAGAAAACCAAGACTCTTATTTTAAAAATCTTTGTATGAATGCTTGCAGTGTTAGGTTTATGTTTGGACTTGATTATCTTAAGGGTCTTTTCGAACCTAAATGATTCTATAATTCTATAATGATTTTGTATGTCAGCTATGGAACAACTTATTGGGGGACATCATTGGTCCTAAACAATTTCAGGTCATTAAGCTCTTTGAGTTTTCCCTCCAGTTTCATTGTGGTGGCTTCTGTTTTCCTGTTGTCCTTCTCTTTGTCCCTGCTCAACAACTGCTTCATTGTTAAAATCTTTATATATTAATTTGGTTTTGGAACCACATTAGATTTATCTTTACTTTCTACCTAGAACCTTCTTCATAGTAATCTTACTTTTTTTCCTGCTGTATGCCTGAAGAATCTTAAGTTATTTGTTTTAATGTCCTTTCCCAAGTCTTACTCACTGTCCTTTTACCTTTCTGTTTCTTGATTCCAAAGGCATAATTTCCCTTCATAATCAGGTTGGTTGGTTTTTTTTCTGCCTACATATAAATCCTTCCTTAGAGAACTATTGATTCAGTTAGGCCCCTTTTCAGAAGACTTTTTATCCTGTTTTTTTCCTATAATTTCCCTTGTGTAGATTGCTGACAATTTTAGTATCTTGGACTTGAAGGAATTCCAGGCCTCTACTATATTCTGGGATACTCAGGTTTAATTCTTTTGCTACCTTTTTGATATTCAGCCTTTTGATATGGAGAAATTAGGATTCAGAATACAGCTGAGACTTCTAAGTATACCATAATGAATAATAAGTGGTGACAGACAAATCAAAATAAAAGCTAATTGACTTTACTCTTCAGATGTTCTTTTCCTGTAATAACTACAAGCAAAAGTTTGAAATCAAATTTAATATGAAAGGCAAAAATAGTTCTTCCATGGTTTATTATTTTTTATATTTTTGGCTTACAAAGTTATAAGCTGATAATGTTCACTTCAAATATTTCTGTTGCACCTGTTTCACATAACAAAAAAAAGCCCCGTGGCTGTCTGTTATTGTCCTTGGGGTGGTGGGACATACTTTTGAATTATTAGATATTTAACTACAAATTTGATAGTTTTCACCACAATTAAATACCCTGAACTGTCATATGTCTCTGCTGAGGCAGTTGCCAGCAAGAGATAATTCTCAGAGAATGGTAGAGAGGAATTATTAGAGCTAAATGGTACATATTTTAAATGATTAAAAAGTGAACCTGACTAGCTCCAAATGGAGACCTGGCATATTTCTTCGGCCGCAGGGAGGACTAACAGCACCTTTTGTTGATGAGGACATAAAGGGACAAAGAATAAAGAAACTTCAGCTGTTCTGTGGGGACATGCATAAATTCTCTTTACTTTATGGATTATCTTGATGGAAGGATACATATGTGGCAGGTATCTTGGAATATTTTCACTGCTTCTCATTGCTCACTAGTGTGAACAGGCAACACGTTGTTCTGTTTTACTGAGGCTACTCACCTTTATATTTTTTCGGATATTGAAAGAATAATGGTCTCTTTGAAATTATTAACTAGCTAAACCTATAATAGAGCAAGCACGTTTCTGTTTAACAGTGAATTCATAGTTAAGCTCATAAGCTTGGGCTGGCAGAAAGATCTGTAGGTGTTACTCATTGGCCCATTAGACATATTTGTCCCTTTTTCTCTATGACTGCAGTTAGAAAGATCATAAATCAACAGGTTTTTCACTTTTTTTCTTTATGATTTTGGAGAAAAAAGTTGTTAATGAGCAAACTTTCAATTTGCAAAAATGTTGGCGGTCAAAACTCAAATGCAATATCTCATGTGTCTTCCTTTCTAAATCTGTAAAGCAGCTGTAGAAGTAACTTGGCTTGGGTAAAGCCTGCTGAGTATTTACATGATTACGTAAAGCACTTTAAATCAAAATTTACAAGCAATCAGAAGACTTAAAAAAAAATGCAGTTAAGAAGTACAGCATAACATCCTTCTCCAATTTCCCCTCATTAACTACTTCATTTTTATGCATTCTGAACAGTTCCTGATCTTAAGTCAAAATGTGTCCATGATCACATCCAAAGTGAACTCTTTCACAGTCTACATAATACTTTGCTAGATTAATTGCTCAGTTTGTATGACTCAGGAACATCTTCCAATCGAAGCAATTTTAAAAATAAGTTTATTTTGTTTTTACCATGATTAATTCAAATAAGTTTAAGTGAAATGCATATCCATTGCTTTTCACTGTAAATGTTGAAGGGTATTGGATACATAGTCTTGTTTCAATCTTAAAGTAAAACAATTTGCATAAACATTAATACATTTGCATAAATTATTTTCCATGACAATCTGTCAAGTAATTTGAAAAGAGTCGTAAATGATGACAATCAGTTTCATAATTGCAATTTATGTTAATAATCTCTCTATGGCTCTAAATCTTTTCTGCTTTATGGGCAAATTCAAATGTACTCATACTGTAGTAATGTTTCTGTTGTCTTAGTTTAATCAAAAGTAGACCCTCTAAGAGAATAAAATAGATACAAAATGATTATTTTGAAAATTAAAAGTTCATCATTTCCAACCTTATGAAATGGCAAATGCCTACAAATAACCCGAGCCATCCTGCTAGATTCTTGCTAATCTTATAAAAGACAAACCATGTAATATTCTTTTTAATTTCCTGTTCATAGATTTGTTGATACTTTTGTAGATAATTTTGCATGTGTTTTCTCAGGAGTATTTAAGCTTGTATGTTTTATTCCATATATTTTGAAGTTATAAGCACAAATACCCTATTTTAATATGAGAATGGTGAATAATGAAAATATCCTTGAATCTTGATTTTAATTCAAATTTTGTTTCCTGTAAACCATACCACACATAATAGAAAATGAATCTGTGATTAGAGTGGTCATATATCATGGTGTTATCCTGGAAGCTGGGGGTTATAGTGCATCAGGACAGGACACCTTTCTCTTTGGTTCATTGAACATGAAAATGGGATTGATGAGACTGCAATAAAAAGGATTGTTCTGTTAATAGTTTAAACAAAGGCAACAAATCTGAAATAGAAATATGTGGTATCAGATTTTATGAATGATCCAGAATCTAGAATTTATTATATGAAAGGTCATTAAGTGATTAATTGAGCCTGATGATTAACAGATTTGGGTTTTCTACTCTTACTGAAAGCACTGGGATTTTTTTTTTATTTGACATTAGAAGAAATAAATTAGGTTCTTGATGTTTAATTACCATTTACTGGTGATTTGATCTGTTACAAAAATTTTTTTGATCTATACCATATCACAATTATAAAATGTCCCATAGGGAAACTTGTAATTCATCAGAAGAGAACAGATGAATTGTGACAATTCTGAAGTACATGGATACAATGGTAAAATTTAGCAGGAAAGTTTCTGGTGAAAGCTAACTTGAAAATGACCTCATTGTTCACAACATGTTTAAACATGAACAATCTGGGAATAACCCAGCTTCTCTTTTCCAATTCTCTCATCCATTAAAAACTCAGAAAAACCTGCAAAAGAGGTTTGGGCATCTGCCCCTGTTTCTTTGACATTGAAGTAATCATTGTCAAAGTTAAAGCTTAGCTCACTGAATGTTTTACATCTTTACCAAGTCTATATGTAGTCAAACCCTTAATTAAAATAAGAGAAGCTCAAAGTCCAGGTATAATTTCCATGAGCTTTTATTTCACTCTGGTCTTTTTTCTTTTTTTTTTGATATATGTAGTCTTACACAAATATGGATTGGCAAATTATGTTCCTGTGTGATAAAATCTGTGAATTCCAAGATTTAAAAAAAGATGTACTAAGAACTGTGTTAAAAATATTTTGGAGCCTTTTACTGTGTATTGGTTTAGGTGACAAGGTTTGGCAGCAGTGGGGCTGCAGGGGTGGCCTCTGTGGAAAGATGGCAGGAGCTGCCTCATGCTGGACACAGACAGCTCCAGCCATCTCTGCAATAGACCCACCACAGGAGACTGCTGATCCCGTCAGCCACAGATGAGACACCTCTGGGAAAATGTATGTAAGAAAGGGCAGAAAACACCACACAGGCAGAGCAGAAGGGAATAAAACCAGTGAGAAACAGCAGAGGGAACATCGAGGTCAGAAGAAGAGAAGGAGAAGTTTCTTCATGGCAGAGAAGATACTCCCCTGCAGCCCTTAGAAGAGACCATGGTGGAGCAAGCATTTCCCCGCAGCTTGTGGAAAGGGCCATTCCAGAGCAGATACCCACACTGCAGCCTGTGGAGAAAATCCCATGCTGGAGCAGATGGATATTCCAGAAGGAACTGTGGCCGACACAGTGACCATGCTGGAGTAGGAGAAAAGTATGAGGAGAAAAGACAGGCAGAGAGAAACCCCTACGTACTGATTGGAACACCCTTCCCCCGTGACCCCAAGCACCACCCAGGGAAGGGGATTAGAGGAGTTAGGAGTGAAGGAATGAAGCTGAGAATGGGAAAGGGGAGAAGGAAAGGTGTTGCTTTAATATTTGTCTTTTTTGTTTCCTGGTACTGGAAAAGATTTATTTTAATTGGCAATAAGTGAATTTTCCCTCAGTCTGTTTTGCCCATGGTGGTAGTTAGTAAACAATCCCCCTGTCTTTATTTTGACCCAAGTGCATTTTCATTCCTTTTCTTAATTTTTCTCTGTCACACTGGGGAGGGCAGAGGGGAGCGAGCAAACAGCTGTGTGGGAGTTTGTCTGTTGGCCAAGGCTATCCCACCATGCCAAGCCTTCAGCATTATTGTTTTCTCCCGGCACTTTATTAAGAGGTCTTGCTAATTATAGACTTGTAAAATAAACATATTCTCAACTGAAACAACATTTAAATAAGATTCTTATTCTGGAGTTAAATACACCCATATGTAGTTAATATTTGAATATATAACTTGTGGAATACTGAGTCCTTAGACTTAAAACATAAAGTTATGTAACTGTTGTCCCGCTTTCTTGGTCTTCAGGCACCTGTGTTTTCTTTGCTTCAGTCAGAGTTGCAATGTTCTTTGAGCACAGATGTCGTCATAATTTTTTCAATAATTTATTACAGGAAGACATGAAACTACAGAAATTTTAGGTAAATATAATGGGAAGATTATGTAATGTTCTGCTTGAAACCATCAGCCCACATGTCAATTTAAGGAAATTGCCTAAATCAGTATTTCTAAATTTCAGTGTGAGTTTTTTCCTTATACTAGCTATTGGCTTGGATTTGTTTTTTTTTGGGGGGAAAAATGCCCTTATGACAGGATGTAATATAAGTTCGTAAAAACTTATTCTTAAATTTCCTTTGAAAGCATTTATAATTCCAGCTTCTTCTCAGTCTCGTTTGATTTTCAAAATTGGTGACATTCATTTATTATTCCTTTGATAATGTTATTTAAGAATAAAATGGTGAATTTTGAATCATTGCATTTATGGAAATGTGATTGAAGTACTTTTCTACTATAAAATACTCATGTCTTACACTTTCCTATATCCTTTTTGAGTAATATTTGTATGTTTCACTGCTCTTCCTTCCATCCTTACTTTCCCTCTCTACCTCATGTAAATGAATTAGAGGATTTTGGGATACTTGGAAACCAGAACTCTGTCAAAAATAATTCTGTCTTCATTAAGATAAAGCTGGAAGTCTGCCACAGCACTGCCAGAGATAGAGATTTCAATTTTCTGGTAGGCTGAAGCATAAAAGAGAGGAAAATAAAATGCATTCTAAAATTCACCTTTTCTTTTCAGCTGAATTAATTATAATATACTGTATCTGTTGTGCTGTGAATGCTGCTCTACAGAAGTCGCAGTGGGACTTCTAAACCTTGTCCAGCTTTGAAGACAGCGGCAGTTGGTTTGCTATGTGTTTTCCTATTAATCAATTTGAATCATCTGTGAGAGTGAAAGGATGCTGGATGTTGCCTTCTTATTTAGCTTATTTGCTACTAAGAAGCTGTGATGCATTCAGTTTACTTACCATTCGGTATAGTATGGTTAATGTATTGCTAGGTAACCGAAGAATTGCCTCCTTGTCACTTCCATTGATTGCCCAACTTCAATATATAGTTATGGGAAAGAGTCTGCATCGTTAATCAGCCCGAACTGCAATAGTTGAAACAGATTTGGAGTTTGTAAGCTGAAGTTAAATAGAGATTCTAGACCATAGTTGATGTGTTTTCAGAAGTACATTTATTTGATGAAATAAAGTTTCATCGATAAAGTTCAAAATTATAATGATCTGATTAAATTGTAACAGTACTCAGCTAAGAGTTTGCATTATGAATTTCTTTCAGGGAGTGACTGACTCTCAGAGCAGACCAGTGTGCAGCAGAATTTGACTACGTATGTCTAAATTCTGCTTTCCCTCCCTGTACATCTAGGACACTTCTGCCTGTCCAACAGATACGGATTTACAAAGAGAGAACTGAGACTGGCAAGAAATTATTTTCAAGTCACTCCTCATTTACTCTCTTGTTTTTCTGAATGTTTGTCTAACTTTACATATACAAAGAGTCATACTGTTGATGATGGGAATACTTTAAATTCATAAAGCTAAGTGGTTACAGTCTCGCACTGTGTAATATTGTCTAATACATAAGCTGAACATTAGATGGAATGGAAAATTGAAATAATAAATGTTGTTATATGTATATTTTAATTATTATCTGAAACAATTAATAGTTTTGCATTTTTTATTGTTGTAACTGGAAAATATTTAAGTAGAATAAATACTTGGTGTCTCTAATACAAATTTTATATTGGTATGAAAGTCAGCATGGATCAAAAGAAGCCACTTCCAGACAAGTTAAAGACAAAGTAATTTCTGAGGATAGGTAATGTATACTCTCTTAATGACCTGCATTACCTGTGATGGTAAGAAGGAGGGGAAGGGGGGGCTGTATCTGTTGGAATAACATTTTCGGAAATTAATGTATTTTCCTGTTCATCACTAAATTTATTTAATAAATTTTTGCATAATAAGATTCACTAATACTTGCTTTATGTGGAGGTACAATTTGTACAACTGCACACACAAAACGGAATGGGTAATGCACACAGTGCTTTCTTTTAGAGTTTAGTCTCAGTGTGTATAGCATTTATCTCTCAACCTTTGGAGACACGAATAGCAAAGCTGCCTATCAACTTGTTTTCAGTACAGCATGTTTTGTCTTTAGCAACGCCGAGTTACTGAAATTGTGTTAATGCAAGTCTTGAATAGATTTTATTTTGTCTATGGATTACAGTTGTTTTATCTCATATTTATGGATTCACTCTTCTAGGTACGCACAGAGGAAGGCATACATACATATGTAGAATATGTATATTCCCTGACTTAATCACGGATTAAAGGTTTGGTCATACCGAGTCAAGAAAATCTTTCCATTAAGTTAAAGGTATGTTGCGTAAGGCTGCTGAGTTTTTGGGTATCTGCATGCATTTGTATGGAAAAGAGATAGAATGACTAACTGTGAAATCATTGAACCTTTAGAACACGGGAACAATTACATTAGTCTAGACAGGGAATTTACTTGGCTTCCCTATTCCAATAAATCACTGCTCTATAATGCTTAGTGCAATGGATGAGATCACACAGGCAATACTGCATTCAAGCCGTGAGTTTGCCTAGCACAAACTTATGGATTACAGAGTTTGATTTATGAGAGTATTAAGAGCAAGAAAAAGTGGAGAGCTATCTACAAATATCAAAAGAGGATCTTGATTTTGTGTTGAGAACAATTATTCGAGGTGCAAAAAGGATACAAAAGGCACAAAATAAAATTGAGGAAAAGGAAAAGACAGAGGGGGAACGACATTAGAAACTGGTACAGAAAGTGGTAGCCTCCCTTCTCAAGACTTTTAAAACTACGAAGATCTGGAAAAATGCCAAATCAAAAATGTCAAGAAAATTGACTTATTGGTTAGTTTTTTTCCCCTTAAAATTATATTAGTAGTTTTTTAAAATTCTTTTTTAATGTGATAGAACAGTACTGCATTAGGGCAGACATACTCTGCTCAATTTACCGTTTCTCTCATTTAATATATTCTCTCTTACATCATAACATTAGTGCTTCTTCAATTAAAATAAATGCCAAGGATTTAAATAAAACGAGTAAGTAAAATATGTTAAAATTTAAAGGACTGTTTTGAGTAACCTGGGTTAGATGGGTCTTGAAATTTTTTAAGCTAAAATCCAGACTGCATCTCATAGGGTAATTCTAGCCTTGTCCTTTGGGCTAAATGACCATTACTTACTGGAGCACCAGATATGCTCCTGAACTCTTTCTTCTAGTACAGTGTCATCTGTATGGAATCCAGTTTGTACCCTCCAAGGCCTCTGTGCCAAGTAAACCAAGGCACAATAAATGGGGACTCACACAGTTGTGATCTGAACTAAAATCCTAACTTAATGCTTACGCTGTCAGGGGCTCAAACAGGTGCTGTTAAGCCTTTACTAGCTTTGTTTGCAATCTGACATTTCTAAAGTGCTATACATAGCTCTCATTTGTAGACAATTATCAATGCAAAGTGCCGCTCAAGCTTGTTTTGTCAGTTTCCCTATAGTCTAAATAAATATGCAAACTTATTTAGCACTTCTTACTTTATGAGACTGGGCTTCATACTTAGGAGAGAGGGAAAGAGCTTTTGATGAAAATCAAAGTATGAGAACAGCATAGGAGAAGGTGAAGAGAGAAACAATATATGTTAGATTATGGATTGTAAAATTAAAAATCTGAATTCTAATTCTGAATTTTTGACGTAGTCCCAGAAACACTGACATTCTTCAGCATACGATTGTCTTAACTATGGCCAATTGCAGCAGCAACACCTTCTAGTTTAGATGTCCTGATGATTTCTGCTTTATCTGCTGTGGCTTGTCCCATGTTCAACTGAAGACTTTAGCAAACTGATCGTGTTTTAGCTATATGCAGTAGAAAACAGTCAAAATAGTTTGACATTAGAAATAAACAGTCAGAGAACCCAGAAAAAATAAAGCCAAAGCTCTGTTCCTTTTATAAATATGTCAAATTGAGTGAACTTTGATCAAGCAAAATCTTACCTCATTTTTCACTACACTTTCTGATTAGGAAATGTAATGTACAGTGAGGTTGGTTTATGATGAATACACTTTGCTAGTTTTTAATGTAAGAGTTTCAGAGTTGAACTAATAGTTTTGCTATGCTGACTAGAGTGTCTTTCCAAGTTTGATTAATTCCATAATGACTGGGAAATTATTTTCTTAGCGAGTAATATTTTCCCTGTCTGCCTCTCTAGAAATTCATCAAGGAGCCAAGATTCCATCTTTTCTATTCTCCAACATTTATCTAAACATTTTTTAATGTATTCTTGAATTGTAAAAGGTCTTACAAGAGTAAATGATCATCAGTCTATGATAACTAATTTAATAACTTATATATATACAAGTGGAAATAGAAATTTAAAACCATAAGACTAAGTGAATTTTAAGACAGAACTCTGCAACGTGCTTATATAGTATGGAAGGAGATCCTTACTACAGTTGAAATAGGACAATTTCACTCAGGCTGATGTACTTGATCTCAATTCCTGTATTTATTCACAGATAGGGAGTACAAAACAAGTTAGCTGAATATGGAACAGCAAACTGTATTTTGAGATCTGCAGAAAGCTTTGCATCTTTGTTGTTTAAGCATATTGTCTGAGAAAAGGGGGAACAAAAAAGGACTGAAATGTCACTCCTTCTCAGAGCTTCCCCCCAGCTGCTGCTATAGGATATGATGCTTCTTCCTATGTAAACTAGAATAATATTGAATGGATGGCTGTGACAGAGTGGATGAAACCACTGGGATGAGACAACACATAATCCACCTTCATTAAATAGTACCCAAGGGGAGTGAACTGGAGAGTTAGGTTAAGTTGTATGGTTTTGGCATCTCTCCAATGACTGGGGCAAAAATACAACTTGGAACGCACAACTGGTATGTAAATCCTCTCATTTGCCCCACCTGATGGCAGCAAATATATGCAAAACTCATACAGTGCCTTGCTTCTCAACATTGAGTTCTACTCTGAGAGTGAGATACTCTGCAAATACAAAGACAGGCAGGGAAAAGTATAGGAAAGAGAAAAAGGCTTTGATTTGTCTTATCATCTGGGAAGAATTGCTGCATCCACTTTTTCTTAAACTTTTTCTGCTATCATTTGGTGTATTTTAAAAGATCAGATGGTGTGCAGAAACATTATTGGCAAGAAATCAGACAATATAGCAAGTCTATGTTGTGCAAAGTGTTTGCCTGTGATTTTCACACATATGTGTGCTAAGAATGACAGTTCTTCAAAGGCTTTCTTCCTCTGCAGAGACTTCAAATAGACTTTGCAGTTCCTTTCACATGCTGTGTTGGTTTTTTACACAAGTTATGTGCTGTTTTATTCTGTGTCCTAAGTATCTAAGAAGCCATAGAAGCCATAGAATCATAGAAACGATTTAAGTTGGAATGGACCTTCAAAGATTGTCTAGTCCTACCCCCCTGCCATAGGGAGAATGAAATTAAATGAAACCCTAATGAAAAATGTAGGTAAAAATGATCGTTTCCTTTTAGTCAGAGAAAACTGTGGGCAAAGAAGATTTTAAGGGAAAACATACATTTCATGTATATGAGGGACAGAATGTACATATATATGAAAGAAATTATATATTATATAAATATTATATCTAGATATCTACATGTAGATACAAAGGAGAGAAAGTAAAAGAATTTTTCCCTTTTTCTGATCAATCTTGTTTCCAAGTTTTTCCTTCTACATGAACTAATAAATACCTTGATATTTTTGAAGAGCAACGAAAAGAAAATGTTAGCATTTTGATCTAAGAAACTAAGCCAAGTATTAGCTAAATTTTGAACTGATACGCAGCAGAACATTATGCCCGGTACTTACAGTGGGTCCAGGGCTCCCTCTGTACAAACTGCAGGAGATCCAGAGCACATCTGAGCTGCTGCTAACCCCACTTGAGTTACTACTTTGAAGGCGCAGCACCAGTTCCACCAGTATATAAATTAAAGCTTCTGTATCGAATGCTGCTGTCCCTTCCCTCTTAACGTAAGAACTATTTAAATTAGAAAGTAAAGAGCTGTATCCTATAATTCCTTCAACCTGCCATAGATCATAGATTGCCTGGCATTTGAGGGATACCGCGAGACAACAGAGATTTTTCGTTTTGTTTTTGAACTTATGGAAGCTCCTTGTTAAAATATTGGCAGTGTGTCATTGCTCAAGGGAAGATTATGCGGCAGAGAAGGTCATCTAGGTTCATATATAGATGCATTCTGAAAGCTGTCACAGCAATTTTGACAGGAAGAAATGTTTCTTTATTGTTCATTTTTGAAGTACAATAGCATTTTCATCTCTTTGGTTACATGCTTCTGTTTATATTTTGAACTAAATGCACCAGTGATCTACATTTCCTCATTAAAATCCAACGCTTAAGAATTACTGAGAAAGTATTAACAATAAGCCTCCATATGGAAGTATAAATAATTCACACGTTGTGTGTTTTGTTCCATCTCTTAGGGAATATAAACTTGGCAACAATCAAGGTGAGTGTCATCATTAATTATAGTTAAAACACTGAAGTAGAGATACTTTTCCTGACAAAGCAATGCACATAGCCAAACTTTAAAAGAAGTTTATAAAGGGACTGAATGGAAACTAAAGCTATAAGACTTATGTAGCTAGCTATGTAGTTACCGAACGCTCGATCAGATATAAAAACACAGTTGTTGCAAACACTAGAGATAATTTTTATACGGCATGATACTTTTGCAGGATTCAAAAAGGCATCTGTGCAAGCATCATGCATTTTAAAATAATGAGTGCAATCACTTCCAGAATATGTGCTGGAAATATTTGTTCACTATTATGACTCTGTCCTCACTCTCCATGCTCAGCCAGCCGGATTTTTCTAGAAGATGCTAAGTGTTTAAAAAGAACTAAGAACATTTCAAAATATTGTCACACTGTGTACAAGGACATTCTGCAGTGTTGTTTAACTCTGCTCTAGGTTGTGAAGTCTTAATTCAGCACTCAAGAAATTGCTAAAGTTTTTTTCTTCTATTCGTTTGCTTTTCTTGTTTTTTTTTGTGCTCTTCTTTTTGTTGTTTTTTGTACTTTTGTTAATTTTTGTTTTTTTTCAAATGTCCATACAACTTTGCTGAGTTTGCATAGCAGTTGCCAGGCACTTCTCTGTCATGCAATTTATAGTCCCTAGACCATAATATAATTTCAGAATAATTGTTCCTGGCACTCTATATCTGACCATTTTTCCCTCTCTGCAAGTCGGTTATGTAACTGTGCTGCAGTTGCTCAAGTGTTTTGCGCAAATAAAAGGCATTTTTTTTTCTTTGTCTATTCTGTACTACTGAAGTGTCTTTGTCACTAAGCAGATGCTGCATTATTATGGGAACTATGCTACCAAAACACACAAAGACATTAAACACATCTGTGTGCATCTTCGGTCTGGATGCTCTAAGTAGATATAAAGCCTTTAGCAATCCCAAGAGCTGATTAGGACATTCATTACATATCCCCCCCCCTCCCCCCCATCTTAACTGGTGAAACACGTTGTTGTTTAATGGAGAGCCAAAGACTTGGACCTAAGTAAAACCTAATCCTGAAAGTGCCATGGGGATATAAGACAGACACTCAGGTAGGCAGATATGATAAGATTCATGCTGAGCTTGTACATCAACAAACTCACAGCCATCAGAATCCAAGCAGATGGGTTTTTTGGTTTTGATATTTTTTTTAGCTCCAAGAAGAAGTAAATCCAAACAACTGGAATCTTATCTTTTTTTTTCTTTTTTTTTTAATCTTTTCTTCTACAAATTCAGACTACTTGAAGGATGTAAACCCCTTTGATTTTCTTTATTTAACCCCATTTCATTTGAACATTGTCATAACTTTTAGGGCTAGAGGGGTGGACAGTAGTTTAGTACTACTTGCTCAGGAGTATCCTAGTGGTAGTCTGAGGGCTTGGCTGTCCAGGGACACTAAATCTCATGTTCTTAAATAGGTACTGCATTCTGAGGACAAATAAATTTGTCATGAATTAGTATGAACTAGATGCATGTCAGATTTAATTTATTGTCATTTTTAAGTCCCATCAGTACAGCGAGAGGATAGGAAGCATGATCTCTGCAACTGCTCTTCTCATTTTCTAGATTCTATGATTCTATGATTTCTCTTGCAACCACAAGACTTCCCTCATGTGAAGCAGGATGATATTGAGTGTTCAGTGAATCTTCCTTTTGTCAGCTGCTTCTGGGTCTTAGTAACTAGAGAATAATATTACAGAACCTGACAATCCAACCGAGCTCAGAGGAGCCACTGACAAAAGACAGCCTCTCCTGCTCTTAAGCTCCTATCGGAGGTAGAGAGAAGGTAATGTACCTGAAGGTCCACAATTAGCAACAGTTCTTTCTTTTGCTTTTCTCATCTGTGTTAGAATTAGAATGGTAAGAACCCTTTGGGAGCAGTACAGTAGCTGACTGTGACTGGAAATCCCTGACAGACTTTCTGGGCAGAGGGTGGAAAAGAAGATGAGAGATCAGGTTTCCAACTCTGTGTTCTTGGACACACGTTCATGGAGGAGCATTTCCAACAGGGGGACTTGAATGGGGCTTTTGCAGTGTTTTCTGAAAAGCAAAGTGGGAAATAAAATAAAATAAAATAAAATAAGGACAAAAAAACTGCTGCAAACCCCTTACTTTTTCTTTATGCTTGAGTACGTGTGTGCTGTTGAAAGTTTACATGGCACCGTGTCCTTATAGCGATTGGAGGCAGCAGGCAGATACAATAACTACCTCAGTGCGGGATTCAACCTGCGGTCTGCAAAGGGTATCTTCTTCCTGGAGACAGGTAAAGGGAGTTAATCATAAACAGAATGACTGGGAGAAGTGCCACATTTTTTTTTTTTTTCTCGTTAGATTCTACAGTGAAATGACCTTACAGACATCCTTTTACTGGAGCAGTGTAGATGTAGGTTTATTTTCCCTGTAATATCAGCCCTCAAGCAAAAGTTGAATCAGGGGAGCACTTAGGTTAGGGAGTTTGGACGCTTCAGGATTAGATGTAATATGTTGTCATGGAATTTTACCCAGGCATTGCCAAATATTCAGTTAAATGATGTTACATTAATGCTTGTAAAGATGGTGGCAGTACAGCTCCACAGATGTATTAGTTTTTAAAAGAGTTCAATTTAAAACAAGTCTGTTTTCTCCAATCAACTTTGTTCTTTTAGTCACTCCTTTGCTTTCACTAGTAATGAATGTTGCATCCTTAACAGTTCAGTTTGTTCCTAAAATATTATAGGTCCCCATGTAACGACAGGTGACTTTTATAGGAAGTAGCCCAAAGTTATCTTCTGTTTTGTCGAGGGACAATTCAAAACTCCCTGTGATGGTTTTCTGGATCCAGTTATAAGAGAATCAGAAAGCTTATAAGGCTTGTGTTTTCTAATAACCCAAGTCATTTTCATTTCCATCCAGCAAGATGATTCTATACTTTATTATTTTACAGCTCCTAAATATACCTCCAAAGGCATTCTGAATCATATATTAGCTTTATAATTTTTTGGTAGCAGTGAGCTTTGGGAAGTTTCAACATGATTTTAAAGTGAATTTTCTAGTGCTAGAGCCTATCATGAGCTTGGCTTTAGTGCTAGCTGTCCCTAGCCAGTTGCCAGCCTTAACAATGTATTTTGGAAAAATAAGATATGGGAAAGGAACTGTACAGAACCACAGGAAGAGACAGGTCAGTAGTTTGTCTGTTTCCTGAGGTTTATGTTAAAAAGGCAAAAATAATGCCTATTATTGCTCTGTAATGAGTGAAAAGATCTACTGGTACTGTTATCACTGGAATGTTTTGCATAAAGCACCAGACTGATTATTCAGGATGACTATTAGTAATTACTGAAAAACTTCTATTGCTCTAGTCAGAGCTGAAAGCTCTGGACCTCACCTGTTCAGAACTTATCAGTAAACTCATAGTTATAAACTAATTCTCTCTCATTCTTTTTTCCACTTTGCTCGAAGAGCTGTTCAATGCCTTTAGAGCAGAACATAAAGTGATATTCTGTTGAACTTGAACCTCAAAGCTGATACAGTGATTATACGGAAGCTAGCACAGGGAGATAAGAGCAGACGACTTTGATAGTCAAAGAAGCACTGAAATTCTCTGCAGTGCTTTCATTTGGTTTATTTGGTTTTGGATTTTTTTTTT
Organism: Ibidorhyncha struthersii; assembly: GCA_013398815.1. Classification (NCBI taxonomy): domain Eukaryota; kingdom Metazoa; phylum Chordata; class Aves; order Charadriiformes; family Charadriidae; genus Ibidorhyncha; species Ibidorhyncha struthersii. The sequence continues at coordinate 223,559 of VZSZ01003186.1, read as the reverse complement.
TTTTATTTTTTCCTTAACTGTGTAGCTTTTTTTCAAACTGTGTTTTGTTTCTTTGCTGTAATCCAAGCAGAGGACGATGAAAAAGAAATGCAGCCGAGCTATTTACTCATGCTTTCTATAGAATAAAAGTTTGCAAAAACCAGTAAGGAATCATGATGCACTCCTCTAGCATTTTAACCATTCACACAACATCTTTGAACACATCCTTTTTGCTTTTCCTCCTGTCTTTGTTCAACAGAAATGACCACTTGAAGTATTTCCACTACTAAAATCAAGCAGTGACACTGAGATTATGCACTGTATTCAAGATTTCATACTCACTTTGATGTACTGAAGAGCTCAGAACTATGTAAAGTAGCCAGGAACAAGAGGGACTGACAAAAGTAGCCTCTGGCATGGCTATTCATTATTAAAATTCAGAGCTGGTACATACTATTTTTCTGTAAGATAGCTTTGGATCAGAGTAAAAGCATCTTCCTGAAAAATCTTTTTTGAACAGAAAGTTTAGTGTCTTTTTCTCCATTTTTTCCAGTCATTATCTCCTTTATCAAGACTCTTGAAATATCAGAGGATCATTGTATAGAAAAAATTAAAAAAATGTGGTTTCAGATAATACTGAAAGCACATCGTCAGATCATTGCTTAAATAGAAGTTCCTTTGTGCTATGATCAAAAGTCTTATGCACTCCTCAAATGAAACACCCTAATCAGAGAGCTTCTGTCGTCATATATTTTACAGTCACATCTATATGATATTTTTGATGGCAAATGTCAGATATTTTTAAAGCTAGAAACACTTCAAGGTGTTTTACAGTATCTTTTCTGTGTGATTTACAGATTTCTCACTTAATGATGGTTTTGTTAGATAAGACAGAATTTGAAACACCCATCTTTTTATCTACAAGATAAAAAGACCGAGATCAAAAAAATTTAACGTTGTGAAGGTGAGTGGACTACAAAAGTCATGCAAAAATCATTTATTACGTTACTTCAATATATTGTATTATTATGTTTCCTTGTTTTCCATTTTTAATTTCAAAAGTTAATTTATTTTTATATTGTCATCTATAAATGAAGGCAGTACAGTATGATCACACTGTTTTGCAGTAGAAACAGTATTATGAAATTGTCTGTTGTATGACTGATACCCTTAAATTATTGTTTCATGGGAACAAATCTTCTATATCATACTCATCTACAAGATTTTATTCACTTCTATCCTTACGTAATGGTTTAAATGTGCTTGCTAACTAAGGGTAGAACCACTGTGGCATGAAAGCAATTAATAACAGAACCTCAGAGGATGGGCGTTTTGTTCTAGCATGAATGAATTATAGGGATTTCTCCTCATAGTTAACATTATGTGCATGAGTAAGTTCTTTAGACTGCCTCTTTGTGTATTCCATTTGAAGCTGAGAACACAAGTATCACACAGTATGGCAAAAGTCTTTCTGCAGGCGTTATTAAGCACCAACTTAGTTACCAAAAGGAGCTCCAGAAAGTATTCTTGTGAGGAAAGAAATTTAGGCTGGTACTTCTTTTTGACTTTAGAAGGCTACCTGCTAGAAAAAATTACTTGCTAAGCATCTTCTTCAGATGAAGAAAGGTTATGTGTTTCTTCTCAGAGTCTCCAGTCTGACTTGTATGTGTCCTCCCCTTTCTGAGGGCACCCAAACCCTCCATGCCCCCTCAGACTTCACAGAGCCCTCTGCACCTGCAAAAGGGCTTTTTAGCACTAAAACCTTCCTCATTCTCCCAGGAATTCAATGTTGCCAGTGATAATTATTGTCTATGCTACAACACAACCTTAGCTCGTAGGTTTTAAAATATGTTCGGCTATAAAGTGAAGGAAGGTACCCAGACCTTGTTTGAAACAGATGTACATGTTGCAAGCACCACAGCTCAGAATAATACGGGAGATAAAAAATAATAATTTGTTACTCTATCCAGAAACATTACAACTTTACGGACAGGTTTTTCAGCTTAAATGCATGTTTTAGATTCCTAATATCACAGGCATTTATTCCATCTGTTCTTATGGAACTAGCTGATCGTTTTCAATTGAGCTGCAGCTTTTCTACCTATTCATTGCAGCATTTGATTGCAAAAAGCTTCCTGTACTGAGGAAAATGTCTGCAATACGCCAGTCACAGCATATCTCATGCGGCATAATATGCTTTCAAAAAGCTGATAAAAAATGTGTGTTCATCACTATCTTGTCACAACAATTAAGTCACTACCCAGAAATCCTATTTAGCTAAATATTCTGTCGTAATATCTAATATACAGAGTCAATGCAAGTCATCAATCCTGCATCATATTCCAGTCCAATCTTCTAGTCAGAGGACTTCATCTGTATCAGTTATCAAAAATGAAATTTTCTTAAACAGAGGACAGACGTATGGCACTTAGTATTCCAGGCTGGATTTTGGTTCACAATAGTTTTGTGAACCAAAATAATTTTGCTGTTCTTCGATGTTATACAGCTGGATCAAGGTAGAAAGCTGTTTTTTCAATACCTGCAAATGTTACAGAATGTAATAAATTTGTTTAAATATTTAATTTATATAACTGATTTATTGAAGGAGAAACTTAATAACTTACATTAAGGAACCAGGCATTAATTTTTTTACAGACCTATAATCAAAATAAGGCCAATGAATAAGTAACGTTTGAATAAGAGTCTTCAGATAAGGAATCTACTCTTTTTGTTTAGAAAAAGCCCAAACAATGTCATTCAGTTTGATGAAGAAAGAGCTCTGTACATTCCTGAGTAATGCTTCTAGGCTTGATACAAACACCTAAAAGCAGGAGATGCTTTGATGATAGCAATTCTGATTTATCCAGTTATGGTTTAGGTTTTTTTTTTGTTAGCACATGTCTAAGGTATTTAGATTATCAAATTAAAAATGCTGATGTGTACAAGACAGACGTTTCTGTCCAAGATGTTCTCTTTGTAAAAATTAAAAACAATACCTTGGAAATATACTGATGATACGTAGTAAGTGAGCTTATTAATAGCAATGTGGAGGTTTAACACAGAACATGTAAGACTTCAGATGGCTAGGGACTTTTTTTTCATCCTTGTGGTGAAATGACATTACTTGCAGCATTCCTGTGTAATTATTACATTGACTAGTTTCTTTAAAGTCAGTCAGGTGCCTAGCTTGAACTCATTTATATTTTTTATTTTGGGGGTTGTTGGCATGCACAATATTATGGAGCAGTTAAATAGCAAGACTCATCTACTATCTATCATGTAAATCAGGGAGTTTAAGTGGCTCACACACACTGTGCTATCAAAAGGAAGACATCGGCCCCACCATGACATGAGCTGAGTAAGACAGAGAGGGATGCAATACTTTTTCATTTCAGAAAGGGAGAAATTACCTTCCAAAATTTTGAGGTCATCTGCAGTCTCATTATCCGTCATTTCTGTTCTCTTTTCTTTGTCCATTCATTAAAATGGTTTGCATGATATTTCTGCTAATTGTGGTCTTGGTTGAGGAAATATAAGTGGGCTTCCAGTAACGATTTCTGTAGAAATAAATGAAGACCAAATAATATTGTCCCTGTCAGGATTCTTTATACATGTCTTTTTCTTTGCTGATCCTACAACTCTGAAGATGAATAATCTTTTTTCCTGGGATTATTCTCATTGACTTCTGTTCAAAATGAAAGAAGATAATTTTCAGGGCTCTTATAACAAATGTTAAGGCTTTTACCACTATAAAACACAAACTGCAAAGGTAGGGCCTTTATCAATCCTTGTTACACTGTAGGCTTTATTTTAGTTACACTGAACTTTGTTGTAGTCCAGTGAAAATGTTTTTTTTTTAACGTCTTCCCACACTTTAATTCAGATGAGCAGAATTATATTATCTTGTTGGACCTAATCTGCTATTTCTTCTTTTGACTGTAAAAGTTTTTAGAGGGCTTTCATTGACACCTTACTGGTGGGGAAAAACACGAGAACTTGAGCAGCAAAACACATTGAAACTGTGGGGTTGACAGGGAGAGGGCTGGAAGAAGAACCCATCTGAGAGAAGGAAACCTTCAGAGCAGAAGGTTACTAGATGGAGATAATTGCCAACTTATCCCTGCCTGCCTAGCACTTTGAGATATCCACCTCTGGTATATTTGGAGTCAAATTTTGAAAACGGTGAGAGATCTGGCCTAGAATCTCATCATATTTCATTATAAGAAATTTTACTAATATATCAGTTCACTTCACTTTAACTGATAAAACTTAGATTTATCTTCTTTCAAAACCTGAGAATTGAATTCAATGTCTTGCTCATTAATAGTAATATCAAAATTCTCTGAAATCAAGATGGATTTCTATAATCAGATTAATGTGTTGCTTTCTACCTTATGACTCACTGAGAAAGAAAAACAGGGTTTGGAGTGTTTTAAGGAAGTAACAAAATAAACACATAAGAAGAAATCTGAGTAGCAGGAAAAAAAAATCAATATGGATAAAATTATAATAACGAGGTGTTTTCTTTTAAAGTTTTATATAGATTCAATATGTTGGGTTATATTATATGGAATGGAACAATAGAGAAAGCTGCACTAGAGCATTTTTTAACAAAAATAATATATATAATAAATTATGTGAGTGCAGTCAGACTCCTAGAAACTGAAATGATATTATTTCTACTTATATAATTTTGCCCACTATCCCTTCATAAATTATCCATGGAATATACACTTAAGGCTGTTTGACATCAGATTTAAAGGCCTAATTTTTGGCTTTTAAACCTAGAGGAGATGGCCTCTTAATCCCTCTGGGAGGAACTGGAAAAATTTCCAAGGCAATTTTTGTGACTAAAAATTATCAATCAACTAACACAGAAGTAAATTTTCCCTATTTTCTGGGCTTAATCCTCTCTAGTTTCCCACACCATCTTCATTCTAATATCTGTGAAGTACCTAGACTACAGGACTACAACATTTTTAGTCTGCCATAACAAAACAAACAATCATCCCCTACTTGTTTTTAAGTTCCAGGCAGAAGACATAAAATGTCCACACCCCAGAAGCACTTTGAGAATGTTAAAAATGATTCTTATGGTCAGAGATGTCAGAAAAGCAACCTTTTCATTGATTTACCAATGAAAGTCAAATAAAATATTTCCAAACTCTATAGCTGGAAATGGAAGTTTGCCAGAAAATGACAGGATTGCAAAAATTCATCATGACAGCCCAGTGAGGAAAAATATTTTGTGCATAGTATAAAACTTGCAGAATAAATTTATAAAATCAGAATAAATTTATAAACAAAATATAGGGCAAATATCACCTGTGTGGAAACATTTTGTGACATTTATGCACCAGAAAAAAGAAGAAATTAAAAATTCACTTTAAATTCTAGAGAACTGAAGTCCTTCAGAATGCTTGGAAGGTGCTCTCCTCCAAAAACCCTGTTTCTGTAATGAAGAAATCCATGGGCCAGGTTGCAGGATCCTCCCACTGAATTTGATATTTTAAAGAAGATGCTAAATCAGAATTCTGGAATGGCCTTCCTCTGCAAAGACCCCCTCTTAACCACAGAAGGGTGATGAGGCTCTGAACTCAGGAAAATGGGGGACTATGACTCTGAGCTTACACTTGAAGTGCATGACTGGCTCAAAGTCTGAAAGCTGCATTGAGGGATCAATAAGTGCTGCTATATTAAACAGATAATCAATGCTAAAAATTGTATGTTTCTGATGCGATGATTCAAATACATTAAGAATTTTAAGAGGAATGACCTGTGCACAACCCATTTTATTTAATCAAATCGATCTTCCCTAGATCCACAGAAAAATTCAAAGGTAAAATTTAAGCATAGAGAAGGTGATATCTGTAGGTTCCTTCCAGACCTATTTCCATATAATTATGTGGGAAGATCTCATATGGTTTGATCCTCCAGAACTCTCTGTCATGTAAAAATATGTGAAAAAAATATTGGAGGAATTTATTTTGGCCATCACAGGTGTGTTATTTTGGCACTTGTTAGTCATACTGCAGAAGTAGTCCATAAAATTACTACAGTCAGGGCTACAAATGACAAATATTTCTGGAAAAAAAAAGGTAAGTATTGATGACATAGTCACATCGGGAGGAATTAAAGCGCTTTAAAATCAATATATTTACTTAGGCCTTATATTTTTTTTATACATGACCATATGTTTCTATGCCTTTGTGAAGATTCCCACTGAAACCAATAAAAGTGTTTATTTGATATGCAGTTGGCACATACTTCAGTGTTTTAAAAACGTAAACCTTATGATTGGCTAGCAGACAGCAGAAGTTGCTCAATTAGGAACTAGAAAAATTTTAAATGGAAAAAATGTTTTAACATGTGTAGGCCAACTGAAACATTGAAACAAGAAGGTATTGAACATGCCATGTTGAAGAAGAGCGAAGGGAAACCATAAAAACTCAAAAGATCTTAATTCAACAGTTTTGAAGTGAAAAGATTTTTGGTTTTGAAATGAGGTTTTTCTTTAAAATAATTTCTGTTTAATAAAGATAAAGTTAATACATCTCCCTCCACCAGAAAAGTGTAAAAATGTTTGGTTTTCAAATGTGGTTTGAGCAGTCAACTAAAAAATAAATTATGCCTGTAGCTCTTCTCTGCTCCACACTGGTTCATTCAATTCTTGGAAAGATTGGATCAAGAATAATAATAATGAAACTAAAAAATAATTGAAATGTTTGACAGATGCTTTTTTATGCCTGAAGTCTATTTAAAATCTTGTGGTAACAATATTAACTCTTTAAAGGAGACTGTCATGTTATCATTTTTAAAGAGAATTTATTTAGAAATGTATCTTTATTTGGAAAAAGCTCTTCATATAATAGCAATATTTTAAATGTATTTAAAAAAGGGAAGTGAGAGGACTGCCTGGATCTTCAAAGTAAATATAAGCTGCCAACGAATGCCTTGATTATGCAGAAAGGTAAGTGTTCAGCATGTTTTGCACATTGGAACTGCTTTTGAATTTATAGGCACAACTTAAAGTTGTACTAATATCTAGTTGTCATGTTGTCAGGTGGACTCTAGCATTATACAGGAGTTCAACTAATAATACGACAACAGCTTAAACAACATGCAGAATGGGGAGGGAATATTAAGTCACCCTAGTTATACTATAAATTTTGTTGGTGTTCCATGCAGAAAAGTAATTTTCAATTTGAAAGTGGCCCTTTGAAAACATCAATAAAGTAGAGCTTGTTGTATTTTTTATTTTTCTTATGAAACTCAGGACCTCCTCTACTTATATGCCAAATCCTGATTAAGAGTCTGTTTCATTTATGAGAGTAGATAACATCAGAACCAACTTAAACATATCAATAAGTATTATATAACATTGTCTTAGCAACTTAACTTTCTGTCTGTTGGGCACTATTTTGTTTGTTTCTGCTACTGTCCTGAAAACTTAAGAAATTTAGGAGCACTATGACATGAAGGAAGAAGTTAAAGTGTACGAATGCGTATACTGTTTTAATGAACTGTAACTTTAGCTTGTGTTTATCTTTTTAAAAAGAAATGAGTAATTAATTCCTTTTTAATTAAAATGAGAAAACATTATCTCACTAACATGTCAATATTTTACCTTAACAAAGAGCTTGTAGTTAGAAATGATTAAAAACTAATGAATGTGCATGAACACTAATAAAAGTCATTGGAGTGATAAGAAATACCCATCAGTTGTCAGATTATTGCTAAGGTACACAAAATAGCTTTCATAAAAAAGAAATCTTAGGGGTGGAAAAAAATAAAAATCTGTTTTGAAGCTTTGGTAATCCAAAATGCCATCCAGCACTGAACAACCTTCAGGTGAAATTTTAACACTTTGAAGCTATGGCTATATTGATAAAGCAGTTTAGACAGGTAGGAACAAAGCTCTAGAAGAAAGCAGTGGTGCTGAAAAGCTGATAGTCATACTGTAGCTATTTTAGGGATTTATTTTTATGTCCCAGTAGCTTTAATCTCGTCATATGGACTAAATGTCCATTTGCAGTTGGAAAGAAGCCTCTAGTTTGGTTTCATATGAAAGCAATCTAGGTCAATTGTCTTGAGATCATTTCAACATGCAAACCAAGTAGGAGGGGATAGCTGGGTCGCTCCTTCCTGATCCAGACTAAGTCCATAATGCAGATGAACCCTAAACCGGTGTCCACACGGTGTTGCGATTGAGCAGTGCTGCAGTTCTGTCGTGAAGCTCCTGTTCAACCTGGCTTAATGAATATCATTGATTTGGTTTGCAGAGATCTTTTAGTTCACGTCAGCTGGATTTCTTTTGGAGGAGACTAAACTACCACCAGATGTGTTCTAAAGAAGACATAAGGGTTAGACCCAATTTGACTTTTGGACAGTAATGGGGAAAATTTCAACTAGGACAACAAGACTAAAACTATCCCAAAATAGGAGTGTAGATACTATAGATATATAAGCTTCATCATTTACCTACTTCAATATACAGGTCATCTCCATTCATGTCAATTTATTAATGTAGACACAATGTAATGCACAAAATGTCTATGAATGGTGATAGTAATTTATTCTTGAAAGAATCTATGGTTTAATTTTGCTATCAAAACCAGTCTCACCCTATATTGGGATTACCCTGAAGGCCTTTGAAAATTTTTTAATGGTATCCTAAAGGGATGGGAAAGGAAGAGAGAGATTTGTCACCAGAGAGAAGTCAATAGATGGGAGTTTGGGCACTTGCCTGACAGTGAAAAAAGCCCATTGTTCTGTGAGGTTACAACTGGGATTCAGTAGGAGATGTTTAGGTACTAGTTCATCCAATACCTCTTGCTCCGATTTTAAGTTTTAGAAGCATTATACTGAAATTTCTTGGAGTCTAATTAGAGTCACCAAGTTCCCCCTACTTATGGTTTTGTAGTGTTTTCTTTATAATCCCTTCTACTGCTCCCACTGAGCTCCAGGCATCTGACGATACAGAACAGCTTCGTTGTCCTTTCATTTAAGCTAGGTAGTTCAATTAGTTTTTTAGCTTGTCTCTGCACAAAATCTTCTACTTTGATAATTTTTCACTTCCTCTCTGCCTAGATTATAGATATTTTATTATCAGTGGATAAAAGAGAATGGCTGCTCAGCTGGAAATTTGGAAGATGGAGAAACTTGGGAACTACTGAGTTTTGTCTTTGAAATAAAAAGGACACAAGAAGAAGAAACTATTGTGTGTCTGTGTCTGCCTTGCCTAACCTGCACAGACCAAGAATTCAATATGTACCTTTTAGAGCTAGGTAGGAAGTTATTTAATATACTTCCTATGGATAACTTACAGCATGGTATAGTAAAACCTTTGGAATACTTTTTTTTTTCTGGATTATGCTTGTACATTTCTTTGGTGGATTGAAGTATCACAAGCAATGGTCACAGGTGAAACTCTACTGTTGATAATATATGGTGTCTTTTATTTAAAAATAGGGGGGAAAAAACCTTTTGAATGCTGAAGATCATTTAAAGATCAGTGATAAATAATCACTATACATCCAAAAAAGGAGCCGAGATGTTCCAGATTCAGGCCAACGTTCCAGCTATAACATGTTAATAGGTTTATGCTGATATGTCACCCAGCTCCTCAGAAATAACAGTAGTCTGTATTTGTAGAAATCTTAAGTGCTTTTGCAATAGTACTGAAAAGTATAGCATAAGATATCAGGGCTTTCACCTTTTAAAAGCATGATGTGCATCATTTGTGCAAGAGGACTTTTGTTTTCTGAGGTGCATTTGACATAAATGATCTAAATTGTGATGTTCTTTTTTAGAGGTTCAAGGTGGGCTTTTACCCTCTTAATGACTATGTACTTTGCTATAAGCAGTGAAACCCTAGCCAGACTATTTCTGGTTTATCTGAATATTTCATATGAAAATTCAAATCAAGTTCTGAGTTTTGACATTACTGCTAAAAACATTTTGTTTTAGCGAGTTTTTTGGCTGAGCAGTACAGAGAAAATAGGGGGAATAAACAGAAAGACACATAGGAAGACACAATGTGAAAACTAGTGCTCTGAAACAATCTCTGAACCAATACTTCATGACAACTATCTTCACACCCTTGTCTTATTTGTGGCAAATATAGTGAAATATCTTCTAAAATGCCTCTAACTGAAAAGAAGACTGCAAAATCATGCTGAAAGAAATTTCCTTGGTATTTTCCTGTTGGCCTTGATGAGTATTGCAAATATGCATATCGGATAACATACCAAAAAAAAAGGTATATTAATCTTGGACCTCAGTTCAATCTGTTAGTGAAACTTGAGGCTTTGTGTGCGTGCCAAAAATATTACAGCAATTCACAATTACAGCTATGTAATGACCTAGATAGTGACAGGTGGATCGCATTAGTGGGTTCACCAGCTGGAGCAGATGTTCCATGTCGCCTTACCACTCATTAGAATAATTTATATGTACATAGGTTTGGAGCTTTCAAACTGATGGTACAGTAGGTATATGCTGGTAAATCCTATTGCATTACAGTTATAGTATCTCTGAATATTACAGTGACTAACAATCACACAGTGTTGTCCAGTATTGTGATTCTATGTTTGAGAAGAAATTTCCTTAGTGAATAGGACTCTCTTAATTTTTTTTTTAAATTAAAATGCTGAAATGCTTTTCTTGCAAGTTAAAATAAAAATAAACAATTAAGTATTTTTTAAACTAGATCTCCAGGTGAGAACGGACTCCTGTTATTTTACCCAGAAATCTTACCCTGCTTATAGTGAATTAGTAGAATGGCTATCCTTGCACAAGAAAACTTTTTCCTTTGAGAAAAACAAACAAAGATATTTCCCTACCATTTTATAGAGCTTGAGAATTACAGCATGCGTAGACAGAGAACAACAGTTGCAGGAAGAAGTCATGCCTACTTTGGCCTATGGTCAAGGCACCAGAAAGCAGTTGGAGTCAAAAAGCGAGGTTTCCAGATCAGAGACTTCCCTGATGTAACGTGGCAGCTACTCGCAGAGCCCCTGCTGTCCTGCAGATGGCTGAGGCAGCCGTACCCACCAACAGCAGCCAGGTCCCAGCTCTGACCTCCTCCCTGCTGTGGAGGACTGCACCACCATGAGCAGTCCTGCTAGCTTCGAATAGAGGTGTCTGGGTTTTGCTGGCACGTTAATTCTTGCACACTGGTGTCATGGAAAGTTGCATCAATGGCTATTTTATAAACGTGCTTTCTGGACTGTTAGCAGAAAACAAAAGGAATTTACCATCCAAAGTTATTGATGGCAATAACCTTTTTCTAAAAGCAAAAATACTTATCTTGCTTCATACATGGTTGTTTGTCTATTTGATTAATGTCAGTTCATGTGATTTGCAGCCTCTTTTTCTTCATGTTTTTCAAACAGAGAGGAATTGCTATCCCATTTTTTTTAGTTGGAAAACCAGTGCTAACTTTCACTGATACAGAAGTGTGTACAGGTATTTTGTGTGTCTATATGTGACTGAAATAAAACTGGCAATTTTCTTAATCTGGAGTACACGAAACTATAAACATATTGTTAGGTACATAGGCTGGCACTCAAGAGCATTATAAGAAAACAGCAGATGTTAAATTATCATAGACCCAGAGAGATTATAAGTTACACGTCCCTAGGAAGTTTATACAGATAAATCTACAGGGCTCCATAATAAATTGAGCTCATTTAACACTTAAAAAATATTCAATAATGTGTTATTTAGTTCTTACAGCAACTGACTTTGATGATATAATAGCTGTAAAAGTGAAATCAGTGGTTTCTGTAATTCCAAAGATTATTGTTAAGGGAAAAAAAAGCCCTCTGCTTTTACATAAGACTGGCAAGAGCAAGCAGATAGAAAAAAATCATAGTCTCCATCTTCCATTTTGAGTTCTACAGAGGCTCGTGCTTCTAAAAAGAGCATCCCAGCTGCAGCGTTAGCAAAGGCAGAGCTCTCAGAGCTCTGCAGAGGTCAGTGAAAGTGACTGCCAAAGTGTGTTCCCCAGCCACCTGAAGATAATGGCTCTATTATGGCATTTTGTCACCTTTTATGAGCTGAAACTAAATTTTATATACCAAAAGAAAATGTACAAACAGTGTACAAGACAAAGTCAATAGCAATAGCTTCCATATTTTGAATAATCTTGAGTTATCCAGGAGACTGATTTTGATTTGCTTTCCCAATTTTTCAGGGTATGTTCCTGTCCTTCCATTCCTGACTCCTCAGGAACAGCTTCATTCTAATAATTATGCAGGGACCTGTTACTCCTCTCCAAAAGGCCTGGCCTATACAAGTCCACATACCTCTCTCCATTCCTTCTAGATGACAACAATGACCGTGTTGTACACGTTGTTTAGAGGAGCTGAAATACCTGTGTGTTAGCTAGTAAGTGAGTGACAACATCCCTTTGAGGATGGACCACAGTAAGGGTGCACTGATTCACAGGCAAGTTACCATGTATTTATTGCGTTGATTACGCTTTCTGGGGAATAGCTCCAAATGAGTAAGAGTTCCTTTAGAGTACATAAGGACTTAAGGGATGAAAATGATTCTGAGATCAGCACTTAGCCGTATCCACCATGATAAGGTCGTTCACTATTGGTTTGGTACTTGGTTGTTGACACAGAAGGCAAGGAACAGGCACGGTGACTGCCATCCAGGAGGTCTGGATATTTTAATAGAAATACTCGGACGCTTATATTTGTTCCGGAGCCTGGGGGTTATTTCGTTTCATGTCATACAGACTTTTCTGAGATGGTGCAAGGCCGACCAGAAAAGACAACAATTTATTGTCTACTTAGCAGATGTACTGTGTTTTTTTAAGATGGTCAAAGACTTTATAGCATTTGGCCATTAAGTTAGTGACAACCTTTAAAACAGGGACAGCTACTCCTTTGCAAAGTTGGACTTGGTCAGCTGCAATTCATAAGCTTATTTTCCCCTCAGTTAGATCTTTAAGACAAAATAGTTCCTTCCAAACCACCCATGGCTCCTCTTACTTTTTTTCTTACTGAGATTCTCTGTTCTAGTTTGGGAGTTTTCCTGCCTACAAGACTACAAGACACCAGTATGTAGAGCTACTGGGTTACAGCTGAGCCCACTAGTTGGATTTGCAGTGATTTGCTGAAACATTTTTGTGATAGGGACAGTGTTCATGTAATGGTGGATGGGCACCCAACATCTGCCTTATTTAAACAGGAAGAAATCTCTTTAGAAAAAATTTTGTAAACACACAGGGATTTTGTGTCTAATGAATTTGTCAAGAACATACACAGGGAGCTCAGCTGGGAGACAGATAACATTTATGAATGAACAGGAGAAAATACATTGGGAATGAATTGGCAAATATGCAGGTACATGAGCAGAACTGGGATCTACAAAATCCCTATGAACCTGGAGCTCCTGATTTACTCACTATTATTCCTAACTGAACAGAGGGAATTTGGTTTCCTTGACTCTTTTAAGATGACACTACTGTAAATAAGTGTACTGGGTTCAATTTACCTCAATTACCATTTAATGATGACAAAGTTGTAGCCTACCTTAAAGCCAATGATTATCATGTACATAATTTCTTTTCACATGCTGGCAGGGCCTAGCTCTAGTACATCTACCAAATACTAGATCTTGGCCCAAGAAAATGAACACGGAAATCATCCCCAGACTTGTATAAAAATAATATAGCTGCTTCAAATCCAATACATTTAGTAGCAGAAGAATATGAGAGGTGGGTTTTTGTATGTGCAAAAATTGGAAGAGATTAGAGAGGGTTTAGTGTTTAACACTTCTGTCTCCTACTGAAATGCAAAGGCAAAAAATTGGAATGAGAAAAAGTATTTTATGCCCCCCCCCCCAAGTCTTTTAAGAATTTACTTATGTAGGATAATGGTATAAAATGCTAAATCATGTTTTATACATTCTGGGCTGATATTTCTGCCTTAGTTCACAACAGTGTTCTGGAACAAATAATTTGTCACAGTGCTATAAAATGTGTTTACAGTATTTCGTAAGCACCTGTGTACCATCTAATCTAGTCGTTGAGGAACGACTGAGGGAACTGGGGCTGTTTATCCTGGAGAAGAGGAGGCTGAGGGGAGACCTTATCACTCTCTACAAGCACCTGAAAGGAGGTTGTAGAGAGATGGGGACTGACCTCTTCTCCCCAGTGACAAGTGATAGGATGAGAAGAAATGGGTTCAAGTTAAGCCAGGGGAGGTTTAGGTTGGATATTAGGAAAAGTTTTTTCACTGAAAGCGTTATCCAACATTGGAATAGGCTGCCCAGGGAGGTGGCGGATTCGCTATCCCTGGAGCTGTTTAAAAAAAGGGTAGACGTGGTACCTGGGGATATGGTTTAGAAGTGGTTTTGTCAGGTTAGGTTAATGGTTGGACTTGATGATCTTAAAGGTCCCTTCCAACCTTAACGATTCTATGATTCTATGATTCTAATATAATATGTAGAGCAGGACTGTTGCTTTTACATTTTAGATGACACTTGGAAAAATAAGTTTTCAGTTCAATTTAGAGTGTCATGTTTGCTTGGTACAGCCTGTGCTGGGTAAAAGGCTACCACAACAAGCTAACAAGCTAAAAAGGTAATGAATGAACAAACCCCCCTTTCTTAGCCCATCTGCTAACTTCTAGACTAAATGTGATTAAACTGACTACTGCCCCCATCCACAGTTATACAAAATATAGCTCAGTAGTATAACACTTTCTCTGCAATTTTTTCCCGATGTCTGCTTGCACTTTATCCTCGCCTGCATTTATTCATTTCCTAAATTGGCCAAAGTAGGCAGCCCTACTTGACATCCACTTCATCCTCAGGAGGACCTGATGCTGAAATGTGTGAAGAGAAATTCTGTTCAGAGCTCAGCATACAGTGGATTAAATTGTAAAGACATCCCTCCCAGGTGCATGACCTTCAGCAGGAGCGGCTGCTGCCAGCAGAACTCAATATGTAGCAGCTCATTTACCAAGGGCTGGGGCATAACTCCTATACGCGCATTGGCAGAATGATGGGAGCGGCTCACCTCAGGAGCTGGAAGGCTTGAGAAACATGATGAGAAAGGAAAGAAAAGGGCCAGCACCTGTGAGACAACCGTTCTAGAATATGTGCATGCTGGCAGTGAACTACTCAGAAGTCCTAGAATTTTAATCAAATCAGAGTTTTACTACGTAAAATTTGTAAATGTTGAGTGTCCTAGTACAGGGGGAGATGAGCATTGTTTTATGTAGTCTGTCTATAGTTATGTTTCAAAAGCTAGGTCCTCATCTCTCTTGGTGTGTTCTTTTAATAAATGCTTATGTATACTAATTAAATATGTTTCCAGGATAGTTTTTGACTAATACGTTGCCTCCTAGCTTGAGGAATACAAACAAAATTGCTCAAATCAGTTACTCTTCATTTTTTTTTCATCCCCAGGGGCCTGTTACAGTAGTCTGTATGGTTGGCTTTAAATGGGATCTTAGTCAGTGGGCAAGCTATGGAATTGATTGTTATTGTAGCCTTGAAGTGAATGTGATTCTTTTAACCTTGGGGATTTTTTCTTTGATTGTTGCTGTTTCTTGTCTTTTTCTTCTTTTTTTTTTTTTTTTAACCCAATAATCTTAGCGCACTCAATTGTTTTTAACAGTGCTTTACTTTATTTTGAGCATCAATGTATTGTGGAAATGTTTTATTCATGTCTGAGTTATTTTCCTTCTGAAAATGTCAAAAACATTGTAGGCACTTCAAGCTTAGTGCATTCACAGTACTACAAATTGAATCTTCCTCCTGCTATAATTATTACCAGCTGGGTGTTTTTTCCTCCTCCTAATTTATCTAGAAGCATAGGAGAAAAGACAGGCTGGTTTTATAAAGACATGGGATGCCACATAGTTTAGCTAAGTCTGTATATGCTTCCTTTTTCTTGCAGGTGCACAGGATCTATCACTGAACACAGACTTCCCGTGTACTTATTTGACCTTCTTAGTTTCCTATCCTTTCAAAAATATTTAACATTTTGGAGCAATGTTGTGAGGCTAAGAACGCTTTTACGTTAAGTTGAAGAGTTGCTCCTAAATCTATAAAAGTCTGTCCTAAATCTTGAAATAGGTTATGCAGTCAGAGGGAAGATCTTCACTCAGTGTGTGCTTCAAGCAGCTGGCACTATTAAGCAACTCACTGTTTTGAGGGTCTTTCTTACCTTCGTTTTAACTTTTGGACAGTTTTATAACATGTTGAGATTCTTATTTATTCCACAGAGAATCAACTTCGCGTAGCCTCCATGATTTTTAGGGGCATTTTGTCCCTTTTCCCCCAGAGAAAGGTATAACAGAAAGACAATGTGAAGAGTTTATAAATATCATAGTTGTAGAGTGAACATCTATTCATTTTTTTTTATTTCAGCATATCTTTCCAGATGTGTAATACTTGATAAAATGGACAGCTGGCACCTGTCCCTAATGCACCCATCCCCACCTTTTCTTATCTTGATTTTTCTTCTAGATGTAAGAGAAGGGAAAATGGAGGGAAGGACATACAAAAGACTACACTTTGTATGCTGTTGATCAATAAATTCAGTGTGCTAAGACAAGGTCCTGCTCACATAAAACTAATTTTGTGGAAGCAGGCCCAGGTCCTCCATTTGTACTGGTTTTCTATGAGCAAGCTGAATTTTTCCACCATCTATTATATACTGGAGGGCACGCTGTGTTTTTTTGGAAACAACTGAAGAAATTGGCCTCTCCATTTTTCTTCGGCCAATTTGTGTGTGGCTTATCCAGCTAATCTACAAAGCAAAATTAAAGAGGAGCAAATGAGGATATTTCTTCTACAGTTGAAAGACAGAAGGTAGAGACATTTCAGCCATATTCTGTTTTGAAAAGATTCTTAATGTTTTCCCTACAGCTACTATAATTAAAGGCTATTACATGGCAAAGCACTGTAGGCTGCTGGTCTAAGAAAGTCAGAGAGACCATGCCGTTATCTAGATAAATAGGTAGGGTATATTATACAGGTCAACACTTTATGGCTATGGCAGCCATAGTGGGATTAGTGTCAACGGCAATACCCCAGGCTGGGAGCTGCTGCTATACATAATATGGCTTTTCTGTTTGTAAGCATGCATTTAATCCACTTCTAGATTGTAGTTATCTGAACTGTAAAATTCTTTGAGCTTCTCTGTGTGAAGTCCTAAAGAAATGTGAAATACTATTATTGCAGCAATGCCTGATGATTTTCTTCTCTGGGGTATTAACCACAGGGCTTCCCCTTCTGGATGTGGATTTGAGTATTCAAAAGCACGGCATTTTTTAGTACAATTCAGGAGAGCACCATGTAATGAAAAATATTATAGGGGACATCAATTAGTGAGAAAATGTAGAAAATTAGCTGACATTTCCAATTATAAGATCCTGTTTTCAGTCTGCTTAATACTTCGTTAGGTTTTAAATATTTATATTTTTTCTAGCTACATATCTCTTTCAAGCTGAATAGTTTTAAAAATATCTGTGGATATAATTTCACTGTTTCACTCAAGGTTAGAGAAGAGTGCTGTCTTGCCAACATGAAAGAGAAATCTAACGTTTTTAGGTCCCTAAGTCTCTTGACAACCACCCATCCTGTGAAATATGGATTTGAAATATGTCAGAGAGGGAGTGGAGCAATCAAGTTAGTGAAATGCCTTCAACTGGCACTGAAGTTTGCCCCAATTCAGTTAGGCTGTTAGGCTTTGAAAAATCTTATTTTGTACATACTCCCTGCAGACTTTGAAAGAGTTAGGCAACTATGTTCCCTAATTAGTTATTGCATCTTCAGTCAGCACATCTCAGCCAGGGCACTTGGGGCACTCTCTGCGTTGCCATTGCCATGCCTTTCTGTTGTTATCAAACTACCCCTGAAGCCGACAGCAGAAATGTGTGCATCATCTCCTGTAGGCACACAGGAGCATGGAAACCTACCCTGTTGTCTGTTACACTCTGCTGAGGCACTTCAGGTTGTTCTACAGCCCTGTGGAGTCCTCATTAGTCACAACGTTGGCAATTGTTTGCTCCATACTCCTTAAAAGGAAAACACCTGGACTCTCTTCTACAAAGGAAAGTTACATAAAGTAGTGTTAACTCTGACAAATGAAATGCATAACATAAGGAAATGTGATAAAAAATAAAATCAAGATGGAGCGTGCCTGGATAACCTTTAGCTGCCCCTCACATATGAATGCTTTATGATACCATTTTTATCACATACTTTCAAACTGTCATTTCATAAGATTTCTGTTTCTTTTAGCATATATAATAAATGATGCCTGGAGATGAATTGTAGTGATATAAGAAATGAGACAAAAATCTGTCATTCCTCTACCTTGTTTACTGCAGACATTAGATAGTACTTAGTGAATGTGCACCTGCAGGAAGATAACCAAATTAAGGTAAATACACTTCCACATTGTAAATTACGTTCCCTTTTAAACTGGAAAATAGAAGGTACTATTAGCTGTTATTTATGCACAAAACTCTACTCATTAGAAACTGTCAAGTTTTAAGTTTTGGCATGTAGATCTAGGAACTGACTCAGCTGAATGATTCTTGAAGGTTTTATTTTATTTTTCTTAAGTCAGCTTCTTCATTAATTATTAAAGAAAATTAAAGTTATGCACACTGGGAAAAAGATTATGATTACGTGAATAAACATTAAACCCAGATTGTTTACGGATCAGCACTTAGGCACTTGTCTACTGTCTAGTACGTTGCAAGTTTTGTCTCCTTTGCACTAAAAGTAGCTGATGGGAAAAGAAATGACTGCTAGAAATGAGCTGCAATTTTTAAACTGTAACATTAAGAAGACTATTGGGGAAAGTACCTGTCAGTATGGGAATTCTTCATTCAGATATCATTTGCAAAGCCAACGTTGCATGCCTAGAAGTTATGAAAATTGGGTCCATTTTACCGTAAATGTCTAAGTTTGCACAAATTAAAATCAGAACCATAGCACTGTGACTATGAGGGTAATACACCACACGGAAAGCAGTATGTACAGTTATGGCCACCTGAACCATACAACCTATGTTTAAACTTGAATAGACCAATACAGAAGGGAATAGTCATCAGTGCATAACCAGTACACATGGAAACATGCATTTGTTAACAATCCTAGCGAAAAGTGAGAGAAGAGAAAAAGAAATAAAATACAGTCTGACATAAGGTATGAGAACAGTTAGTAGATGCAGTGATCACTGTACTGATTCAGTGGAGCATGATGTGCCCTTAATGTGCAATGAATAATTTTACAAGAAGAACAATTTGTTAAAAGTCAAGTGGATGTGTTTTTCTACCATCCCAATTTGCTGAGTCAAGTGGGTATGTGATACTGAAAATTTGGACTGTAATAGTAACATTTATAAGACTTTTAAAAACTTTTTGAAAATAGTAAACTGTGGCACCTAAACATTAATTAAAATAAAGCTACATTAAAAAATAGATTAAAAATGCATTAAGTTGTCTTCTAAGATGCAGTTGAGTGAAAATCTGAATAGGACTGTATTTGTCATCTGTGTTTCTACAGAAACATCAGAAACTCTGAAGTTCCAAGAAACAATGTTAACAAAAATCTTAGAATGATACTTTGTGACCTTGCATGACAAATATTTCTACACAGCACCAATCTGAATCTTTTGAAAAATAGGGATTTTCATGATGTCTCTATTTGGCCAAAGGAAATGGTAATTAAAGAACTTGAAAAAAATAAATGCTTAAAAATCTATCTCTATGAGACAGGAAGAGAAAGCTTGAACCCAATAGAAAGCAGAGAAGAGATAATGTATTCTTAGATTTTCTGCATATTTTTGAGGGCGTTATTATTTAAAATATACTCAAAGAGAAAATATAAAGTTGTGATGTGGTGGCTTACGAACACATTTTTCAAAAAAAAAAAGAAAGGATAAAGTTATACTTTTTAGTTTAAAATCAGTTCCACAGATGATGTGGAACTATTAGGCTTTCCTTGCAGGCCTCATTTCTTCAGCATGCTCGGTTTCAGCCTAATCCAAAATGATACGAACAGATTATTTTGCTGACACTTTGGCAGAAAACAATGAAGAGTTCCCAGAGGAGTACATGGAGGCTGGGAGTTTTGGAGTAGTTTCTGGAAATGTATGTGACAGTGATGAATGGGCTGATTAGCTATCCCTAGACTTCTAAAAATCTCTGGAGCAGCAGTTTCACTTGTTCTAGCTTCTATTTTAAACATTTATTTTCCAGGATAAAAGACCTGATGTAGGAGTAAGTGATAGTAAGAGGTAAATAAAACAAAGAATTACTCTAAATGGAAATCTTGTGCTCTAGAAAACGAGAAAGACCTTTACTAATAAGATTGAGGCTATGCACAGTAAGTGGTTTGCACAAACTGAGAAGGGAAAGCACACTTGTTCTGAGCTTGGCATCCCAGAGGAAGGAATAGTTCTGGGCTGACAGCAGTAGAGGGGAGTGTAGCTACTCAGAATTATTACATTTTGGAATTTGGCATAATTTGGAGCACCCCAGAGCTTTTACAACGATGTACATAAAATGCATCCAGGATCCTCTACGCAAATTGGCTGAACATATTACTGTCATATGGGTTCAACTAATTTGCAAAGATGCATAAAAAAACTTGAGGAACATCTCAGTTTGTGCTGTTACCCCACTGTAGACATCCAAACTCCTTTCGTATGTGTGCAAATCTGTTTGGTTGTGCATGGATGTATACAAAGAGCACAGAAGAATTACATTCTTAGTAGACCTTCAGAGACTCCCATTGCTAAATCAGCCACTAAGAACTGCCAAAGTGGTAAATATAGATCTGTTCTTCAAAAAGCAGATAACTGAGCCTTCAGGAAAGAAGTCTATTTCAGTTCAGAATTTGAAATTGTGCAATCCCTTCAATAATTAGGTGTCTTGCCAGAGCTGTCGCCAAATATGAGGAGGTACTAATTTTGTCTTACTTATTAGTTAGTTCTTAGACCATCTTCTGTCTTATGAGGTGTGAACAATCATACAGAATGGAGCTGCAGTTCCAGTGTTATACAACACTCCATGTCTGGAAAGGGGCTATGCCTTAACACCTATCCTGAACTTCTGCCATCTATAAGGTGACATCTGAAGGATAAAAATAGCCTTTGGTTCATGCAGAAGGTGTAAGAGAATGATTACTATGACATAATAATATTACATAGAGGCCATATCATTCACAACAGGCATTGTCCTAAAGAATTTCTTGATGGCTTAGAAATATTTAAATTTAAAGAAAAATGTGTTTTTCTTCTGTTTTGAGAAACCGTAAGAAAATTGAAAAGAAAAGTTTCTTTGTAAACTTTGAAATATAAACCTTTTAGAACATTTTCAAAACTGAGAGAACCAGCAGGAAGACATTTCAGTCAACATTTGAAAGAAATCCAGGCAGTGATTTTAGAAGTATATGCATAAGATGCCTAAAAATCATCTTAGAGATGGAGATATCTTAGAGGCAATAGTTTTGGCTCAGGAACATCATCCTGTAAATGATCACAGGCCAAACTAAGTGGGAATTTCAGTTAAGTAAAAACACCAGACATACATAAATCTCTCTAAATAGGGAAAAGAGATTCAGCAGAGATAAGTCTATGAAATAAGAAGGCAGTTCCAGTGCCTGCACTTCAGAAATATCAGCAACCCTTCAGATGCCCACAGCTTCTAAAAATAAAGAGGAAAAGAAAAATAAAGATAAGGTTACTGTGAGAAAACAGGAGGCTACAGTGGGACAACATGCTTTATAACCGGTACTCAATACTGTCTGCAGGCACGCATACCTAGAACCATCAGTGGTACTGAACTGCAAGTTATTTAACAAGTGAACTGCAGGTTATAAAGGTAAGAAAAGTATGTATTTTTAATGGATGTATTTAGACTTAAGAACTGAATTAATTTTGTTATTCACATTTTAATGATAAAAATTGTAGGAAAGCATAAAAAGAAAACATAAGAAAGGAGTAGAAAGTAACCCCACTGTACTATTCAGATTATTAAAATATTTATATAGATTTAGGAATTCATTTCAGCCATCTCAGCAAGCTTAAATAAAAGAAAGTATGTGTTTTATAAAGTTCAGTGGCATATTGCGTTTTAAGCATATATAATAAAAACTTTCTCTCCTGAAAAAAGAAAACCAAGAATTAAGAGATATAGTATTTACAAAGCTTCCTTCAACTAGAAAACAGAAAACACAAAAAAATCCTTTAAAATTTATTTTTAATAGCTTTTGTTGCATTAGTAAGAGTTGGCTTCTGAGAGTATTTCCAGTAAGGAGACTTTCAGAAGTACAAACTATAGTTTAGTTCAGGTAGGTTACTTGAGTTGAAATGGTTCACTCACCTGTTTAAACACCTTGGCATAACTATCTAGGCTGGAAATTTTAGAAAAATGAATCCTTACTATATTTCTAATATAATCTGATTCTGGGACAAAAATACCATATTGTGCTTGCAGATGAAAGTGCCTAAAGAGAGTTGTGCTCCATTGCACTAGAATCCTCACAGCACAGCATCTGAGGGCTACAGTTCTGTTCTGTTATGTCCCCACAGTTACTAAAATGTTAGTTTCTTCACACTGTTAGCCTTTGTGGTGATTACACAGAAATTTATGTAGAGAGTCATGAGACTGGAATGCCCTTTCTGTTCATAAATATAATGTAACTCTGTAACGACCAATCATCCTCTGCTTCACAGTTTCTGCTTGTGTTCTGGATCAAGGCTCTTCGGCATTTTGCTTCTGCTTTTGGGTGGAAATTCAGGTTGGTTCCACTTGGTTTGACACTGCCAAAATTTACTTTTAAGGATATATGTAATTCATATTTAAGCAAAAGAGAAGTTGGCACTTATCTATTCAAAATTGTCATTGGTTATACCACACTCGACTTAGTGTCCTTTGCAGATGATCCTAAATATGCCTGGGCAGCCTTGACAGGATGCAGACTAATGAGGCAGACAACATGCTTTCCAGAACACTGTTAACCCATGCTCCATGGTCATCGCTTCAGCACTGCAAAAGTTTACAAGAAAGCACCACAGATTTGGATACTGAATATGCAAAATCTACATGCAATGGCCAACTGCTGTCCTCCCAACAATAAATCGGCGCTGTCACAGATGTGATTACTGTGTAAAAGTTACAACAACAGGGATGGAAGAACTAGCTAAGGGGTTGTTCTTCAGCCTTAAGAGACTTGGGAGTAGAAAGAATAGAAATATCCAGATTGCTACTAATTTTCTCTCTAATAATTAATGATTAGTGACAAGTGATAGGACGACAGGAAATGGGTTCAAGTTAAGCCAGGTGAGGTTTAGGTTGGATATTAGAAAATTTTTTTTCACTGAAAGGGTTATCCAGCATTGGAATAGGCTGCCCAGGGAGGTGGTGGATTCACCATCCCTGGAGCTGTTTAAAAAAAGGGTAGACATGGTACTTGGGGATATGGTTTAGAAGTGGTTTTGTCAGGTTAGGTTAATGGTTGGACTCGATGATCTTAAAGGTCCCTTCCAACCTTAATAATTCTATGATTCTATGACTTGTACAAGCAGAAACAAAGGATTTATTTTCTTACGTATACCAACAAGTGAATCACGTAATAAGTATTCAGACTAGTTTTTGCTTTTTCATAGAAAAACGAAGTACTTGCCATTGTAAGATTAGGAAAATGTTACAAATAAAATATTCACACTAAACTATCCACTTCATGAAACTGGCTTTCAACAAATTTTTTTCTTTCTTAAAGAACAGTGACTCTGGGTTATAAAATGTAACTCCTTGATATCCTTTACAAAACCCCACCTGATTCAAGGTGAGACAGAGGCTACCTTTAGATCCTGATCTAATTTGGAATAAAGCAAACATTCACAGCGGTTTTCCTAGGCTACGAACCTAAACCACTCAATATGACAATAGGTAAATTTTATGGTGGTCTTTTTTTTTTGCTTTCTCACGTTACTCAACTCTCTGATACCTTATATGGAATATTTAAAGATTGTCATGGTTGAAATACCAAGTATCACATAAACTTGCCACATCACATTTAGGCTGTCCATATAATGATTTTAAAGATTTCTTCAATCTTTTTGTTAAAGATGTTTTATCATTTCACAGACAATGGCAAACTTTAATCTGAAAAGTTCGTTTTCCATGCTTTTTCTCTAGAACCATCTGTTAAATCATCCTACATCTATTACCATTATTTTTTTTTATGCTGCAGCAATATGGGCAAATCTTATCTGAAATACTGACATTGGAGCTTTAGTGTAATTCTTTTTCTTTATGCATACACTGAAACACACATTTTTGTCTCTGCTAGATTCAGTCTTTTTCAATACAAGAAATTGCTCGGAATTTTGATTTACAATCTATTAATAATAATAGCTAGTGAGCTTGCTTAGCAACCTCTTTATACTTCTGCCATCAGCAATATTACCTGAGATACTGTAAGGAAGTCAAATTCAATTCATTTCTGATCTGTGTGGGTACAATCTCTGGCCAAGATAATTTTCTTCCTGGCAGAGGGAAGCGTCTATAGCTATTACAAGGTTGGTTAACCTATATAATGTGTGGTAGAAATGAGAAACTTTCTCTGTATCCAGCTGGTTATTAATAAAGAACAAATCCTCTTACGCTGTCAGCAACACTTTGCTAGGATCAAAGTCAAATTGGTGACTGACCATCTGTCTCTGTACATATGTATTTCCCATAGTTCATGCCTTACCGATCCATCAGATCGCACCTTGAATCAGAATAATTAACCACGTCAAGCCAATTTGACCTAGCCAAAACCACCAAGACTTTTCCTGTTGACCTCAATGTAGCCAGGAGCTCTGTTGGTCCTGATTTGAAATAGTAGTTTCTGTTACCTTGGATCACTCAGTTAATTTTTATTTTGAGTATGTAAAAAAATATATATTTATTCAGGTTTGTAAGATGCTGTCACAACTTTGTCATATGAAATTTATGTTTTACATTATGCAGTGACTTGTTTTCAAGTTGTTGACCAACAGTGCGTTATATACCCTTAGAGCCGTTTTCCACATGTGGCTTCGCTTCAGTGCAGAAAAGATTTTATTCAGATAGAGGTTTTCAACCGTTGCTTTAAAGTATGGAATAAAAAATGGACCTTTCTTAGAGAGATAAGTAGGTGCTTTATTTGCTTACAACTTTGGTCCAATAGTATCTAACGCATGATGGAAGAAGCAGAAGTATTGTCAGGCTCTCTGGGATGCTTACACAATGCAACAGTGAAGTTTGCTTTCTTTGGCTTACAACCAGAGTCTCAAATGGTTTACACTGCATCACCTCTGCAAACTTCAATGATCTTAAGTCAGGAAATCAGTTTGTTATTAGTCTTACCGTATCTAGTCAGGGAAATTATTATTTTTTTATGAAAGTAAGAGAATTATGGATAAGAGTAGTAGGGGGTTTTATGTTCAATATGTTAAATGACAAACAGCTATAAGTAAATAGACTCAGAATTAGTAAGGCTGTTTTTTGTATACTACGCCAATTAAAACTGGAACTATCATGCTTGGATACCAGTTTTGTCAATCGACTTGTGACTATTTATACAATATAGATAAGGTAATGTTTACTTACAACCTGAAAGACCTCCATCTAAATTAAGCAGAATTATAAAGCAGTAAATATCAATGACATTCCCCCCTTTTTCCTAAAGATAACTTAAAGTTGGATTAAAGCATATGATACAGAAATGGCAGAAAAGAGGAAAGATGGAGTCTGTTCTCCATGCCCACAGTAGACAAGACCAGTTATAATAGGCTTAAATTCTGTAAGGAATGTTCAGATTAAATATCAAAAAGCACTTTATTATGGTAAAGATACTGAAGTAGTAGAATAGATTGCTTGAGTTCAGCACCATGAGTGATCTTTGAGAAAAGGCTAGACAGATTTCCAGCCTGCCAGAATCAACTGGGTAAGAATGCACACAAACCATCAATTCTCTGAAAATGTCAACATTTAGAACTGCACCCAGATCCAAATGTCGGGATCATGAGGTTTTTTCCACCATTTTAGAGTAAAGGAACAAAATTGACTTCTAACCCTCTTCTAGAATCAGACTTCCCTTAAAAATAGAGCTCTGAGTATCTAAAAATCTATATCTCATTAAGCAATTAAAGTTTAGCGGAGACTCAGAGGCAGGGTAAAAAAAAAAGAAAGGAAAGGCTCTTGGTGCAGGTATTGATTCACCTGCCCTATAGGCAAATAAAAAAACTCATTGCACCTTTAAAGTTGACTGAGTTGTTGGTAACGTGAAAAAGAGCAGACAGCCTCAGAGAATGGGGAATATGACTCCATTTGGAAGAGCTGCTCTCTATGAGAAAAAAAAGGTGCTGCTGTTGACCATGCTGTTTCTGATCTGTAACTAGTTGAGAATTTTGGTCTCAGGGCTGTCAGGATGGTACCTCTAAGCAGCACTAAATTCCTTCAGAAGTTATGTGGAAAAAATGTCAGCTTAGTTGGAAATATGTTTTTACTCCATGAAGAAAGAAAAAAAAGATTCATTCAACATAGACTTTTTCATGTTTCTTTTACCTCAAAGGCAGATCAAATGTTAGTTAAATTAATTTTATGATAACTCAGGCAAGACACCAACCCTTACATTCACAGTAATCATGAACTCTTCGACCTTGGGCCATACACCAGGCGAGAGGGTTCAAAAAAACATTACACAAAGGGGTTGGCACTAATAAAGACCATTCACTGCACAGCCTAGCGTGAGGCACCCTAGCTGTCAACTGAGCAGTACGACAGCGTTCAGATCAAACAAGTAATCCAGTTAATGAGGCATATCTCAGGAACTTGCCGAGAAAGTAAGCGTGTGAGTGATATGGGTACTTTGTCATGGATTAATAGAATATTAATCAAGGCAATGTACAATTTCATATACTGGTGACAGAAGGATTAGGCAGCATGGGAGCGTTAAAGCTTCAAGTACCTTTGTGAATGCAGGGTCTAGTTTCTTCACTTTTGTTTGGAGTAAAATGAAAAAATCCAAATATCCTGCCGGCAATGCCTATAATTTCAAATTATCTCCTTGGGTATCTTTTGGAAACTTTGTTAAAGAGCATCACAAATCTTCTGTGAAAAGTTTCCAAAGGAACACCTACGCTATGTAATTTTAAGCAAATTAAACCTGTGCAATCTAAGTCAGTTTCCTTCTGTCTTTGTATTTTAGCCTCTTCAGGGATGGGCCAAGGGATACTTTTCTGTTTTATAAACACTGATGTAGAGTTGCTAAGCCTTGATAAGCAATTAACGAGCCCACAGCCTATTGTTTCTGTGGTGGTTGAAGAATCTCAAGAAAATAATAACTGGTGTTGAAAATTGCAAAAATAACTTTTATAATAAAGCACTTCTTGAATTTTTTTCAAAATACACTAAGGTTATTGTAGTTCATGGGAGCTATCTAGACAATTCTAAAAAGTCATATAAAAAGTTATTGCCCCTGTAATAATTATGTTTTTCAGCTATTCATTCCCTTCAATGGTGCATTAGAAATCTATAATGAAACAACACATGCAGCCTCCGAGATGGATTTTTTTGGCCGATAAACATAGTGAAGTGCAAATTCTGGGAGAGGAGGGACTTCCAACAGTGAGGAAAAATGCATTCACTGAAAACACTATAATTTTGTATGCATTTAACATACTCTCAGGAGAAGCAATTAGTATTTCTAGGGCCCAGATTGAGTTTGGTCAGGTGGGGCACAGGATTCTTTTACACTCTGGAGCTCCCCACACAAGCACTTGGCGCAGACATTAAAGTTAGAACAGGCAAATATCATGGTATTTGCAGGCAGCCTCAAGGAAATGGCAAAGATATGGATATAGTGTTGACTGTCACTTCCAGAAACAGATACAGGCTATCAGAGGTGCCCAAGAAAAGAAAAAACAAAAAAAGTGGACTTTGAAAGCATACTGCCTGCATTCCTATTCCTTCTTAAATATGTGCCTGAGGAAGAGGATATTCTTGATATC
The DNA here is from genome assembly GCA_013398815.1 of Ibidorhyncha struthersii. Taxonomy (NCBI): domain Eukaryota; kingdom Metazoa; phylum Chordata; class Aves; order Charadriiformes; family Charadriidae; genus Ibidorhyncha; species Ibidorhyncha struthersii. The sequence goes on along the minus strand of VZSZ01003186.1, from coordinate 195,547 downwards.
ACTGATTTCTTTTGCTTTTCTTTTTTTTCAAGACAGGAAAAACACTAAGCCAAGACATGTCATAAAGTTTTTTTAATGAATACTTTTCTTGGATTTATTGTTTGCTTATTTGCTGTATTTTTAAAACTGGAATTTCTGATTTACCCATCAAATTGTAATGAACAAAGACAACAAATCTAACATGAACTTTCAGGTCAGTGAAACACTGTAACGTCATCTGTATATTCATATTCCTTCTTCTTCTCCATGTCTCCATTTTTCTCATGTTTCTGCAGATCTTTTCCCATTTACTCTCTCTCTTGATTCAGCTCCCTGAAGCTTCAGCTTCAGTTTATGTTATAGATATCCACTGGAAGATTTCCCCGGGCTAAATATTGGAGCTATGACTGATGTACATGTCCAGTGTATACCAGCAAAAATGTCAGATATATCAAGCTGAAGTTCAACATCTGGGAAGATTAGCCAAAGATTCTTAAGGAACTTTTATAGACCTCTGAAAACTCATATTAACATCATGAACTGTCCTCCAGCTTTCGTTGCTTACACTTGGAACCATTTTACCTGCACCTGTTTCTTCCTGACTGCATTTTGTGGCTGGACAATGAAGAAATTTCTTTTAAACTATTTTTGTAACTGGTAAGAGTGAAGCTTGCAGATCAGGATTACTTGTAATGGCAAATACACAATCAAGTGGAATTGTTCTGAACTACTTAAGAGATGGCATAAGAGTATTCAGTGTAATCATATTCAGTGGAATATATATGTTGGTCAAAATGGAACTATGGTAAATATGGTGGAGATTTCTTAGGGCAGAAAATCCAAGAAAAACATTCGAATACATCTGTTTCAACTAATCGGGAGCTTTTTTTTTTTTTACTTAAAAGTTGTTTATTTTAAAGTGGTGTAATATTAAATAAAACTGAAACAAAAGGCCAAAAAATACACTTTTTGAAGAAAAAGATTTTTAAGATGTTCCATTATTAGCAAATTTCAGTTAATATTTCTGCTTCATAAGAACCTTGATTTCAGGGTTCTGTATCTCTTTCATGAAACAGAAAGTCTATCCAAACTGCTTATTATTTTTATATTACTTACAATAATTTTCAAAAAGTCTCAGAGCATTTCTAAGAAAAGGATTTTGAGCTCAGTAACTGCTATTTGACACTGATCAGGCATCCCAGCAGCTGGCTAGATCCACCTTACTGGAATTCACTTAGCAATATTGGTGGGCCTTGTGTTGACAGCTGGTTAGATACCAACGATGCTTTCCAAGTTAATTAAATTTAATCCCATCAATAGTGTTACCTACTGTTAAAAATAGCTTATGCCACCATCATTTGTTATACTAGCTATAGCACTTTTAGGACTGCTTTATACTTACTTGTATTAACAGTGATGGATTCTTTTTCATTTTATTTCTTTGAATGGAATAGATCTTGATGAAGTAAATTATGATTTGTATAGCTTGTGAAGAAATTGTACGCTGCCTCGTGACTGAACCAAGTAGACTTTCATAACAGATTCATGACAAAACTGAGAGAACAAAGCAGCATGGAGGTAAAAGCTGATATATGGTCGTCTATCAAGGTATAAATTCCTAGAAAACTATAAGCTATAATATGAATACATTTGAAGGATAAGCTGACTTAAAAATACTAATAAAGTACCTGGCCTGCTGAGCAGATTTAAGAATTACCACTGAAATGGAAAGAAATTGAAAAAGCAAACAAATTTAGAAGAAAGTGGCCTAGAACTGTCTGTGAGTTTTTATCATTTTATTTATTATTCTACTGCATTTTGTTTTGCGTCCTAGTTTCCATTCTTTCAGTTTTCCTCTTGCAAACCGCCTGTAAAGAATTGGCAAGTAATTCTGACATATCCAAGCACCCTCCTGAGACTTTACCCACCTTATTTGCACTTTGTTTGCAATCTGGGGCTTCTCTCCTTTGTTTTAGGCAGGAATTTTCCCTCTTCTGACATGTTTTTCTGTAATTGTTGGCCAATGTCAGTGTTGCCCAGGTCCCTCTCCAGGATTCATGTTCAGTCCAATTCAGTGACTGACAAACTCTCATGCAGATCCTGTAGCTGTATATTCTTATGTCACCCTAAATTCTGGAAGCTTTAAAGAAAATAAGATAGCTCTGCTAGTCACACAGAGAGGGCTTGTTTTGTTCTGATTAAGTGAAGAATGAATAAGAAGGCAGCACTGAAGAACATGAGGAAAATAAATGCCAATCAGGTGAAACAGTGGATGGCTCAAAGGGTTATAAGGGAGGGACGTTACAGAAACTGGTTGAGTTAAATTTGAATGTTCCCAGTAATCATCCTGATTTCATTCTCCCAGTTCCTAAAGTCAGTTTCAGATTTAACATGCAAATTCAGTGGTCATTAAAAGGTACAGATACAGAATTGCTTATGGAGAAGGGAGGAAGGATCCAAATTATGCCATAATTTATTTTTGTCACAGAGTGTTAGTATGGATTTCTATGGAAACTTATCAGAAATTGTTCTTGGAGAAGGTCTTAGGAGGGAACGTGTCAATCCTCTGTCTCCCTACTAATCACATCTGAGCACAGAGAAACCAAGCTAATCATACAGATTAACCTGACTGATGCTTTGGATTTTTTTCTCTGTGACTGCATACGTGGAAGACTAACAACGTTCAACATCAGCTGCCAGAAAATTCCAAGGGGAATGCTGCTTATGCACCAAGAAGAAGGTATTGTATATGTTATTGCTGGTGATTGCTGCCATTGCAAAATGTGCAAACTGGCGGCTCCTCAGCACCTGTGACGGCTTCTGCCAGTTGAAAAGTACAGTGCATCCTTGAAAGAATAAAAATCCACTAAAAAGAAGTAGGTGGTATTCTTTATTGAAAAGATCTGTCTGTGTTTTTTGAAGGTCTTCCCAAGAAGGTGTCTTCTCAGCCAATAAAAATCCTGCAGATTCTTTTGGTAGATTTTAAATCTGTCTTCCTTTAGAATCAGGGAGAAGAAAGGTATAAGTATATTACTCCTGGCAGACAGACAGAGTTAAGTTCTTTGTAGAGATGAATTGAGACAGGCTATCTGTAAAGTTAGTCTTATTTCCTATACTTTAATAAAATTCCATATACAGTCCTGAAGAAATATGTGTCTGTGGCTCTACTTGCATCACATTCGGGGACACAGATTTGATCCACTTGGTGGCAGCAGTGAATATAGCACCACACACGGTTTGCCTTGACACTGGTAATAAAGGATGCTTTTAAGAGTGTAGGTGTTTATAATAACAGAAGAAACACTTTTCTGCCTATTGTGCAATCTCTTTACATTCTGGCTGCTCGGCATTAAAGTCGGTATGGTGGTTTCCCTGAGCCATGCATTTGGTCTTGACTCTACTGTAGCTCTAAAAGCTCATATAACTTCTTTTTGCAACTGATCAATGAGCAAAACCAAATGAGATTTTGTTCTTCATAACCTGTGTGAACCTTAGATTGTGAACAGTGTTTCTGCACCTTCCTGTCAGTCTGATTTTCTGGTGGGTGTTTGATGTGTTTAAAGGACTGATTCCCCAGTGGAGGAAAAGAACGTAATGATACTGCCCAAGAGTAGAGAGAAACATGGTATTCATACTGCCCAGTTTGATGCTAAAGGCAGCGGTTCTTCGGGTTACAGGTGGGGGTCTAGGAAGGGAGAAAATTAAAGGGGAAGAGAACAAAAAGCAAGAGGGGCAGGCTGAGCTATTTATCAATGTAGATGTCTGCTTATTTAGCTGTAAACTTTATAACATTGTTCTGATGGACTACAGAGATGTTGGCAAATCAGGTCTGACACTGGATGTAGTAGGAGACAAGACTATGCTGCCTAGTACTCTCATCTGTCCTCATTTCTACTTCAGCATTTATTTCTTAATAGAAGAAATAAGATGTTATTTTCATGGTAACACTATATTATGCTAAATTTATATTGCACATTGCTTCACGGTAATGTTATATTACATTATTATATGTCACAGTAACATCCTGAGCAGTAAAAATAAAGTGCCCAAAATTCAAAAAATTTGCTGTAGCAACCTTACATTTTCTAAATTGATTCTGACCGGTATTCCCCTTATACTTTCCAGAAGTGAAGTATTTTGGATATCAAAATGTTAGAATTGCCATATGATGCTTGTGGCAGGGGCTGGGGGTGGGGGCCGAATAGAATCTCTTCTAGCAGGAAGGGAACTGGTAATACTTGTACTTGACCCTGGGTTTTAAAACTTTAGCACTTAAATAAAGCTGAACCTCTCTGAACACAACACTGGCATAAAAGAGGCTCAGAGGACGCTGGAAGAGACTCTGGCAGTTTATTGTAGATAAATTCATTTGTCATAGTATGGATGGGGTGTTTGTATGTTATAGTTGCAATTGTCCTCCTTCTTCAAGGAAATGGCTTTGAAGAAGGCATTTAATGATGTTTTGCAGTCATCCATCGTGGCTGTAGAAAGAAAGTTATAGTGTTTAAGCATCATAATTCGTGAAAACATAGAAGACTATTGTATTGCTGGAAATCACTGTTTGTTTCTATCCATTGGTCACAGAAAAAAAATCAACAAAAAAGACAATATTATGTCTTTATACACAGCTCAGTAATTTAATTTCTAAATGATTTTTTGCACGTTTTATAAGGACAGTATTAACCTGAACTTTTCTTATGCATTTATATTTTTTCTCTCATAGCTTTCTCAGGAAGCTTTAAAAGAAGCAGCAACTCTTGTGAGATGTAGCATTAGCTGGGGCTTTCTGCTGTAGTCTGCTTTCACACAGATATTTTAAGTCCCGTGACAGCCGAGTTTGTGACACATGGGCAGGGCTCTGGCCTGTTCTGAAGAACCAAAGAACTTTTTCTGATCCCTGTCTTGCACCATAATCTGTTGTTTGGTGAAATACCATGCAGGAGGAGAAGCAGACTGCTGCCTTAATCAGTATAATTCTCTTCACAAATTATCTGATCCAGGTTCTGTTGAAATGACTAGAAATATTTCAAAGGTAATTACATCAGTGGCTTATACTCTAGAATTTTCCTACAGCTTTGCTAATGCCATCAGATCTGATAGCACATCCTCTCTTTCTGTAATAGATAACAGAGAAATGTAGTTCTGTTCTCACTGGAACTAAGTGGGGTCTAATCTACATTACTAAACATGGATCTTTGTGACCTTTGAGTGAACTATAATAAAAATTATTTACATGTCCTTGATATTCTAATATTTTTCAATGAGGAAAAATTGGATTTATTTTGACCTATTATCAAAATACAGGTTGTTGCCACATTCACCACTCATCTATTCTATCATTGCTTTAAATTAATGATGGATTAATTTTGTCCATGATAACATAAACCATCATTTTAGGAATGTTTCCTGTAATTTTTAATAACTCCACTCAAAAATACATCAAGGTTGGGATTTTGAGGGCTGATCTTTGGTCTAGGAAGTAAAAAATTCCACAGTTCTCTCCTGAAGGCAAATGTTTGTTTTGTTTTTTTTTTTTTCTTTCCCACCCTGTAATCTGCAGTGGTGGTTTGCCAGCTCTGCCACTTCCCTTATACACTGAGATAACATTTACCACTCAGATTAACAGAAAAAAAACGCCCAATTTAGAACCTAGCCCATTTTCCTAGCACTTTAAAGAAATTGTCAGGCTCATAACAGTACAACAAAGAGGTCACAGGCAACTGGGTAGCAGTGCCCAGTGCCCAGCTAGCAGAAGTGCAAGCACAGAGTGTCAATCCACTTGAGGAGGAGACATGACAGGAAGCAAGACTGGAAACCTCACCGATCATTGCCAACTATCCTACGGATCAGTGGCTTTCAGCCTGTGATTCACAGACTCCAGGGAGTTACCGCTACTTTTAAATGACTTGTGAAGTTGACCAAGAGAAATAATTTAATGTGTGCAACACAGCAGTCTGCATAAGATGAACTTTCTAAACCTAACCCTCATACATTAAAAAATTTCTTTGGAACCCACGAATCACAGAAAGGTTGAAAATGGATCTATACATAATAGATTATACATAATAATTTACAGGTTGAAGACTACTGCAGGTATCTGAAGCGAGGAATTTTTATTCCTACTTTCATACAGTATAAATTTCAGTTCAGGTGATATCACAGTTGCAGTAAGAATTACTATTTATGAAAGATTCTGGTGGATAATCTTTCAGAATATATTACTTGATTTTGATTGTTCAGTCATGCGTATAGCATTATGCAGATCCTAAATTGAGGTTTGAGCTCTTAAAACTCTATAAACTTGAATTGCAGCAATGTACAGTGTATCATTTGGTAGATGTGACAATATATTGAATAATAGGAAGCAGGTGGTGTTAAAAATGTGGTCTTTGCTTTTGAGGGTTAAAAATAAAACAGATATATAAAGTTGACAGGTGGTGATTATGTCTGGGAAACCACGAAGATCTAGGGATTTTGCTAATTTTGGCAAACAGTTCATAGCAGATAACTTATCTAAAAATTCTGCCTCTTTTTATTTGTTAATATCCCAATTCCTTAAGCTCATTCTTTAGCAAAAATGCTCAAGTGTTTGCTAAGTCCACCAAAAAATTAAACAACTAATGTTTTACCCAAAGCCTTCTGTAGTCCATAAAAATAATTCCATTACTTTAATATGTCTTGGATACCCTCTAATTGACAGCATAACTCTCTATCTCTGTATAGTCCTACGTTAAGTCAGTGAGTCTCTTGGTATACATATGTCTTTTCATACTGAGGAGGAAGGAGTTCAGAAACAGACTCCACCTAAATAATTCTGTAAGTAATTCTTTGTCTCTAAGAAAGAACAGAGCATTTTTTCCCCCTCGTAATCCTCAGCAGTCACAATCTTAACTAGACCTAAAAATCATACGGTATGTGTTTATTCCCTGACTGCAGGGGCATAAAAGTCCAAATGTTCATATCTGCAAATTCAAAATTAACATCTGTGGTTGTTCTGTATAATACACTTAAGGGTTTCCACGTCTGCAAGTAAACCTTCCAGTAAACTCAATCCTTATATAGAGCAAAAGGAAAACAGCCCAAAAAAGCAGCATAAACACAGTCTAAACCAAATGGGGTAGGAATTTCTGTCAAAATATGTTAACAGAATTTGCCCACCTTTAAAAAGACTACTGTTCATGATCATGACTGAAAATATGTAGAAACAATACAAAGCCTGTAGAACCAATTTAAGAAGCATCCACTTTTCATCTGGTTTTAGACTTCAAATACTCTTCCACTAGCTTTTGTGTTCTGTTAGCTTTAAGAATAGAGGTATATAGAAGCAGCTTGTACAAAGTTAAGCCCATCAAACAATTGTTAGAGAAGTGAGAAACCATTTTGATGGTCTCATCTATTTATCCAGAGATGATTTGAGGAGGAGGTTCTGCAGTCAGGCCTTCAGAAAAGCCTAATGATGTTAGAAGAGGTTCTGCGGGAGGTAGAGTAGTAGAGGTTCTACGTGGAAGTGGACTGATTTTCATCTGGTTTAGAAACTTTCCTGCTAGATGATTTTGAAGCCCTCCCTAGGTATCTGTCTGTATATCAGTACCTGAAACGCTGCTCGTCTGCTCCCATCCCTGAAGCTATTGTATACCGGTAGGCAGAGGATGAGACCTGCAGGAGCAGACCTCGGTGAGATTTGCTACAGCTGTACTTAAGAAAAAGGCTGTTTTAAGTCATTTGTGATCTGTGGGTCATACTGCAATTGTGGCTAATGGCAAAACAGAGCTATAGCTTTGTCAGCCAGCCTGGACTAACCCAAATCAGCATCACGTTCTAACTGACTGTGTCTGATTTCATCTGGTAGGTTGTTATCGGTGACTTCAACTGTGTCCAACTGTGTTAAAACCTATGCTGTCCTTCAGGGGCTGTTTTTATGGGGTTAAAAGCAAAATCATACATTTAATGCATTTCATTTCAGCACTTCCTGCTAAGCTTTTCTAATTCTTATGTTTAAATGAATAAATAAAAAGGAAATTACAGGATCTGGGTTGCTCTGCCAGGCAATGTTTCTGTAGAATAACATGATTTTGCAGACTCATTTTCTATAATGGAATGTTTGTCCTCCTACCGTTATCTGTAAAACAAATCTTTCACATATTTGCTAAAAATTTACAACTCAAGCCTGTACTCATACGCAGTGTTAAACTGCTGTAAAGTCAGGTAATATCTGCCAAGTACTTATCTTCAACTTGTATAAAATCTAAGCTTATGACATGTACTTATCTAAGACATACAGTTTCTCAAACACAGTATTTACTTCTTCAAGGCAGGGAAAATAGTTCTTTTGGGCAGATGTTTTGTATGCTGATTCTAAAATTAACCGATCTTGAATTAAGTGGTAAACGTGAAAGCCTATCCACACTGTGGACTCTGTATGTGGTGTTGCGTATGTTAATTTTACTGGAAAATATATAGGGAATTAACTTTTTTCTTTAGGACTCCCAGTACTAAATTTGAGTTTTTACTGTACAAAATTCAGTCGCTGAAGTGCAAATTCAAAGGATGTTACCCTGGCTTTGAGAAATCTCAGCCTGGCCTAATCAGTAGGATTCTCATCAGCAGCTTTATTCATGTTCGTGTAGACACTAATTGTGCAGTCTTTGTTTTATACATGGTGCATTTTCTTTCAGTCAGAATGTCCAAACCTAGGAGTCCAAAATTAATTTTCTCATCTCAGACAACAGTATTAATATTTCAATCAAATGCCTGGTTTTGATTAGTAGTTTCTAACTATGCTTTCTCGTAAGGAGTGATGTCATGTTCACATAGGATTCCAGAATGAGGCTCTCCAGGCACATGGATCTCTCTGCGTCATTTTGTTTTTGACAGTCTTTAATGTGATGGTCATATCGGTTGCTGTGAGGAGCCTGCTGTGTGCCCTGTGCATAGGCTTAGCTCTTTCAAAAAGAAACCTGGGCTTTCCTCCCACAAAGAGTGATCTTTGGGGTGAGGCGATGGCTGGGTGCCCAAAGGTGGATCCTCTATTGCACATGACGTTTAGGAAGTGACCATTTCACACTGTAACAACCAGGTGACTTTAAGAGCTCTTACATCAAACATTAAGAAATTGAGGCTTTAGCCCTTTTGGCTTTAATAATCAAATTGCTCCATAGAAGAATGTGTTACTGAATCAGGGAGGTTTATTAATCTCTGTGTTTATCCATGGTAGTAGTCCTATTACTCACTATAATATCATAATTCTTCCCTGGAAGGCATAAATATTTTCAGTTTACATTATCAGTGCAGCTTATTGATTTAGGTCTTTGTCTGGGCTTCTTAATGGAAAACCCTGAGAAACAGCAGTTCCTGTTTATTTCTTCTTTACTGTTCGTTATCTCTTAGGATCGAATGGTGATACACAAAAACACTGTTTTCTAAGGTGATTCCTGTAAGACATGGCAATGCATTGTTCACAAATAGGTTGAGAGCAGCAATGAAGGGATGAAGTGAAGGATATCTAAACAGGCAACAATTGGTATTTGTTTTTGGCAAGAGGAAAGCAGCATATAAATTGATTGATTAAACTGAAAGAAAAGGCAGCAAGACTTAGAAGCAATAAAGATACAACTAAATACTCTCGTAGATAAGTTGCAATAAGACAAATTGGAAGGACAGGACCGTTATCTGTACATAGTCACCAGAGGTAAGTTTTTAAAGTGGTATCTCTCTTTTGATTTAAGTCGCAACCTCCTTTCATGCTCTTCGTCCACTGTTTCTTTGTGTAGATAGTGTCTTCCAGAGGGCTGCAACCTCATCTTTTTTTTACCTTGTCTGTAAATTATCCTAATAAAAATACTGCATCCTAAAGGGTCAAAGATGTTGAAAGTCTTTAAAGTTGGTCATGAGCAAAGGGAAACTGAATGCTTTATCTCTGAAATCAAAAGAATTAGACTGAGTTGGATAGGGAAAGGACGCAAAACCACATACTGTTGTTGGGAGTCAGAAAGGACTCACCCTCAGAGGAGAAAGTCATCACAGAACAAACCAGACTGTGAAGGATAAGGAAGGAATTTCGAAACGTATTTTGAGATATTTGTAGGTAACAAATGCAGGATATTTTTGCAGGGATCTGACTCTACCTTCTGTNCCCCCCCAAAAAAAAAAAGGTGGTTGTACTCTGAATCAGTAAAGTAAAGCATAAGTAAATATTTTTGCACAGGACTGAATAAGAGAAAGAGAAGTACATTTTGACAATGACCCAGGTGTCACACTAGGTAAACGTACAGGAGCAAGATATGTGAATTTAAAAAGCAGGTGAAAAACCAGGAACACTCTTATGCTTTCAGACCTGAGGGTATTACAATTGAAGCTCAGTCAAGAGAGACAAGTATACTTGAAAAGATGGCTCAAACTGAATTTTCGTAATTTTCTGTAGTAGAAAAAAATATCTTCAAGTTGTTTTCTATAGACTTAAGTAGTCAGGGCTTTTATTTCCCCCTTTCACTTGTAATTTTAAAATTTGCTCTTTAAAATTAGTTCATCACTATCTTCCATGATCTAACAATCTGAGTACATCAGGAATCTTTTTTATAATACCTCTTTATCGAGTACATACTTGTTATTAATTCATAATTGTGCAAAAAATTGATAAACTTTCAGGTAGAAATATATACCAAATATAAATTAAGTTCCAAATTTTAAATTATTTTTAATCCTTCAGTCTGAATCTAAACAAGACTTAAAAGGTAACCATTTTTTCAATTTTCTTAAGTATTTTGGAGATTTCAGAACATTTTTTCCTGCTACTTCAGAACACTAAGTTAAATCTTATTCATAGAATGAAAAATTCTAAATATGTCTCAGGTAAATTAAAACATTACTGTTCAGTAGTTCTAAAATAATTTTAATGATTCATAATCTGTGTAAACAAGTTTCATAAATTCATTTCATTTTGTAAACAAAACCAATTTAAATATCCTTGAGCCTTTCTTGTATTTTCCCTAGTGTAAAGAGAAGAGAGGAGAGGTGAAAGTGGAAGTGGAAGGGGAATTGCAAGGTGAAAGGGAAGGGGAAGGGAAGGGAAGGGACAAGGACAAAGAAAGAAAAGAAAAGACTTCAAATTCTTTGTGTCTCACTACTGTCAGGGACAAAATGCCATATTTACTGGATCGCTAGTTTGTTCAATGCACTAATTTTCATGTTTCTTCATATTAACTTTCCTAAGTGCTCTGTAATAAATTATATCAGAGAGGCCACTTTTGTATTCAGATGCTCTGCTCATTCTGTGGCCGCTACTCTCTCTTTGGTGGTTTGTCTAAAACGACTTTCTCAGCTCTCTTTGGTATCAAAAGTCAACTTGTTTGAAACACTGATTGATACGAAAAGCTCATTACAGGACCGCGGGAAAGAAAGAAGTGTCATTTAACACTGACTGTTTTTTTGTTCAGCCTAAATTGTCACAAAAAATCTGTGATTTCAAATGTTCCACATAAGAAAACAAGAGTAAAAAAAAATAAAAATTTAGAGTACTTTACGTGTTGTAATCACAAATATAATTTCAAAATGTTAAATACATTCCTTCCTTTCTGTATATACAATATTTCCTAAGAATGTGCTCCTCCAACCTCCTTGGTGAAAAAAACCCTGACAACTTTATGCAAATATGGCCTCATTTAATATAAAATGTCTGGCTTGTAGCCTAATACAGTGTGCAAAGAAATGGTAATCAAGTTGAATTATCATTTTTCAGACCTCAAGGTTAAAAAGAAATATTTCATCTGACCGTATTTTATGTTTTTAATCTGCATTGAATACAAAATACACTGCAGTAATACTGCATATATCCATGGCTTTGCCATCCCCAAAGTTTAGTTATTTTTACGGGACAGCAATATATTCTGGGCACACCAGTTCATACATTGCTCCTGGTGGATAGCCCACTTAGAACTTGTATGAAACACCTTGAATTATGGTACTTTTAGAGATTATTTTATTTATGTGTTTTCTTCCTGAAGTCCTGTGGACAATACTGGTTGAAAATTTTGAATTAAAAATTTCCATGAAAGAAATGCTTCTATTCAGCAAGGGTTGAACGGCCCTTAAGTAAGGCCAAATCATGTCTAACAAATTTGGTGACCTTTCACGAAGGGGTTACAGCATTGGTGGATACAGGAAGAGCAACTGACATCATCTGCTTGAACTTGTGCAAAGCATTTGACACTATCCCACAAGACATCCTGGTCTCTAAATTGGAGATACATGGGTTTCACAGATGGACCACTTGGTGGATGAGGAATTGGCTGGATGACTTCACTCAGAAAGTTGCAGTCAATGGTTTGATGTTCAAGTGGAGACTAGTAATGAGGGGCATTCCTCAGGGGTCACTATTGGGACCAGCACTGTTTAACACATTGTTAGCGACATGGACATGGATTGAGTGCACTCTCAGCAAGCTTGCCAATGACACCAAGCTGCGTGGAGTGGTCGACATGCTGAAGAGAAGGGAAGCCATCCAGAGGGACCTGGACAAACTTGAGAGGTGGGCCTGTGCAAACTTCATGAAGTTCAACCAGGCCAAGTGCAAGGTCCTGCACATGGGCCAGGGCAATCCCAAGCACAAATACAGGCTGGGCGGAGAATGGATTGAGGACAGCCCTGAGGAGAGGGACTTGTGGGTGTTGGTTGATGAGAAGTTCAACATGAGCTGACAATGTGTGCTCGCAGGCCAGAAAGCTAACTGCATCCTGGGCTGCATCCAATGAGTGGTGGCCAGCAGGTGAAGGGACGTGATTCTGCCCCTCTACTCCACTCTTGTGAGACCCCACCTGTAGTACTGCATCTAGCTCTAGGAGGTCCAACATAAGAAGGACACGGACCTGTTGGAGCTGGTCCAGAGGAGGGCCACGAAGATAATCAGAGGGTTGGAGCACCTCTCCTACGAAGACAGGATGAGAAAGTTGGGTTTGTTCAGCCTGGAGAAGAGAAGGCTCCAGGGAGACCTTATAGCAACTTTCTTGTACCTGAAGGGGGCCTACAGGAAAGATGGCACCCTATTTGTCAGTGACTTTTTATCAGGGCATGTAGTGATAGGACGAGGGGTAATAGTTTTAAACTGAAAGAGGGTAGATTTAGATTAGATATTAGAAAGAAATTCTTTACTGTGAAGGTGGTGAGACACTGAAACAAGTTGCCCAGAGAAGTTCTGGATGCCCCATCCCTGGAACTGTTAAAGGCCAGGTTGGATGGGACTTTGAGTAACTTGGTATAGTGGGAGGTATCCATGTCCATAGAAGGGGGTTGGAACTAGATGGTCTTTAAGGTCCCTTCCAACCCAAAGTATTCTATGATCAAACATAAGTAAATGTCTCATAAGAATCTTTTCTGAACTAAGCATTTGATCATGGAGAAGTCAAAGCCCTTAATGAATTTTAGTTAAGATGCACAATTAAAATTTACCTACATATAATGAATTCTTTCCTTTTAAACATGTTCCAAACCTTTCTTTCTTCAGGTACCTGACAGTTTGGAGTAGATGAAACAAAAACATCCCCTATTTTCTGCCCCATCTCTCTTCTATATATAGATTTGGAAGAATACTATTTATATGTATTAAATGGTAATCTGGATTGGGAACTATCAGAATCAGAATATGAACCAAATACTTTCAGCAAGTTTAGGCCCTGTAGATACCATTACAAAAAAATAGTGGTGTTTTTTTTAGCAGGGGAAGGAATTTATGATTGGAAATATTATTCGTCTCAGTTTCTTATTTTAAAGTAAATATTGAGAAGCTAAGAAGCTTCAAAATTATTTACTTTAATTACAGATCTCAGTTTCAATTAATTTTTGAAACTCCAGTCTGAGAAAGCAAAACATAATGCCTATGGAAGGTTGTTTATTTCAACTTTCCTTGTTGGGGAAAGGGTAAACACTTCATGAGCCCTGACTTCCTAGTGAGCATTATTCCATTGTGACTGACAGAAAAAAGGACAGGAATAGAAATAGCTTTTAAAAAACATTTAAGATGAAAACAATGTCAGGGTACAGCTACAAACTAGTACCTGGGGAGTGAATAGAGAGTTTTTCCTTTGATCCCTTAGAGTCTGAAGTTCATGTCCTTTTCTGTATACATTTATCATTGTTCCAAATATAACAACAATTACATGTTCAGTTTTTGAGCTCTGCGTAAGGACAGTGTATTTAGAAAACATTTCTGAGCATATGTGTATTCTTTTTTTATATATTTCTTTCTGGAGGACATTTCAGTAGAACATCTTTTGCTGCTAGACATGCCACGTATGCTCTTGTAAGATAAGGGAAACAAGAATTAATTAACATCTAAATGATGCCTATATTTTAATGCTAATTATGTTTAATTAATGTAAGAATATTTTATCATACATTTTCAATAATCTGTCTTTTTATATTTTATTGATCGATCTAGCTATATATAAAAATATTCTTCAACATGGTTTTTAAAAAAATATGATTTTACAGTTAGATTATTTCCATGGTATGGTAGGAGGAACACTGCAGCTGTTCACAGAAATACTAACTACATTAACTGTATTTTTTGTCTGTTACTTTTTCTGAACCTTTGAAGCATTCTCTCTTTTTAATTATTATTTTTTATTTTTTAAAATATTTGACATACATTTTGCTGCGTTTTCAGGGCAAACAAACACTTTTGGACAGCTTGGTCAGATCCTAGAATGCTGCCAGAATTAATGGAGAAAAAATCAATGGACATGGGGGCAGGCCTCTGATAACCACATATAAAAGGACAATATTGTCAATGCTTCTTAATATTAGCTGAAAAGCAACAGGCCAGAGAAGTGGGCTTTTCCTCGAGCCTTCAGCTTTCAGTTCCTTCCTTTATTCAGACTCCCCCTCACCTTTGTTCTTTTGCTCAGAGCTATACCTTGCTGCTTGCATTTATGTGTCTTTTAAAGTGTTTGATCTATTGGCTACAAATGGTTTAGCCTGTGCTTCCCAAATACCCTTAATGAAAAGCCCAAACCAAACCAAACCAACCACCTTCTTTTTTTCCTATGTAGTTATTTTTAAATGTAAGTGCAAAATATATTAACAGAATTATGTGGACTTAAAGTAAATACATCCAAATGCAGTCTTTTGTTGTAAAAAAGATGTCCATGCAAGAATTTTTTTAAATGTGGGATTGATTATCCTCTTCATTAATGCTAGATTGACTCACCACTTGTCACACCACATAAGTAAGATAAATTTAACATCCTTTGAATGAATAGTCTAAATTATCTGAGATATATACGTACATGTCACAGCAAGAGACCCAAGACATCTTTTCCTTACTAAGAATAATACACGATTTTTCTTTGTCCTAAAAGAAACATCCCTTCATGCACAAAGAGAACACATTGTCCTATTGTAACTACATGGACAGAGACGCTCAGTTATAATTTTCTTCATCACCTTCCCTTTTTCTGTTCTGCTTGTCTTTTCTAAATACTCTATAGCATAGACCTCACTTTCAGCTCAGAAGTAAATCATATCCTCAAAGAAACTTATGAACCAGAGTCTGACCACCATCAGTTAGCAGACTTGATGACAGGCATAAGTTTGTTGCTGGTTTCTCTATCATTTTTTTATGGAAGTATTCTAACTCATAGCCTTGCTGACTAACACGTGTGTATATGTACATGTATATGTCACAGAGCTCTTATAAAAATCTGTGTTATTGCTCTATTTTAAATCAACCAATTTGTCTTACCTTTTCTACTTTAGCAATGACTTCTGGAATATTCCACAATGGTTTTATAACTACAAATAGTCCCATTCATTCTGAGGAGACCTTTTCTATGAATAGCCACTGCTTGAAGGAGTTTTCAATTGGAAAGAAAAAAAGAAGGGAATATGATAACTTAAGTGATTTTAATGGTAAAACATCAGAAAGAATCAGTTTCATTTTGATACTATCACAATACTAATTTCTTGGTATTAGATTAGATTAAATATAGGTTTACATGCTACATACTCCTGAAAGAGTGAGAGTGATTTCTTCCATATGAAAACATAGCAAAGGCCTCTTCGTTTTTATGCAGAGAATTTTTCTTATCAACAATTAAAATCTCATGTTTTTTAAGCAGAGGCCCGAAGACCAAACCCCACTGTGATATGGCCCTGCAGGACAATTTGTTACCAATTCCGTGACAGTTGTTTCAGCCAGCTTTTTGGTAGAGGGAAGAAATAACAATATTTCTTATCTGTTCTTTGGTATTGACAAGTAACGTTCAGGTTCTTGCCTCCAGCAGAAATAATGCGTCTCTGCCCTTTAAAATGATAACTACTATCCTGCAGTGATCTTCCTTGAGTCTGGTGCTACTTTCAATCTATTTACATTATCTGGATGACATAATTTTCCATGTTCAAGCTGTGAAACCACCGATACACTCTTGATTTATTGTATTCCATAGTTTATAATGCCTGCTGGTAGTAGTTTTCAGAGTTATATTTAACAAGACTAAAAGAAACACACAAAGGCAGACTGCACAAAATTTCATTTCCAAACAAAAATATTTCTGTTTCTGCCTGAATGAATATTTTGTTTCAGTTCTTTGTTTCTTTGAGGCAGAAAAAGCTAAAAAAGTACTTTCAGAAGCTAAACACTCTTAATGAAAATACCATATTGCTGAGATCTTAAATTTTCAGGCAAAAGCAATCCCTATGAGTTATGATTTAAAAAGGTTTTAAAAAAAAATAGAATTGTGACCCAATCCAGATCTTAGTAGAGGCTTCAGCCTTACGAGCCACAACTTCTGTTTTTGGACATCCAATAAAGAGACTTCCATATTAATTCTTTTTTTTCTACACTGCTTTATAAGCACAGGGTGAGTAAATAATCACTTTGCCCTTTAAACACTGAACCCTTGTAATGCAGAAGAAGGACAAAGCTGCTATTGCAACTCTAGGAATGAGACAAATATTACTAAAGCAAATACTGTGCAGTATTTTAATAATTTTCATGCATTTGCCTATACAATTTACAAATAGGCCATAAACTTTTCTATTTACACAAAAAATGTTTCATATTGACATTTTTCTGGGATGAGTGTATTCTACTAAGATCTCATAGGCTGCAGTGTGCTATTAGGAACTACACTATAACTGAGAGGTTTAAGTATATGCTATGTACAAATTAGATGATGAAATAGGAAAACAAGCAGCATTAAAGGAATGAAAAGTTACATTCTGAGTTGGAGGAAGAATGTGAAAAAGCGTTTTTAGTGTTGATGGACATGAAGTCTGGAGAAAATAATGTAACACTACTATAGAGTTTGTGATATCAATGCAATCATACAATTTATTACAGTAATTTCTTCTTAGTCAACTCTACAAAGTCAGACACGTAATTTATGGCATCAGTAGTTTTGGGAGGAACTAGGTGCTGACTTAATGGGATTAACCACAGTTATACACTTTTAAAGAAAATGTTAGCTGTTATTAGTTCTTGCCATCATTATTCTTTCTTGCACACATAATGCATAAGAAAGATAATACTGTAAAAGATAGTTCATAGCACAAAGGGAAGCATATATGTCATCACTCAAGTTTTATAGCATATGACAACATAGCCATTGATTAGATTGACTCAGCCTCTGCTTTATAAAGAAAATATTTTTTTTTACCCGTCCCAATTCAGAAAACATGTAATGAATGTGATGTTGGTGACATAAAACATGTTCTCATCTCAACATGCAGACTTCATTGGCTGCAAATGAGCATGCTACAGAGAAATGAGATATGAAGCTCACAAATGTGTAATATATGTTGTTCCAGGTTGTAGATCTGTTGGGATTTGTGATTTGCCACTGTTTTTCTGTATTAATATCTGGATCCAAATTAATGACAGACTGGCTCAGGATTTGCTAATCTTCCCACAGGAACGTTATGGATCCAAATATATTAAAGATGGAAAAAACTGCCCACATTCCCCAATGAACTTTCCCTTTTTTTACAGCAATGTGTGTTTGCTTTTTGAAACTGCAACAATGTTATAACTGCTTCATGCATTTGTACTTAGAATCTTAAAATCAAATTGGAAAACTGAAGAAAATGAAAGACAGTAAAAAAACAGTTCACAGAATCTCAGGAGACTTTGGTGAAAAAAAAAAAAGATTGTGGCTTTCTTGGTGAAATTACACAGTGTTCTTGGATGGAAGTGGAGGGGTATTTGCTCCCTTGGTTAACATGGTGATCTTTTGAGAGAAAAAAATCTGATATTAAAAAAAATGGGTAGGAGAGTTAAAGCTGCGCATATCGTGAACATGTCTAATTGTCTTATGTTTGATAGATTTTTAATTTGGAAGAGTAAGCAGGAATTTATATTTTATTTTGCAGAATAATTACTACAGGGCACTTGGGCCATATGAGTCCTCTTTCTTTCTGTTTTATCATTCAGAAATGGGGGTAGTAGGGAAAGAGTAGGGAAAAGCATGAAACACAGAATAAGGGTCCTGTAGCAGAGGTGTTGGAAGGCAGGAGTTATCAAAGGCTTGGACACATGGCCTGGGATATTCTGTCATTTTGCCTCGGATATCTCATCTGGGATATTTCAAAAGGTGATGTGGATCAACCCTAACCATGGTTACAGGCATTGCACAACAAACAGTCATGTTTCCTACCCCTAGGCTTGGATTTGGCTGTGGTGATAAATAGGAAGAGGGCTGTCACTAAGCAACCATGGTGGGGTGATACTGCATTAGCCACAGGTATCACTGACATGCATTTAAAAGCTTGCATTTGGGCTTGTGTTGCAGACCTTTAATATGTTCTGTGCAGAATAAGAGGAGTCTATTCCCTGCTCATAACTCTAGAGATTTATTAGTGATTTTAATCTGTATAATGAAAGAAATAACAGCCTTTAATTTTGCACAAACTTAATCCTAATTAGAACCACCCCAAGAAGTTGTGGAGTTCTTTGAAATAAAATTTGGACAGCTCAGAGACTCTTATCATAATTATTTTTTTTAAGAACTTTTATGTAGAGAAGCAAAAGAAACTCAACAAACTGTCAAACTGGGAAATGAAACAGATTTCAGAGTTACTTGATACTTGAGTTGTCTTGGGGGGAAGTGTAGGCTGCTCTTGTAATTGTTACCAAACAATGTTTTTTCTTGGTAATTGAATAATTTTTTAAAAAGAAACATTTAAAAATATTTTGGAAAGTCAGATGATCTTAATTTGATAGTTCTGTGGCAGCACAAAAGATATTTTTTTCCCCTTCTTGGAGGTTAGAAATTTGACACACCATTATGCTACAGCAGATTTCCCCAGTTTCTATGAAATGACATATGATGAACTGGTATCACCTTAGTCATTATACCGTACAGCTAGAACATTTTTTTAGGGCAATTACCAAATCTCTGATGTATTTATTTGCTGTTTTGAAGATAGAAACAGATTCTTTTTGAAAATAATTTATCTGAGAGAGCTGGGGCATCTTAGGAATGAATGAAGATGTTTAGGTTGTTGGAAGAACAATTTCATAACATTTTATTCTTATTTTCATCAATGACATACAATACTGTAAAGCTAAATATTTACATACACAGACATTTCAGGCAAAGATTAGTTAAGATGCTGGCAGGCTCCTCTATCTTTGACTTTTGGGTCAAAGACAGTGTCTAATGTATTGTCGCTGTGTAGTCCTCTAAGATTACAAAATACAAATCATTGATGGTAACACAAGTATATATAGTAAAAGTTTTGTCCTAAAAGGATATGCAAAAACATCTCAAAAGGACACAATCATTGAGTGAATAAACTGTTTATAATGAAGTAATTTTCACAAGAAATGTACAGTTATTTGAGTCAGGATATTCGTCTCTGTCTATGACATTCAGCTGCCATTGAAATGGTCAAAAATTTAAAGGTTTTGATTTAGGAACAGGTTTAGAGAGAAAATAAATGTGTTAGAAATTTTGTAAATATAACAGAAACTATAGAATTCTGATTTCCTTCCCCCGTGATGTGTATTTGTAATTAAATTATTGACTAATCCAGCTGTGCTGTGAAAGTCCTGTTTGCTTTTCTTAATGGTGCAGTTTGTAGAATTTATATGATAAACGGAAAAATTCATGAAGTTCTGCTTTTCATGGTTACAGCAAAACATGCAGTCTTACAAATCTCAATAAAACAGTGAGGGCAAAGAATCCTCTTTGTTCATATGTAGTTTTATCCTGGGGTTTCTAGTTCTATTTTACAATTTTTTTTTTCCCTTCTCATTTGTGATTTTTTGCCTGAGCTTTACTAGAAATAATAATCAAAATCATTCCTGAGTGTGAGAAAAATGACCCTTATTGTATCTGCGAAAGTGTGAGATGAAGAGGAAAATTCATGTTGTCATAAAGTTTCAAATTTAGATCAGGGGCCCCAGGAAACTTATCTGTAGAAAACATAGTGAAGAAGACCATCAAAGACATCTTCTTTTTTTAGAAATCGTAAAAGGAGAGAGAAGAAGAGTGAACACTCTTGCAGCACAGTAATTGACACTCTTTCACTTGAGCAGGAAACAAGTATGACAGAGACAGTGACGCTGATATGCCATTCTCTTAACCACCTGTCCAACTTTCTCCATCTCAAACAGAAAAAAATATTCTGTCTCTAAACAGAATGAAGCAATAAAAAAAGAAAAAACGTGAGAAATGTAGAAATAGAATTTTACACTAAATATAGCTGATGAAACCATTTATCATAATTTTGCATCTCATTTCAGTAGAAAGAATGGGTTAATGTATTGCAGAATGGACGACAAGTTTACCAATTTGATGCACAAACACACAGAGGTTGCATTGATTTGCTCTACAAAGGATCATGGAGTGTTGAATAATAAGGGGTTTTCTTATGTTTCTTGGTTTTCTTTTCGGTTGCTTTTACTAAAAAAACCTAAATAGCTTTTGAGTTCTCACAGAAATGACTTCTGTATGTAGAAAAGTCGGTCCCGACAGTTTGCTTAAACTTGATCTTGTTCTTTAGTTACTGAAATACCAGCTGGTATTGTAAAATGGTATAATTTCTTCTTTTTCTAACAAAAAAAAACCCACCCAAACTACTCTTTTTTTTCTTCTTCTTCTTTTCTTTCCCCCCCTTTTTATTCTTCTTTCTCTTCCCTCTTCTTTTACTTTTCTTTTCCCTATAAACATAACCTCCTCGGGGGTCTATCACTAGTCCATTCACTGCTGCAGCAGTCTATGGTAATCAGGAAACAGTTCACTGCAGCTCATTTCCCCTGAATCATGAGTAAGTTGTATAATTCCTGGATGTAAGTGGCTTTTGAGAGCCAGCTAACAATTAACTACCTTTAATTGCTGACAGCAGCACAGTTCCTTCAAGAGATCTAGTTGAAATACTCATTTGCCTCTGACATTGGTTAAAATAAGAATTTCTTACTTCCTTAGAGCCCTTCAACAGCTCCCTTGTGACTACAATTTGAGAAACAGTTGAGATATTGCTCTCTAAAATCTTAGCTTTAGAAACATTTGTGTGGGAACTGTAAGTATAGAAGCGTACATACTTGGTTAACGCATGAAGATCTACATGGACTGAGTAAAGGGAACTATTTTGGCTGGCAGATCCAGATGAAGAGATAAAGCTCTTTCTTTTTCCCCAGACGACAGAGGCAGAATGAGTTAGGACTAACGGATATTAGATTTCACACATAAAGCTGTATCTTGTAACAGAATGTCTTGACATTTTTAGAGCAGAGTTTCTGATGGGGAGGCACAGACTGGCAGTGAAGTGCGCACACCTCCCCGGATAGGGTGCAAAGCACCTTTTAGGCTGTGAGGTTTGTGCAGTGATGAGCTGCTAATTGGTTCTTACTGAAGTACAGATTGATCTGACTCAGCTATCCTCCTCCAGTTGGCTCTAACCTAATCTGAAGAGATTCAAGAGCTCAGAAAGAAATGAAAGCAGAGGACTGTGTGTTAGAGTTTCATTAGTTTCTCTTTGCTAGTAGCTTTCCTTTATGATTTATGTTTGGGGACAGCTGCGTAAGGATCTTCCTGGAGTATATCTGTGTTTTTCGACATAATCCCTGAAAGAGATGTGATCTAGTTTTGTAGGAATAAAGAACTTCTAAACAGAAGATTAGTGAATCGCAGTTAAAGACTGTGCATGGGTTCCTTTCCATATAATGTCCTAATGTGACGAAAATATTCTCACCCCTTTAGCTAAAGTTTGGGGAGGCAAAACAAATTGATTGTAACCCAGTCTACTAGCTTGTTCTTTTGGAGCTAGTGCAAGCGTTGCTGTGCTATATTGTGGGCAGCCTTTCGTTGAAACAGCAGACAAATAGGCCAACTCCTTCCTTTTGGCCCATTTTCATTTTACATTTTGAAATGATACATCTTTAATTTTAAACTTTATTGTTCAATGGATTCCTTTGAAACCCAGTGACCATGGCCTGATTGGACATTTTATGACAGTTTAGGGAATGTTTTATGGTATGACTACTAGCAATGTGAATAATATTTTTTTTTCTTTGTTAGCTACTAATATTATTTACTATTATCATTCAAAATCTTTTCCTTCTGTCGGTGCACCTCACAATATCTTCAGTTCTGTTCATTAAAAAGTGGTATTTTTATACAGATTTTTCACAGAAAGCAAGTTTGTTTGATGTTTGGGAGCATCATGGACCTCCAGTATTGAACAGGACATATTACAGGACTCAACCTTGCTGTGAAATTTTTGCTCTTTCCAGGGCAACTGGGACTAGCACTAGAAGTAATGTTTGTTTCAGGGCTGGATGCACTAAGTCTAGCAGTCTGACCCTGACTGTGCACTGTCATTTCAGAAATGAAAAATAAAGAAATCACAAAAGGTGAGAAACTTAGATTCTTAGTCAGTCCTTGTTATTTTAGCTACGTTGGTTCACCTGTCTCTAATGTAAATGTTTCAAATGTGAACTACAATCAGTTCCTGAAGAGAGCCAAAAAGCTGACAATTATGAGGGAGACAGTGCCATGAACTGGTGGGGAAGGGAGGAAAAAAAACAAACCACCATCGAAACCTATTTCTTACCATAGTCAACGCTGACATTTAAAGCTTATGTTGCTCCTGAATGAATATGGCACACATCATGCCTTGTGAAAAGCAGGCAATGTAGCATTTTATTAACTTTCTGTGACCTGTCATGGCTTGATTTCAGTACACAAAGGTGTAATGAAATATACACCAAGTGGACTAGAGAAGACAAAGCTTTGGAAGACAAATGAGAAAAGAAGAACTTATAACTGCAGTGGTATTAGAAGTCTTTTGCAGCAAAGGGAAAAAAGTGAGGGAAAAAACTTATGGGAGATGAAGATCTTAAAGAAATTCCTGATGTTGGAAAGAGTGAGCCCTGCAGAAGGAGTTTAGCCAGGACTGTTGCCTGCATTTCTGCAACAGCCTTTTGGTTTACAATGCTTGTTAGGCTGCACCATGCGGTCATAATCTTAGCTGCTGTGGAGAACAGTCCTCTCAAAAAACTAAATTCAGAGTCTTTATAAGTCGACACAAAGATTCCTTGTTCTTGATTAATGTTAATTTCTGTTTGAGTATTCCAGGCTGGATTTGGAAGAGTTCCATTGTCTGATGAAGTTTAAGGGCATCAAAATTTAACATTGCTTCACTTGATGAACTGAATAGAAGGCTAGAAAGAGCAAAGCAGGGAAAACATGTTTTTTTCTCCCTTTATCCTGATATGGACTTCCCCACTGTGGCACAGAGCAAATCATTTAGCACATGTCAAATAATGATTATCGTATTACTTTCTTGTCTAATTCACACAGCTGCTATGAACGTTAATCAAATACTCTTTTTAAATGCTTTGGTGAAGTATGGATCTTTATAAAAGAAAATGACGTATTATTCATTACTCTTCTGCATTTGGCCTGCTCAGTGGGTGTAAAAGCATCTGCCTTATGTCACAGATGGCCTCTGGTGACACGGAAAGGGACAGGCAAAGGGACAGTTAGTCAGATCTCTTTTTTTTTCCTTATATATAGATGTTTCTTGCTCCAGATTCCTACACTTAGTTTTCCTTGAGCAAAGTGCTTGGCATCTTTTCTTTCCAGGGATCCTCCAGCTGCCATATGTCTGAACCTGGTGTTTGAATCGTGGCAGAAAAAGGTCAAACTTAGATGCTCTCAACCCAGCTCAGAGCCAGGGCATGCAACAATTGTGACTGTATTTTGCCTTGGATTTTCAAACTTTCTGCTTGTATAATGAATCCAAATATTTTAGAGGCATTTGGGATTTTAAATTTAATGGCTGTTTTTCAAAGCATGTGATTTTCTGTCAAATACCTACACAAAGTTTGCTGGATTTTCAGTGGCTCTGTCAGCAACCCACAAGTCCCGCTGAGAGTTGTTGAAAATCTGCCCACACCATTAAAGTACCTGAATAGGATCTCTAGTATCTTGAAATGCTGGAATTACAGACGATAAGAAAGATGCATCATTCCTTACAGAGCACTGTGTTACTCCCTTGATATTTTGGAATAATAATGTTAATAGCTGCTGCAGAAACCAGCCATGTGAAAGCTGTGGTTTCAGCACTAATTGTGGTTAAACAAAGAATTTTAGTGTAAACCATTGAGAGTTGTCTTCAGTAAACTACACTCAGGAGCTATATATCTCTTTAACTCTCCCTGGCTACTGGCAGCCAACTACTTCCCATCTGCTTCTTTCCACGGATGAAGGCTGCTCTCAGTTTCTAGGAAGCTAAAGAAGGCTTTTGGTGAAATTGTCTGTAAACTGCAGAAGAGGTCTTAAATGGCTGCACATGGGAGCTGCTAAAGCATGATCAAAGTTTGGTAGAGAATATACAGAAAGTCCAGAAAGTTAGTATTGTCAGGCATCCTTAAATCTCAATATTTGTATGTAATGAATGAAGAAAAATAACTAACCAAGATTCATAAGGAATGTAATTCAGTGATTCACAGAGTCACTTGCTGGTGTGCAGATTAATCTCACTTTCTAAGTGTTCAGAGGTACAAAGAGGAAACTGAGGAACTGAAAAGCACCATGACCTTGCAAAACCACCTGAGCATAAGATTTTTTTTCAGTGCAGTATCAAACTTATTATAGGTAGAATCATAGCATCATAGAATGGTTTAGGTTGGAAGGGACCTTAAAAATCATCTAGTTCCAACCCCCCTGCCATGGACAGGGACACCTTCCACTAGACCAGGCTGATCAAAGCCCCATCCAGCCTGGCTTTGAACATTCAAATTCACAACTTCCCTGGGGAACCTGTTCCAGTGTCTCACCACCCTCACAGTAAAGAATTCCTGATATCTAATCTAAATCTACCCTCTTCCAATTTGAAGCCATTACCCCTTATCCCTTGCAAAAAGTCCCTCTCCAGCCTTCTTGCAGGCCCCCTTCATATACTGGAAGGCTGCTATAAAGTCTCCCCGGAGCCTTCTCTTCTCCGGGCTGAACAATCCCAACTCTCTCAGCCTGTCCTCATTGGAGAGGTGCTCCAGTCCTCTAATCATCTTTGTGGCCCTCATCTGGACTCACTCCAGCAGGTCTATGTCCTTCCTGTGCTGAGGACTCCAAAGCTGGACACAGTACTCCAAGTCAGGTCTCAGGAGAGCGGAGCAGTAGAGGGGCAGAATCTCCTCCCTTCACCTGCTGGCCACAATTCTTTTGATGCAGCCCAGGATGCAATTGGCTGTCTGGGCTACAAGCACACATTGCCAGCTTGTGTTGAGTTTCTTATTAACCAACACACCCAAGTCCCTCTCTTCTGGATTGTCCTCAATTCATTCTCCGCCCAGCCTGTATTTGTGCTTGGGATTGGCCTGGCCCATGTGCAGGACCTTGCACTTGGCCTGGTTGAACTTCATGAGGTTGGCACGAGCCCACCTCTCAAGCTTCTCCAGATCCCTCTGAATGGCGTCCCTTCTCTCCAGCATGTCAACTGCGTCACACAGCTTGGTGTCATCAGCAAACTTGCTGAGGGTGCGCTCAATCCCACTGTCCATGTCATTGATAAAGATGTTAAACGACACCAGTCCTAGTACTGACCCCTGAGGAACGCCACTTGTCACTGGTTTCCACTTGGACATCAAACCTTTGATTGCAACATTTAGAGTGCGGCCATCCAGCCAATTCCTTATCTACCAAGTGGTCCATCTATCAAACCCATGTCTCTCCAGTTTATAGATAAGGATGTCGTGTGGTACAGTGTCAAACGCTCTGCATAAGTCCAGGTAGATGATGTCTGTTGTTCTCCTGTTATCCACCAATGCTGTAACCCTGTTGTAGAAGATCACCAAATTTGTTAAGCATGACTTGCCCTTAGTGACGCGATGTTGCCTGTCACTGATCACCTCCTTATTTTCCATGTGCCTTAGCAGAATTTCCAGCAGTATCTGCTCCATGATCTTGCCAGGCACAGAGGTGAGACTGACTGACCTGTAGTTCCCTGGGTCTTCCTTTTTTCCCTTTTTGAAAATGGGGGTTATGTTTTCCCTTTTCCAGTGAGTGAGAACTTTGCCAGACTGCCACAACTTTTCAAATATAATGGGTAGTGGCTTAGCAACTTCATGTACCAGTTCCCTCAGGACCCACAGACGGATTTCATCAGGTCCCATGGACTTGTGTACCTTCAGATTCCTTAGATGGTCTCGTACTTGATCTTCACCTACAGTGGGTGGTTCATCATTCTCACAGCCCCTTTCTTTGCCTTCTGCAACTTGGCAGTGTGGTTAGAACCCTTTCCAGTGAAGACCAAGGGAAAAATTCATCGAGTACCCTACCTTTCTCCATGTCCTGGGTGAGCGGGTCTCCTGTTTCCTTTCAGACAGGGTCCACAACTTCCCTAGTGTTCCTTTTATCATTGACATACTTATAGATGTTTCTCTTGTTGCCCCTGATGTCCCTGGCCAGATTTAATTCTATTTGGCCTTTAGACATAACCTAGTAGTATCCCCACCTTGGGGCTCAATCTTGACTCTGTTTCATAGAACAGTTTTTTTTAGCTTAAACATAAAGGACAACTAAGAAGAAGAACTGTTCCTATGTTACAGCTTGATTTGTCTTTGCTTCTGTGTTATTATTTTCTGTTCTCCATCACATTTTCTTATAAAGACTTTATTTCTTATGCTCACTTCTGTTTGCTTCAAAGCATTGCAAAGTTTTCTCTCTTTCTTTCTCCCCTCTGTCGCTTCTGAAGAGCTGCATTTCCTTTTAACACACTTCTGATATTTTTCCATAATTGTCTGTCCTGGTTTCAGTGGGGAAAGAGTTAATTGTCTGTCTAGTGATTGCTGTGAAAATAATGTCAATAATGCTTATTGTTTTAGTTGTCGCTAGGTTATGTTTATACTTTTCATGGACTCTTTTCAGCTTCCCATAGAAGCTGAGAAGGTGCATAGACAGAACAATGGAATGGCCAATGGAATATTCTGTACCGTAGATGTCATGCTCAGTATATAAATGGGGGTTGGCTGAGGGAGGGGAATTGGTGATCACTGCTTGGAAAGTGACTTGTGTCATCATAATTATTGTTGTTGTTATTATTATTCTGTTTTCCTTTTCTGTTACTGTTCTTTTAAACTGTCTTTATCTCAACCCACAAGGTGTTTTTTTTCCCCTTTTCCTTTTCCTTTTCCCTTCTTTTGTCCCTCTTCTTCTTACTCTTCTCAGGTGAAAGCAGGAGAACTGTGAGAGTGGCTGCATAGTCCTAGCTGCTGGCTGGGGTTAAACCACCCATAGGTTGGCAACCAAGGTGAGGAAGAAACTTCTTCAGAGAAACATTGGAAACATCAGCCTTTGCTTAGTGATGCAGAACTGAGGAACTTCTAATAAATGTCAGGCTGAATCTAACAATAGTGTAAACTGCTTTCCAGGTCAAAAAGTTCCTAGATATACAGGCTCATCTGAATGTGAATTCTATGTGATTTTGATGGAAGGAAATTGAATAATGTTAATCAAATAATACACATCTGAGAATCATCTGTTATCAGGTATTCCTCTTCCAAATTTTTTAAATTATTATGAACCATTAACAAATATGTGTGAAAAATTATGAGATCTGCAAAAAATGATGAAATGAGTTTATATTGATTTAAAAATGATTATTTAAATTGTTTCCCAATTTCCAGCTTTGATGTAAACTCAGATGTTGCCTAAGGCATATTTAAGACTGGCCGCCTACCTCAGAAAAATTTGGAATTATTCTTTGACTAAATTGTCTGGTGTTTTCAACAGAGCGAAAGCCCTAGAAATACATGGCAATTTAAACTAAAATTCATGCTAATTTGGAGAAATGCATTTATTTCTTTCTCTATGTTTCTTCCTATTTTTAGAGGCCATGTTCCTTTGTAAATATGTTTGAAGGAAATGAGACGTTAAGCTTTGCCTTAGAAGAAAACAATGTGTAAGTCCACAGATGAATATGCAAAAATTGTTGGGATTTTTTTCTTGTGTAACCAAGAAATAGTTTTTTTGATGGCTATGTATGAAAACAGTAGACTTTCAAGTATGCCAAATGACTACTCTTGGGAATTGTCCTTCTCCCACTGAACAAGATGGGGAGCTTTCCTTCCACAGATTCTGTTAGGTGTGGAAATTACTGAATTACATGCACAGGTTTACAGAACTGCAGTAAAAGTAAGGGCTTGGCAAATTATCTTCCCATCCTTAGCCATTTCAGCATGAGCATAACTTTGCTCACAGGAGTAATTCTATTCAGTGTTATAAAACATTTGCATCCCCAGGACTTCATTGGGTATTTGTTTATATTTCCTGCATAAAGAAACACTGTCAGCTATTTCACATTTCCACTAAAATCTGCCATGAAAATCTATTTTGTTTGAAGGTTGCTAGTAGAACTTGTACAAAATTCTGGACTGTCAACAATAGACACCATAAATACCCACAAAATGATTTATGCCATCTTAAGCTCCCATGGCATTGACCAATAAGCTACATAAAGGCACACAAAAATGATTTATGTCTCTTAAATTCCCCCTGGTAAGATAATAAGAAGGAAAAATGGAAAATTCAGACACTTTCCCTTGAGTATAAATGTTCACTAGAGCAAGAAGGAACATGGTCAACTCTGAAAATGTTTCTGTTTTAAATTGGCAAATGAATTTCTTTTTCACTTTCTTACAAACACGTACTTTTCTAAGTATAAGTCATTAAGTTACCCCTGGTAAACAAGCTGTTACTCACCCCCAGAGCTATCACAAACATAAATGAAAGTTTGGAGGTAAAAGAAAGTGAAAGTATATCAACCATTCACAGGACTTACAATTTCCTCCTCAGCTTCATCTAAAACACAGCAATAACCTTTCTTCAAGAAATATTTATGCAGTCTTACATATCTGAAATTGTCTCCAAGATGCTCACAATTTAGAACTGAATATAGCAAATTTGGGAATCTGTCCAGCATTTCATTATATTTTAATCTAGAGTCACATTAGAATACACTAGTCAAAAATAAAGTTAAGAATATAGCTAGGGGTTTAAATACAGCCCTTTAGGAACTGAAACAATACTTTAAATTATCCATTTTTAGATGTTTTGTCATCTTGTGACTATTTCTGCCATTCATTCAGTAGTCTTTCTGCTTGCTGCTGACTTTTTTTTAAAAGAATTTTTTTTTTATTATGTTTTGCTACTTTCACATTTTTCCATTTCCAGATGGATACTAGCAAGAAGTATCCCCTTTTAAATCCTTGTGGATGTTCATAAAGAGAATCTAACCTGTCAGTTATCAAAAGGGAGGCCTCTCATAAACAGCATGTCATCTATTTTGATATTTCAAAAGTAGGTCCTTAACACAGGCAATAATGCTCCTGAACTGGAGTCCAGTTTTTACCTTTGTATCCTGCTCCACACTCCATTCAAATGAAAGTCAAAGCACTGACATGGAGCAACGTCAGGTCCTCACACCTCAGGGGACCTTACTGAAACTTGTGGTCTAAATCAGGGTATGAATTAAATTTCTCCAGGGTTTCGGTGTTACGTTACAGATACAGAAGTAGACAAGAATGAAGCTATGTATCTAATTTTACCTGAACTTGGAAGTAAGTCTCATGTAGGATGCGATACTCTCTGTATCTTTGTCATCTATTTTTTCCCTCCAAGACTTGCTCATTCCAAAATGTGGTATCCAAAGAACAGTGATTATTCTAGAATTTTGTATCTGCGTCCAAGTCTCAGCTCTGTCATTCAAGTTCATTCTCAGAATTAATGCTTTTAACAAATATCTTTATGATTTGGGGAAATTCAAGTGTGTTTTCAGAGACAGCTGAAAACTCATGCAAGCTTCTCAATAACCAGAGATCGGAGTCAGTCTTAAAGGTCAGCACGTTTTACTTGGATATTTAGACTCCTATGTAGGGTTATTGATTTCAGTAGAGCTATGCAAATGAGTACCAAAAGTGGATCTGGCATTCACTCTTTCCTTTAATCAGTATTTCTAAGAGATGATCTGTTAAAAGAGTATTATTAAACATTATTCTTTTCAAGTACTCATTACCTTTCTACCAGAAAGAGAACTTTTCATAGCACAGTGAATAATACACCTGCTTTTAGCAGTAATTGCTTTGGTGCTGTGTGCTTATGAGAATGTACCAGCCTGCCAGAATGTAAATGGGGTGAGATGCATGGGGCACCTGCTACATTGTGGAGATGTAATTAATAACCAGCAAACTATTGCTGAGTATTAGGTTGGGCAAGGTGAGCACTAAACTAGGTCCGTGACTGATAGCAGACAACCACTGAAACAAATTCTTAGCAAGACTGCTATTGAAAAGTATCTGAAATTGAAATAGTCTGTATTGTTTGATTAACCTAATTTTTACAGATTATAAACAACCTTAAATCAGATTGCATGGTTTAGGTAAACCAAAAATGGGAGGCAGCTAAACAGCAAGTGAAACTTGCAAAATGTTACCCTCGATATGACTTAATGTACATCATTGGCTAATGGAATGTGTCCTTATATTATTTTTTTTTCTTTCTTCCCGTAGGAATATTCTACAAGGTACTAGTAACTACTTTAGGCAGGTTATAGAACAAGATGGATGAATTGCCAGATTTAGGCTGGAAAATCCTATATAGCAATCAGTCCCTCTTCCTTCTCAACACCAACTATCCTTTCTAGTTTAGTTATTTAAGAAAAAAAAGTGTTCACATTTTGAGAAACTGTAAATCATAAAATTTCTATTTAAACTATTTTTAAAATGATTAGAATATTGAATTGTTAAGTTTTCCGAGCAGGTATGAACTATTTCAGTAACTACTCACTATTACATAGGCAGCATTCAACTATTACCTATACCTTCAGTGTGTATTATATGTTAAATCTATATCAGTGTTTGCATTGTTTTCTATGATGATCTTAATCTGTGTAAATGTGATCCAGCAGATTTTAGTTTAAAAGTGTTGTATTTTGCCTACCTGCAAGAAAAAATTCTAATTCTACTATCAAATTAAAGTTGATTTAGTAATTTTTTCAGTATTAGAAAATGCATATTCTCATCCTACACTGTACAAAATGTTTTATAAGTAGTCAATGGATAAATAGATTAGGCTATCCAATAGATTAGACATTCTCTTTATAACATGCTGATTAGATGTATTAATATTGAAACTATGTACAAGAATATAATGAACGGAAATAATTCTCATAAAACGTGCAACAACTATCTGAAATTAATGGCCACAGATTAAAGTACAGGGTTATAAATAGTAACTAAAAAAGACCGGTTATGTTTAGAATATATCACCAATTTTTTTTCAAAATCGAGGAGCTCTGTAAAGGAACGGAAGCTTCAAGTTTTAGAGCAAGGATGACTTTAGAGCTTTGTCTGACTTTAGTGACTAGGATGGAAAGTGTTGCTGAGCTGCTCCAGATTACTTCCTGTGAAAATAGCCAGTGTTCATTTTCAAGCACAGTTCCTGTACAAAAGGAATCTTTACTTGACAAGAAACACCAATCTTTGGTCTTAAAAACACAGAAATGAGAGGGACATTTGAAGTTTCTGAGTCCAGACTCCTTGGTTTTGTTGACACCCCATATACATGATTTCCTTCATAACTTCATTATTTAGAATAAGTAAACTTTCCCATCGTACTGTATTTAAATCTTGAAATCTCTTGATATCTGATCAAGATAAATATATGCACCAGTAAGGGGAGGACCGCATAGGTTTACCTTGGAGGTCAGCTAGAGCTGTATTCATTACAATCCTCAGCCAGCCTGTAGTCTGATAGCTGTTAGCAATTAGCAAATACTACTAGAAAAAAAATCCTATAATTACCTTGTGTTTCACGCAGTATTTATACTCACAAATTGCTAACTGAGCAGCACTCCAACACAACAAAATTTGCTGTTGTGAGACAACACAATTGGTTCCTTCTTGACTAGACATTTTCCTCTACCCCTCGAACTCCTAAAGCTGAATACTTTGCATGGATTACATGAGCAGTGTTATATAGCCAATCATCCCTACTGTATACTTCAAATACTGGTCTACCCTCTGGCTTTTTCACAGAAAACTGAAGGTGAAATGCATGGGTTTATTCCAATAATGGCTATGCAGTGAGTGAAGATAGATTACCATGTTTCAGACTGCTTAACATCTTGGTGCTACACTCCAGTATCCCATCATTGCCTCGGCCCTCCCAGTTATATCCTCCACCACTGTCTTTCCATTGGCTTAACCACATTAACTCACTAGCCTAGGAAAAAAAATAAATTGTTTTTAAAGTTACAGTGGGCTGGGAGGTTTTATCAGCCTGCAGATGGGTGTGATGAATGGTGACACCTGAATGGGTACAGAAAACGGGGTTGAAAACTCTGGCCAAGAGGTGGAGGAAGTCTAAAGAATATGTGGAGAACTGCTCCTGAATTGTTAGATTTGCTCAGCAGCCTCCCACAATTTCACCCTGAGAGGAGGCAGCCTCAAATGTCTGCTGTGCTATGTGACACAGAAAAAATATTCAGGAAGGTTTGGGTGAGAGTGCTTGCTGCCCTTTGACTGTATAGATAATGGAGCTGAAAACCAGCATCAGTCTCAAAATGGTGAACGTACCTCCATGTAGCCAAGAAATACTGTAGCACCTCTTAGTCTATCTTGCTAATCAGATCACATCAGAAAAATATTTTTGCTCTGTTACACAGAAAAAAGAATATGTACTCAGAAAAAAAAAACAGCCTTCACAGGATTTGTCTTTTTTTTAATTGAAATTTTGGAAATGTACAGAAAATGCACATAATTTTTATACAAATTCAAATATATTTTCTCACTGATTTCCTCTCACCTGTATTTCTTTGCTATTAAGAGAATACTTTGAGGCTGAAATTAAATTTCTTTTGATTTGATACCTTAGAAAAAGCTTATTTTCTGTTTAGCTGAAATTCTAAATTTGGAGCCCATGATGTTATGCAATTGTGTAGATGCATAGACCAAGCAGTTTGCTTAGTTAGGAACTTCTCTTCTTTTATGAGTCTTTCTTTCCATTGTCTGTAGTGGGATTCTGGATTCCTCCTTTGGGCACTTCACTTACATGCCTAACATTAGGTAGGCCTTAGGCCTTAGGTAGACCTTTGTGTTCAACCTGTGCTTTGACTACCAACTGTGGTTATTAAGATTGTATCTTTGAGATACACCCATCACTTTTCCTTTGATTACATCCTCTGGCAAACATTTAAAACAGTTTTATTAAAGTTGTGCTCATAAGTACGTATACCCATGAGTAAATTATCTTGAACACACTTACAGTACAATTTTTATAATCCTGCTGTTACAGAGTGTAGAAGAGCTATTAAACTCTGCTGTGGACTGAAATGTACATCTCGGCTTGAAAGGGAACTTATTTAGTTTTACAATACAAGTGAAATGCAGGATTTGGGAACAAAAGATAGAAAAGAAAGTTACAGTCCGGCTTCCTGGGCATATAAAAAGGAGTTGAGAAGATCTAAAACACTTAGTTGACAAAGCTTGGATATAGCCTTGGCAAACAACAGGAGAAAAAAGCAGATATCCAATAGTTAATTAGGATCGCAGGTAGTTTCTAAGGTTCGCTAGATCCTTGCATAGTTCTTGTATCTTCTTCTTGGTCCTTTGAGTAGAATCAGGCCTGGAGGTATGTTCTTATGGTCACCAAACAATGCAGGTGGGAAGTTAGGGAGCTGAAAAAGGAAGTCACAGTAGGTAACCACTATATGATAAACAAAAAGAAGTACTGAAAATAGGGATATGCATTAAATGCCAACTTCTTTTCCAGATTTAGGGACCTCTCAGTGTTCATGTCCATGAACACACATCACAATTAATTTACTGAACCATTTAAAAATATATAGGTATATAAAATGAGGAAATATAGAATAAAGCAACATTCTTGCCTTCCTCTCCATTTTATGCAAGAGCACAGTACGAATCCTCTGCTCAGCCTGAAGGACTTCCAGTGCATTTCTTCTAGCAATGAACTCTTGTAAAACAGCTGAATTAAGTTGTCCTCCTTTGCACAAAATAGTTAAATATTCATTAAGGCCAAAAGCACGAGAGTTTGCAGAGCACTGAGTCTGGGCACTGCCTTAGGAAGGGAAAAACTCCTAGAGACAAGGATTACATAAATCGTTGGTCTATCATTATTAAGTGAATATCTCAGTTCTTGGGCTAGTCAGCTGTGCTCATGTTTGCTTGATCCCTCTGACGCTGTTAATATTTAAGTCTTCCATAAAATATTGTGATACTACCACACTCTTCCCCTTGATTTTTTTTCCTAAGTAGCCCACAGACTGCCGGCAAGGCCATTCTCCTGGGCTGTTTGGCTCTTGCATCTTCTAGGCATCTGCTTCCCACCATCAAATGCTTTATAATTAGCCTAGAGTTACTAGATCAGCTACCCAGAAAATTGCATTCTATGCCATCTTTGGGCTGATGAAATTCAGGTTCTGTGTTTCCCTCCTAAAAATGTCCTAACCACAAACCTATAAGCTAAGTTAGTGTAGGAATATTTCTTACTTTCACTGATGAAGTTTGCCACTGTACTGAAAGGAGCAGTACATCACATCATGCTGAAAAAAACACAGGATAAGAAAAAGATATTTTATTTTGTTTTTGGCACAAAATCAGGAGTAGTTAGGTACTCAACACCGAGGTTTTAATTTTAGCTTATCATTGAGTAGAGGTTAAATAGAAGAGAGTAAATCTTTACTAAATCCTTTATTTTTCAGATTTTATGACCGCTTATCATGAAAAACCCTTCTGGTGTTAATGTTTTTGTGATGAATGTGTCCATGGAAATCTGGTAGTAACTTAGCATTCAGAAATGTCCAGTTATTCGTTTTTTAATGATGAGGTTCTTTTTATTTTATAAATGCAGACCACAAAAAAGAAAACTGAAAGGTAAGGACAAATCTGGACGAGAAAAAAGATGAGCAGAAGCTAGTTAAGAAGAAATTATAATAATTGCATCGAACAAAATCTAATTAAGAGCACAAGTAAAGATGCTGTTCACTGATTCATGTGATGATAATGTAATAACAATCTACTTGTGATATGTAGCCTTGTTATTTTACGAAATCTGAATGAAGTTCACAGAAGCTGTTTAAGCTGGTGCAATATTAGCTGAGTCCACTATTTAATTAATTGTTTCATAATAAATGGGCCCCTTGTTTACAGTAATATTTTAATTCTAATTTATCTTCACAATCTAAAAAAGTGTTTAATTGCTTTAATGATATTAGCTGTCTCAGCCTTTATTGCAACACTGGACATAATTACCCTCTTTTAAGGTAATTTATAGACCTCATTAACACTCTTGCCTCTCTGCTGTGATTAAAAATCTCCTAAGAATTGAAATCTCTCTGAACAGTAAGAGAATCATTGTGATTTATTGTTTGCCGTTGCTGAAATGAGCACAAAGCTGATTTATTATGGCTGATCCCTGCTGAGGTGACTAGAATTGGACTGGGGAAGGGGAAGGCAGGAGCTCTTGGTGCAGCGGTTTACTCCTCTCCGTCACAGAGTTGCAGTTTAATATGGGTCCTGTCATTTGCTTCCACAGGAGCATGAAGAAATCTCTGGTGAGTAAAACCTACAGCAATAACTAGCTTGGAAAATCTCACCTTTGCCAAATAGAAAGCAATTATATTCCTTTATTGGAAATGAAACCCCCGACAAACTAGCTTAGAGGTCTCAACAAGGTGATATTAGTATAGTTTTTACACACAAAATATTGGCAGTCATAGGAAACCTTGGACTTACTGGTTGGATAGAAGAAGTTGTTTACCTGCCATTTACATTTTGCCTGTTTGTAGAGGGAATTTATAAATTTATTTTTTTTTAAATGCAAATAAAACACTACAAAGAAACTGACTGAGTCAGTCAAGACCACAGCCTTGTAAAATCTAGTGCCATGTTTACCTTATCATCTCAGCAACTGTGTAACTCTGAACAGTTTACAGAATGATCTATTCCAAAACACAAATAAAAATAAAGCTAAGGAAGTTACTATTAATCTATTGACATTTGCACACCTGAGGAAACTCCTATCCTGGCTGTTCAATATACATGAAATTTATGAAGTAAACAGGAGAGCAGGGCCACCAGCTTACTCTGCTGATGAATGGAGATGGCATATACTCTGCTTCGGGCCAATACAGAGATTTTTTTCCATAAAATGCAGAGCATCCAGAATAAGAGAAATATGGCCACTGTTTTGCATGTGGTCTTTTCACAAGCTTGAATGCTGCAGATCTGCGGTTGTACGCAAAATACAGACATCGCATCCCCTGAAAGAACTCCGGTATTCTGCTCTTCACAGCTGTGCACAGTTTTAAGAGATGCTGTTAACTTTCTGTAGGAATTGTATTCCTGAAAATGTCTTCCCTTTTTCCATTGTCCTCAACTGACTTAATAAAGGCAGATTATTTCTGCCTAGAAACGGTGTTGTTCCTACAAAGGTAG
This sequence comes from Ibidorhyncha struthersii, assembly GCA_013398815.1. Classification (NCBI taxonomy): domain Eukaryota; kingdom Metazoa; phylum Chordata; class Aves; order Charadriiformes; family Charadriidae; genus Ibidorhyncha; species Ibidorhyncha struthersii. The sequence goes on along the minus strand of VZSZ01003186.1, from coordinate 158,616 downwards.
GAACCTCTGCTTCTCCCCTGTCACGGCAGCCATGGCGAGGAGCTCTCACAGACCTCTGGGAAATACAGGCAAGCACTGCAAGGGAGACCTCGTTTCCCATGGGGCATCCACTGCTTTCCATACTTCACAGAATTTAGCTCTACATAGTAATGAATTCAAAGACTAATTACTCATAAATGACTTCAATTGAATCTTTAGCTGTTCAGATGAATAAACACTATTCAGCTATAATTTTTAATATGATATTGCATTGATCTTCTTTATGAAAAATTAGTGTTTGATGTAGTTCTCTGGAGCTATTTATGAGACTAAACTAATAATTTAAAAATCGTTTTTGAGCACATAGTTGCCTGTTTTTCCTCACTCTTATTATGAATATGGATATATTTACTCTGCAAAGCAATATACATTGCAAATGAACTATCCAATGGAAAACAGAATTCCAAAGAGGGTAAAAATTAAGATTTTATGATTGCTGATGAAGCACTAATTTGTTGTTGTTGATTAAACTGTCAGCCAATTCATAGTGAGTTCCTAGTTTTACAGGACAGATAATTTCAATCCAATGTAAACACTGATACGGTAGAGCATTGCATATTTGTGGGTTGCATAGGTATTTCTAAATAAAACAAACTTCCAAGTAAAAGAAAGCACAGTTCCATTCCATTAAAACTCTACCAACCCAGTTATACTAATTTTGTATTATTGTAATGGGATTATACTAAGTTTAGATGTGTTCTAAATGGTATTACGAGGAGTAAATCCGCTTGATTTGTACCTAATAGAAACTATATTAATGTAATAATATTTCACCACGAAGTTGAAGAAATGTAGAAAGACTAAGCATCAAAAGCAACACTGACTTGGTCAAATTTACAGATACTGCAATGTATACAAAATTCTGGGATATGTACTGTGTTCAGTGGGGAAAAAAATAATGTGTAAATCTACACATTCAGTTAAAAAAAACAAAAATAAAACAGAAAGTCCTTTGCACAAACTGTTTAACTGTGTTAATGGAATGCTAGAATACTATTTTTTGAATGACCTTACTACTTGCTGTTTTAATAATGCAGTCTATAAACACTAAGATACTGTATACATACTTATATACTGTAAGTATATATACTTACATGCTGTAAATCTATATACACTAAGTCTATAGACATGTTCTTAATATTTGATATCATCAGTTTACAGTGAACCTTAGTTTTTAGATTATCATTTCTGAAGAAAATATATAGCTTATACACTGCAAATTGTAGTTGACATCTCTGTACTTTTAAGGAAAGAAAAATAACTGCAGGTGCTTTGACTTTCATCCTTTAATGGTCACCCTTTGTGAGATTTTCACATCAGTGAAGCCTTTTGGAGGACAGAGAGTTTAAACTTAACAGCTGCTCGTGACTGAAAAGAGTTTTATGAAAAATTTAGTTGTTCAGATGTTAAGTATTGACTTTTGTTGTGATATAAGATATTATTATTTATTGATTCTCCTTTTCCCTCTAAACTTTTCTGCCTATTTTACTGTATTTGGAAGTTACTATCTACATGTCAAGTATATGTATCATTCGGAGAATACCATTTTCCCTTGAAATAATTTTTTGAGTGCAATAGCATACATGCATAAAGTCAGAGTTCTAGGTTCGTCCATGCAAGGACTCCATTTATTAATGAGATCAGATGGGTGAGATAATGCTTCAGTAAAAAGATTACAGTCGGCAGAGGATTTGTGTGACTAGGTAGAGGGACAGCAGCAGAGGTAGCAATGGTAGCATAGTGTACAGGTAGCAATGGTGTACATAGTGGATTTTATAAAGCTTTTGCCTGAGGAACTGGTGAAGGGGAATGTGGGAAAAGATTTGGAAGACAGGCATAGGCTTACCTAAAATGTATGTAATGGCAGTAATGTTATAAATTCCAAATCTGGCCTGGTTAGGGGTATGAATCACATGAATGAACTGTGCAGCTTAACTGGATTCATATATAAACCAGCTCCAGATGAGGTATTCACCCACAGTCTTATTTATAACAACAGACATGTTTTTGCTTATGCATGATTTGTATTTATTCCACATGAAGTTTTATCTTTTACTGGGGTGATTTCTGTTACATTTAGACATACATTTTCTATATCATCAGCATGAAACTCTTTTAACACCAGGAAAGACCTTTCATTTACATGTTATTAAAAGTATAGTGTTTGTTGAATGATTAAATACTTGCTTTGTGACATCTTTTATCTTTTGCTATAGATATGTCAATCTGTATCTATACCTATATATAATATTTGTGACATTAGAGAGAACAGTTTAATGTGTATGGATTTTTTTTTTTTAATGAAATAAACATGCTTAAAGTAAAAGGAGGAAAAAAGTTATGAATTACTTAAACCGAGATGGTTTGGGGCACCAATAAGGACTGTGTGTGAGAAGATTGTAATAGCTGTTCTGATCACCACGATCTAATCTTTCCAAAAGATGGAAATTCAAGTACTCAATACACTGATTTCACTGTTTCTCCCAGTAGAAATCTAACTAATTATTTGCTTTACAACAATACATAGGCAATGCACAAACCTAGTATTAGATCTGTATTCTACCCTGAAGAGTTTGCAGTCTGAAGAGGATAACTAATGGGGATAGAAAGCATTGATATTTTTGTATTACAGGGAGGAACTGTAATACCATTTCCTTGATATAGCTACGGTCAGCAATGTCAGTGCAGAAATCAGAAACCGAAATGTGTTTTCCCAAATTCTCTTTCAGATGTTCTAAGCACAGAAAATACCTTTATTCTTTGTTCACAGTCCAGACTAACAATTTCAAGCTTAGGATTTTTCTCTTGAACCACTAAATCCTAATTCCTTTTTTAAACCCCTATGGATAAATGGTGCTGCTGAACAGTCCCAGTTTCTCCTGAAGTTAATAGGAATAACAGCATTCAGTCCAACAGAAAACTCATGAAGTGTGAAATTCTCAATCTAATTTCAAAAGACCTTCAGAAGGTACACTTAGGCTAGAAAAAATGCCACACCTTTGGATGATTATTCAAGTTCTGCCTGCTACCTGATGAAATCCTCAATGCAATACCCAGAATGTGATTTAACGGGGGGAAAAAAAAGCCATTTAGGAAAGGAGATAAGGAGAGACAGATAATTGGAGATTTTTGCAACATTTATACAAAGACTACTATTGCTGGGATCAGCATATTTTCTCCAGGTTTAGATGAACCTAAGAAAATCAAACTATTCCAATGTAACTGATATCTATCTGAACTCTCTTGATTCTAATTCTGATATTGGGCTCACATTCTTTAGTTTATCTTAAGACAGTCAACACTGTCATCAGCTGAAATTTATGAATTCATTAAAGGTTATTTTAAACCAACAGAAAAGAAATGGTAAAAATGGAAGAAAAACATGACTTCAGACTTCTTTAAAATACTTAGCTTTAACAGATATAAGAACATGTCAAGCCATGGTCAGAAGTCAGTTTCCAAGAGGAATACTTTTATGAAAAGCTCTGCTACACTCTTTTTTGCTGTTGGCTTTGTCAGACTACTTCAAACTATCTCAGGTTAACTCAGGAATATTTTATTCTCTAAGCATATTGTAGTATTGTAAACTTCACCTAATACTTCAAATCTATGTTTAATTTATCTTCTAAGTAGCCAGGCTGACAGCAAATAAGTAGGTGTTAATATGTGCATAAATGCTATCAGCAATGGGGACCAGGAAAGAAAAGGAGCAGAGGCAAAACAGTACATTGTCTCCCAAGGAGAGTAGGGCTTGCTGATAACATTTTTCTGGCCTAGACTGCTTCTCAATCCTTTTTTTTTTTTTTTAGTTGAAAAGTTTGCTTTCTCTAGATTTGAGTTGGCAAAAGAACTGAATATACAATAGCACACATAAATACCGTTCTGATGAAAGACATTTTTTGTCACATCAGCATCTGAGTACAGAGTAGCCTTCCATTAAAAGTTCTAATGCACTTTTGAATAAGAACGAACTCATACAACCTGCATACTTCAAAACACGCAAAGGTATATTTATGGAAAAAGAAAGAGCAATTTAATTAGAGAAATGGTAAATGAAGGGCCTTATCCTGGTCATTTTTGTACGTATGTAGTCTTACAACTGCCTGTTTCAGCTTTCAGAGTGGGTGCTTTTTATTTGCAACAGGATGAGCACTTTCTAACTGCTCTGTGTTCCTGCCAGTAGCGGTGCAGATGACATAAGTAGCAGTTTGCATGGGAAGAACAGCTTTAGAAACTGTCACCGTTCTCTTGTCTCTTTGCTTGTTGTTTTTGCAGCCTTTGTACAATCTCTTGGCTTGAAGCCTACATTTTAACGTACATTGACAAGCTTGGGGATCTTTTTATTTTATCTGCTGCAGCAGAAAAAAAAAGTGAAAGTGCTGATTTTTGTCAAAATGGGAATCACTGAATAGGCACATCTGAAGTAGGAGAAAAAATATGTGATGAAGAAACAAAGTCGGAGAAGTGGAAAGAAATTAACCTAATTAACCACAGTAAGTTTGCTACCCTGGACTGCAGGAGAGCAGACTTTAGCCTCCTCAGGAATCTGCTTGCTGGAGTACAGTGGGATAAAGCCCTGGAAGGAAGAGGGGCCCAAGAAAGCTGGCTAATAGTCAAGGACCACCTCCACCAACCTCAGGAGCACCCGACAAAGAGGAAGTCAGGCAAAAATGCAAAGAGGCCTGCATGTACGAACAAGGATCTCCTGGACAATCTCAAACAGAAAAAGGAAGCCTACAGAGAGTAGAAGCAAGAACAGGTAGCCTGGGAGGTATACAGAGAAACTGTCTGAGCAGCCAGGGATCAGGTTAGGAAAGCCTAAAGCCCAGATAGAGGTAAATCTGGCCAGGGGCATCACCTGCAACAAGAAAGCCTTCTATAGGTATATGAGGTACTCAACGACTTCTTTGTCTTCATTGGTAAGGGCCCAAGTCACAGAAGGCAAAGGCAGGGTCTGGGAGAATGACGTAACACCCACTGTAGGAGAAGACCAGGTTTGAGACCAGCTGAGAAACCTGAAAGTGCACAAGTCCATGGGACTCGATGAGATTCATCTGCAGATGAATCCAATTTTTATCCACCAATAAAATTTAAGTCTACAATCGGAACATTTTTTAACAAAAAGTCAATGAAGTTTGTGGGTCCTTAGATGTTTTTCAGGGTATATGGCAATGGTTCCTTAGTTTTTTGAGTGGTAAGATATCAAGGGAATATTGCTGGCCTCACTTCAGATAACTATGGTGGCTTCCTCTGCCTTGTAGGTGGGAAAGCATTTTCTGTTTCAAGTCACAGCAGCCAGGCAGTACCATTCTGTTTCCAAAGATCCTAGAAGTACAGGAAATGTCTGCCTGCTTCAGAATTAAATTTTTGTTGTTCCATTATGCAGACTTTTATTTGCTTGTAGACAACATACACACAGATAGACAGACCTATATGCAAAATATGTTCTTTTTGTCAGAGAGTCGATAGTAAATTGCAATGCCATCAGTGTTACTGAATAGTACATTCAATTTCATTCCCGCTCTACCTTTCAAATTCCTTGTCAGGTATGCTTAGGAGTGTGTCCTATTCCATGCAATGTTTTATAGCTGTCATGAACTTATCCTGACTTTTTCACATTATTGAGGGAATTAATTGGAACATCGATGGTTCTCTGATGAGGCACAAACACTTCTGAGGGATGTGTGGAGAGGAAAGCACAATAAATTCTCATTATAGAAAAATGCCCTATAATACACCCGAGCAAAAATAAACTGGAACATAATTCTACAACAGAAATTGATAGTCTCTGTTGGTTTCAGTGAGTTTTGAATCAGATGCAGAGATAAAATCTACAGCATAATTGCAAGTGGAGTTAAGACTTCATCAAATGTGCCACTGCTACTGCTGTGAGTTGCAAGCATGCCCCAATATCATAGTATACCTGTGGTAAGAAATGAAAAAGAAGGAAACTTAAGGTCAGAAGAAATCTAATGATAAAAGAAAATTAGAAATAATAACAAAATGCCGTGAGGGTTTCCTGCTGATAATTTTGAGCCTTGAAAGAGGAGGGACCAGGGATACAAATTGTTTATGACATGGCTGAACTGATAATATATGAAACATCTAAGCTCTTTCTTGCCATTTACATGCTGAAAGATAGGAACGTTTGCTAATACAAACGGTGAAGGCATGGGTATGAAACTGCTTCAAATGGCTTAAAAGTAGATGCAGCCTAGTTAGTTTCTTTCCTGTAAAAAAATAAAAGACTATTAGGAATCAATCTGTTGGATAACTCTCTGCAGATTGAAATTTACATCAGTTCCATGAACAAGAAAAGAACAAGGGCCAGAGAGACCCAAAGTAAATTACAAACTAGGGAAGACTGCTGAAAGTACTGTTCACGAAAGTGTTCTTCATGGTGGAAGAACATTAAAGGTGAAAATAAAGGGCCTTCTGAGGTGAATCAAGGACAATGCTCTGGAAGGGAGGAGGCCATCATTTGGTGGGCATAACTAGAGTGAGCTCGAGCTGCCAGATAAAGCCTATGTCTCATGGGTGAAACCACAAGATTTTGTGACAATTTAAAAAAAATAGTATTCCAAAATTTGGAAAAAGAACCGGAAGTCCTTGCAGAACAAATGGACTTTTAGGTTTGTGCAGCTGCCACTTAAGAAACAATAATAAGTAAATCTCAGCAGGCATAGAAAAGAGGGATGGTTGCCAAGCTGAGCTGCAGGAGGTTGATCCAGATGGTAGAATTAAAGCTGATTTCTAAGCTCCTTTTGTTCATCTCACCTCTTTAGTATTCACTTACTGAGTTCAGCAGGTATTACCCATTTCTTCTTCACTAGCATTACTCCATGTGCTGTCATCGCTCTGTAACAAGCTACGGCCTGGCAGGTGGTAACCTCTGGGAACTTCAAGTGCTGGGTATGAGATGACAAGGGACAGTTAGTTGAAACTGGGCTTGGGAGAAGAGATTATAGAAGTCTATGCCCAGGCAGTAGTTTGTCAGATATTTTTGATCATTCTTTACCATTTCTAAGATGATATCTGATATGCTTAACCCTGCCTTGTGATTTTTCTTTCATGAAGAATATCTCTTTTTCAGCTGCAAACCATGATTTCTGTCCTCAGATCCTACTTTATATTCCCAGTGCTGCCCCGAGAGCAGTGATGGCACTTCTGCACTGACCCCAAGTCAAATCCATCACTGCTTGATTGAGTTCGTGTTCCTTCTACAACTGATCAATGCATGTACAATGTTGATTTGGTGATGAAAACATTTTCCACAAGACTTTTCTTCTAGATTTTCAATTTTTTGTTCTCCTGGTTTTCTTTTGGAATATTACTGTACAGTTACACATTGACCTTAACAGTCATCACTGAGAAAGCTACTGATGTTTTTTTCTCAACATAGGTAGGGTATAAATAATGAAATAACTGCAGTCACTAAAATTAATATGTATAAAGGAATGGGAAAGTGGAAATCTCTTATGCTCAGAATTCAGAATATTTTCTGGCCACAGAATTTTTCTCTTATTTTTCTAGAATTGAGTATTGGGACAGCTGAACTTCGGTGTGAAAGGAAAAGGCCACAAAGGCAACTTTGGAAATATAATTGCAAGTGCATATAAAGATGCTGTCTTTAGCTTACTGATGTTGTGAAATAAAAGATAACCCAAATTTATTTTATTAAATTGTTGGTTTGAAAACCTAATGATGACAAACTAAATGCCAGTGGCACTTCTGATTACACTAATGACAGTTCTAGCAGAAACATCCATCAATGACAATTATTCCAGCTGCCTCCCATTCTTCCCAAGCATCAGAATCCCCATCTATCTTGTATTTAGACATCAGTAACTCCAGCTTTCTTCTGACAGTTCTGTGATAAAAAGCATAGCCTAGTGATGACTATTAGCCTTGCATCACCATAGGTTTATTTCAAGCTAAAACATAATCTGACATCATATAAATGTGTATAAAGTTGATTGAAAATAATTGTCTCTCCTTTAGTACAATAGAGTGTGGATTAGGTCCAAGAAAAATATACTTAGACATTGAGATATATATTCTGCACAGTATTAGTATAAAAGCATCCCGGTGCCTGATCTTTCTTCTGCCCAGCTCTTTGACTTGAATTAAAAAAGAACTTCTAAAATATATTTACTTTTCTGCCTTGCTGTCCATAACTCAAATAAATACTGAATGTCCATTTGGGTGCCGAAGATCAAAGACTCACATTATACATAAGTAGAATCCAAATACTTTGAGAAAGACTGGAGAATTTTTATTCGTGCAGAAAAAAATGTAGCTCTCTCACATGTACATTTACAAATTTCATATATAATATTCTTAACATCCTTTCTGTTGCTGTGACAGACCACTATAAAAGGATTATTTATTTTATTCTCTCTGTCAATTTTGCTATTGTTCCAGTAAGTTCAAATAGTAGAAATCTGTTTCATTCTCTACGCAAGCATGGATGTTTTCTTTGCTGTCAGGGAAACCTTGGAGCTGGATACATTAACAAGTCTAACCTCACTATAAAAAGTCTGCCTTTTGATGCTTTTTATTAATCCTAAAGCCTTTAGAAATAACAGTGTGCAAATACATGGTGTGCACCTTCAGAAAGAGCAGAAGAGAATATATAGCAGAACAACAGAATCATTTATGTGATGTGACATTTTCACCAATTAATTATTCATGCAGTTTTTAAAAAGCAGAATGAATAACTTCATAATTATTCCTAATTTGGCATACTTTTAACATATTAATCTGTAAAAAGTTACCATTTGTTTAATAATGTCATGGTTTACTCTTATTCAGGTGTTAGCCACCTTAATTGCAGTAAAATACAAGCAATCTGCTCAAGATACGAAGTTACTAGCAGAAAAAGTGCAGACACTTAAAATGGTAAATAATCATTAGAATGCTCACTTACGGAGAAATAATGTAGGTATGATCAGCAGGAGAATTGTGAGAAGCTTAATTTAATGGATAACACTGTGATATAGTCTGTTTAACACCTAAAAGCTGGGAACTTAATTCCTAATTCCAGATTAGGTGTCTGGTTTTGCTCTGCAGGAGGTGACGCTGAGAAAATCATAATTATCTGATGTCTTTTTTTTTTTTTTGTCTGCCTGAGGAGGTTGAGGGGGACATAAGTCTGTGTACTCATCACAACTGGTGGAAGAACTTGAGATCTGCCTTCATGGACTGAAGCCGCCTGTGGGTCAGGGTCCGCTGGTAGCTCTCAGCTCACCGCACTGGCACACTTGCATATATCTGACAACAGAAGGCGATGCCTGTTAAAGGACATTAAGAGCATGGCCGCCTGCTCCAGCCTTACATACAGGACTCATAAAACACAAGCATGGACAACCACATCCTCCTTCTCTTTGGCTGGCAGAGACAGGTCACTAGTGCAGGCGCACACACATGACAATCTCCACGTTCTTAAGCACACACACACACATATTTGGAGATCCCCCAAGCACCGGTAGAGCTCCTCTGCCTGCCTGGCTCCCCTGCCCAGCTCCTGGCCATATTACCTGCCCCACAGGTCCCCAGTTGCCAGCTGGTGAGCTTGATGCTCATTAAAAAATACACACACACTCACACATTCGTCCCTTTTGCCCTCCACATTCACAAGTCCCCCTGGTGTACAACCATGGTGTACAACCATGGACCCCCTACATGACCCTACCACCCTGTCCTGAATGGTCCAGCTTCAAGTTTGCCAGCAAATACAGGTGCAGACCCCACAAACACCAGGATTGGGGAAGACACAGGCAGTCGCCCCCCAGCAATCAACACATGGGCTGTGACCTGTGGTTACGCTGCAGCCATCAGCACCGAGACCCTCACTCACCTCACTCCTGCCTGTCCCCACCAGTAGATGTTTTTTGGGCCAGGGCACTCACATGCCTGCTTTGACTCCAGCAGCTGCCACTAGTTTTCACTCACAGATCTACAGGTGTCACCAGTAGCTGGCACTTAGCTCTTGCAGTACACGTACACTTGGGATAGTGAGGTTATGCAGAGAGATCGTTAAGAAAAGAGTTAATAAAATGTTAGGACAGACTAGTGATTGGGTGAAGGGCTTAGCCAGACATATGTACTGACCCTTTTCTGCCCACCCCTCGCTTTGTCCTTCCCTCCCTGCTCTGCCTCCCACTGTACATCCCCTATGGGTCTGTACAGCTCCATCCATTCCCTGGCCCCTCCCAGTCCCAGTCTCCCCTGGTTTACAGTCTTATCAGTTGCAAAATCCAGGTTAATCTTCCTGGAAGTGGTGCCTGCCTTGATAGCCCATCAGTTAGAATGACTGGTGAAGTTCGTTTCACGTTATTGTCTCCATGTTTTGTCAGGTCTGAGTCTCTGTATATTTTGTTTCTGGTCTCCCTGTTTGTTTCCTAATTCACATGTTCCCTGGTCAGATGACCTCACTGGAATAAACTTCCTCACACTCTCACGCACCCTCATCAATTACTGTCACTGGTCAAGTTTGGGTTTCATCAGTCCCTCCCTTATCATTTGCCTGTCAGGTCTGTGTCCCTGCCTGTTCTTGCTTATGGTTTCTTCCCTTTATTATTGTCCCTCCTTGCACTGAAGAAGGTTCTTGACCAGACATCTTTAAAGGAGCAGACACTCTCCATCCACATGCCCTTACAATACCGTCCTGTGGTAAAGCTGCAGCGAGAGGAAGAAAGAGTTGCCCTACTAAAGCACAGACTGTAAGTCAAGGATGCAAATGACTATCTACCTCCCCTTAACGCAGGTACCAGGCTGGTGTGCCCTGAAAGACGGTTCTTCCTTCACTGCCTGCTCAGGCCCTAGTCTCATGGTCAGGTTACTTAGCTGGACCCAGTATAGCAGCACAGCTGGACCCCAAGAAGTCACTTTGTCCCAAAACTGAAAAGGATCAAGTCTATAATGAAGTACAGCAGCTGATTTGCTAATGTTTACTAATGTGTAGCAACTGAAATGCTAGTTCAGCAAGGTATTTAGGACACACAAGTGACTGAAAATCCAGGAATACCTTCAACCCTGTTATCATAACATACTAACTGCAAAATCAGTTACTGTTTTTTCAGGAAGATGCTTTGCACAGTAGCTTCCTAGCAAAGCTCAAATTAGTGTTTTCTGAAGCAGTATAAAAACTGTAGCTGTATTTTAACATGAAAAGAGTCTTCTACCTCACAGAAAAGTGTGTAAACAATAAGCACACCATCTAAATAGTTCTGCTTCACAACCATTCATGAGGACTTTGTATTTTACTTCAGCTCAGTGCAAATTTTATTCACCATAGTTCTGCACAGATACATTGGTTAGCATTAAGGAGCTGTGGGTTTGTTTTTTGCTACCTCACAGGGATTTTCTCTACTGTTGAATATTTTGTTCTGTTACTTCGGCTATATGTAGGCAAGAAGTTTATTACTTGTTCCATTCTACTTCTTTTATCACTTTTTCCTTTGACCTGAGGCATTCAGAGATCTCGGTGACAGTTTTCAGTGATGAGATTTAGGAACATTATGCTTTTATGGTGCATTGTGTTAAAATATTGAGTTTCTAAGCTACTGATCTGTAAGGGTTATTTCAAAAGCAAGCTTACCAACCTAAAAAAATGTTCTGTATTTTTGCGTGATTCATTTTTAAATAACCTTTCATGAGATTTATGTTGACTATATCTAGAACCAACTGTTCTGTTTCAGCTTAGGGTATATTTAGTTTATGGACTAACAACAAAATAATTTGGCTGAGGTCATTTAGGCCTTTGTCTACCTCAAAAGCTATATCCCTCTTGCTCATGAAAAATGGTAACTGAGTCACATCACTGCTTCCACTACAACCCTGACATTGCAACTTCTTAAGCTTTACAGGAAAAAAATAAAATATAAAAATAAGATTCATTATTCTCCTTCAGAACTGTTTGAAACTCATAATTACATTTTCCACTTAACAGTTCAGAACTTACTTTCATACTAAGTCAGAACAAAATTAGATATTTGGAATTTCCTACAGAAAATTATTTCAGACTTACAGATGCCTTACAGATTTCCTATTCAGATATATTTTTCCCTTAAAAATAGTCTATGTTTTAACTTTTGCATTTTGATTATAATTAAAGGATTTTCTATTGCAGTAATTATAACATATAAAGTAGCAATGACGTTAGTATGTCATACTGTGAGACCATATGACGTATTGACAGCATTTGTATGGCACCATAAAATTTATCACATCATAATCTGATAGTCAATATGTCCTATTAATAAGTTTTATATCGGCTTATTTTGTAAGCATTTACTTAAGAAAGGCTGGGGTTTACCTGAGCTGGACATGGATATATTTAATCTGGATTTAAAGAATTATCTGGGCAGTGAGGTCCTAGTAAAACCTTAAAAAATAACATTTTGAAACCTTTAAAGATGGAGTTTGATATAGTTCTGAAAGAAATCTTATTTCTCATAGATCAAGAGCCTCAACTGAGTGACTCCAAGGTGCCTCTGCTTGATCCTATTTAACCAGTAATTTAATCTGACAGAATATCTGTCCTTGCTGGTCACATTGCCAGTCCTGTCTATCACCAAAAAGTCTTGCCTTCGAAAACTGATATATATTTTGATATATGCAAGGATATATTTTATGCTTCTATATCAATTATGGATATTTAATATGTACCGCAGTAAGGTAGTAACTTAATTTATATATACTCTTTGTTGCTAAAACAAATGGAATTGTCATTGGGAATTTTTTTTTTTGCTCAGAGTAGTAGATTCTGTCTTCCTACATATGTAAGAAAACTGACAGAAATAATAGCTTTCCTCTACCAAGTTATTTAATGATTGTATCACCTTCTTATGTATAGCTGAAAGTATATTTCTATCCATTTGCAACATTTCTATCCTGTTGCAACAGGCCAAGGGGAAATGGTTTTAAACTAAAAGAAGGTAGATTAAGACTAGATATAAGGATGAAAGTTTTTATAATGAGGGTGGTGAAACACTGGCACAGGTTGCCCAAAGAGGTGGTAGATGCCCCATTCCTGGAAACATTCACAGTCAGGTTGGATGGGGCTCTGAGCAACCTGATCTAGTTGAAGATGTCCCTGCTCATTGCAGGGGGATTGGACTAGATGACTTTCATAGGTCTCTTCCAACCCAAACTGTTCTATGATTCTATGATATCAATTTAAAAAATGGCAAACATTAGGAGGCAGGGCTTTTGAAGGGCTGATGCACAGAAAGCCTGTTTGCTAAGACCTCTTTACTCACAGGATTCTTCTGCCTCAATTGTTTTTCAAGGACATGGGTGAAGCCAGCTTTATTTTGTACGCTGCTGGCTATGCCTAGACTGTCTGGGATGGAGCCCCTCAAGAGGAACTGTGCTTGCTTTGCAAACAGCAGCTGCAGGACGGGACTCAGGCACTGCTAGGGCACTGCCACCAGAATATGTAGGGCACTGCATGCCTGGCAGGTTCATCTGCTGTCAAACACACTTACACAGACTGTCCACAGGCTGCCTCTGAGGCATCTGCACGTAATGAAGATGGGAGAGGAATGAGCCATTAACACAACTGCAACTGTTTGAGATCACCCTTTTAGAATGCTACATCCACGTTGCTCTGAGTGGGGAAATTGGCATTACAGTCACACTTTTATTATAAATAAAGTTCAGTTATATTCTAGTGAAGAAAACTTTTAAAGGGCTAAATTGACCATATTTAAGTAAGTACGGCCTCTAAAGTGTTGATGTTAAGTCTACTCGCATTTCGTAGAAAAACTCAGAATAGGAGTTATATGTAAGAGGGAAGATATAATTAGAAGTGACAGAGGCATTTAAGGAAGATTTGAGAAAAGAGCAAACCACATAAAAATAAATAGCTGCAAAGGGTAATACCTTTCACTTTGACAAAAACAAATTACATATCAAAATATCAGCCCATTTTCTTAGTCTCATCTGTGACAACCTGTTCTGTCAGGCTAGTGTACTTTCTGTTCATTAGCTAGGTTGTGGTTTTGGTCCTCCAGTTGTCCCCCTTCTATCTGTTATTTCATGTCCAAGCTCTACTCCAAGTATGAAACAAACAGTTTCAAGGCAAAGAAACTCAGGCTAGGCCAGAGCATTTTCTTTGACTGATGCAAGTTCCAAACACAATATGACTATGATCTATGCTGGATTTGGATCCTTTTGCTTGTTGCAATTCTCTAGAAATACCTTAAAAGGGGTAATTTGTGACAATTCATCTTGTGTTTTTAAGCACTCGATCATTCCTGCAATGGGGACAGGATAAGGAAACCACTGTACGTGCCTCACATGAAGCTAGTCCTATCTTTGAAGTGTAGAAATACTGAAATACAGACCTTTGAAACTCCATACTATGCAACTCATTATTGCAGCTATCTTTCAGAATGCAGTTGAGGGAACCCTGAGTGCATTGAATCAGCTGAGCGTATAATGCAAATAAATTTAAAATAAATAGATTATTTTCGGGTTAAATGGCCTTTAATGATTGTATTATACACTGAAACTACTTGCAGGACAGAGCGTCCAACCAGACTTTTGTTCATTTGAATTTATGCTTACTGATTCTCCCTGTCTTACGGCTTCTTTTTCTTTTCCTGGATTTTTTATGGCTAGAGAGTAATTTTTACAAAACAAGTAAGAAGTGTAGGGAACTGCTTGATATCAAGTAGTAAGAACTGTAAATCCAAGGGCAACAGTTGTCTTTGCCTTTTGTAGAGGACCACTAAGATGTCTCAATCAAAATGTCTCAAAACATGCTTACCGTAAGCAGACCATCCACATCCTGCTCATAACAGGGGCAAGGAGCACCTGAAACTTGCTGAGCTAAGCTTCAAGCTGTGCCACCACGATCAGCCACAGGATCCTGTTTACCACAGGGGTACATCAGGAGTGACCATCTTCCAAGAAAGACTGGCTGAGCAAAATTGGCTTCTATAGTGAAGTCAAGTATCGAGCAGACTTTGACTATGTTAGTGCTATGTCCCTCTACAAGTGGGCCTCCAGAACCCCCGCCATCGTTGTGATCCAAGGATTGTGAGTCAGCAGGACGCTGCTGACCATTAGGGGACTGTCAGGACGCTGAGAGTCAGTGGTGGTGACTACACTCTTGCTGTGCTCGGTAATACTGCTTCTCTCTTCTGCCTTTCCTCCACTTCCTCCTTTACTCTATTGCTTGGTTCAGTAATCGAAGCTGGGAGATAACAATAAAGCTTAGCAGATGGCATCTGACCTCGTTTGTGTCTTATCTCATGTGCGGAATCATTATGGGTCCTTCCCACCCCCCCCTCCACCCTCCATGTCCCAGACTGGGACGTGACACCTTTAAAGGGCCTAGAACAATTAAATCTAGACCGTTTGGGATTCCTGCTTCTCACTGGGAATGTTAAATATCACCCCAAAGTTTAGTGATCTTTCAAAAAATGGAAGAGAAATCTTTTCACCAATAGAAAATAGTCTGCTGAATAATTTGCGCTCACCCAGGAGGTATTAGATAAAGCTGGAAGAGGTACCTAAACCTAACTGTTTCTTCTATATATCAACTTAGTTTTGCCACTCTTTAAGGAATGGACTAGTAACTTCGGTACACGTGCCTGACGTTTTCTTAAAAGACACAGCAAAAGATGTCCATGAATTGTAATGGGATATAAGTGTTAAGGAGGTATGAATATGAAAAGGTTATTGTGCTTATTTTCAGTAGAAGAAATTTAAAAGCTGAGGGAACTTCTCTAGCAAAAGAAAAATAGACTTTGGGCACTCTGAGGATCAGTCTGGGTTTTTGCAGGTGACACTATAATGATTACATTTATTCACTGAAAGAACAACTAGATAATTAATAATTGCTGTGAATCTAATTCTGTGTTTGAAAAAATGATATAATAGAGGTAGTATTGAACCCATGAAGGTATAAAAAAATTAAGACGTGTATGGTTTGTAGGGAGAAGGGACATATTTTTGTTTTCACACAAATAGGATGGCCTAACAAAAATGTCACTTTTGGGCACAGCTATTTTTCAGATGTGAAACAGGATAATTCACTTCAGACTGACGCAGCAGTGCAGGATGAACTCAGATGGATGATTCACAGTGCTACCCAATTATTTCTGGGTGATTCTTTACTCATGATGTGTTCTGTAGTCTCGTAGGGACAGGTATATTCTTTAGAAAGAGTGCTGGAAGGATTTTTAATATTTCAGGCTTAACAGGAACCAACAGGTTTGGATTTGTGTTAGGTAAACCCATAGGGGCTTCCTTGCCAAATCAAGAATGAGGGCTGGCTCACTGCCGTTAGAAGTTTTAACTTTATTCTCCTGACTGAAAAGGTGCCATATAATAGAAGAGCGAAAGCTAGTTGTGTAGAAGAGATTTGGTTTATTCCTAATCAGTAATGTAGGAAAAGACCTTTAGCAAGGCAACAGGTATACATGGTCAGTTTCCCTGCTCCACTTCTTCACTCCTTCAGAAGTTCCATTCTTAACTGCAGTAGGCTAAACTTTTTTTTATTAATATATGCAAAATCACAGACACAGCTGATCTTCAATATGCAGAAAATGCTACACAAAACATCTGCGACAAGTAAGAAACAGTCAGGTCACTGATTAGGAATTCATTGTCAGACGGCACTGTTTTTACTTGTCTGTGCAGATCAACTGCAGGGGATGTGTCCCCTGGGTTTGCATTTAATGGGTAATTCTGCACTCCAGTATACTTTTTATAAAATAAAATGCAATTTCTAAGACTCATTTGAAGACATTGTATCTTTTTCTGAATTACTTTCCTCCTTATTGCTGGTTAAATATCTCTATGTTTTGTCTGATTCTTTCAGTAATGTTCACATTCAACGCTCATGACATCATCATTGCTTTCAAGATAATGAATCACATTGTCACCAAAAGTGGTCTGCCAAATAGCCCTAATTGTCCTAAATGCTAGAGCTGGGACAATAGCAAGTAAGGATCAGCAGCTGATTGGGAAAAGCGATTTCTAAGTCTACAAATCTGCGATAGTAAATGAACAAAGATGGCTGTGAAACAATTTAAGAGAATATGAGCAGGCCTTCTGATAGCTTCACAAGTTTAAAATACCAAGGACTTCTGTTTGGACAGTTCTTATGGCCAGTTGACAAAAGCCTCTTAGGATTGCTGTGTCAACAGCAGGTCACAAGGACGTATTAATACCCTGGTGCTAAACCATATTCCTGAGAGCTAGGGAAGTTTGGTGTTACTCATGTAAGAAGTGGAAAAAATGTCCACCAATGAGCTACAGCTTCTCCACATCACATGGTGCCACACTGTGTGAGGGGAGAACCTGCCTCTGTATTGATGAATGATGGTCCATTTTCAGCTCCTGGTCCATTCTGGCTGGTTTTGGAAGATGTTTGCATGTTACAAAACCTTTTCTTTTCCTCTTAATCACAGGATTCTGTAATATAATTATTTATTTTTTTTAGGATTTTTTATTACCAGCCTTTTGTCTCTGTAAAATATCTGAGGCTGTTAGCATTGAAATGAAACCCCATGACTGCTTTTCTTTAAGTAATATGATCACTTTCTTTTCTCGAAGTAAATTAGCAGTACTGCCAGCAACATTTGATTAGAGGGTGCAATATAAACATGTACCTATAGGAATTGTTTAGACTTTCTTCTTCAATGAACTTCACCAAGTTCATTGTGGATGGTGTAATTGATGTGATTTTCTGTAACAGTAGTTAGAAGGCAAAGGTTCGTACTCACAAATATAATTTAGCATACAGAATGACTAGAAGAGAAGATGCAAAATTGACTGGCAGCACATGAAATGTTATTACTAGTTACATTTATTAAGTTGCTGTTTGCTCAGTAGAAACACCTCAGTAAACAGTGTTACAAACCTACCGATCTCTTCTTCTTGTGAAGAATTTCACTACAGACAGCTACAGCAGTTCTAGACAATCTAAATCTTCCAGAATTATGACAGTTTTAAAATAGTTTTTGTTTCTAGTCAACTAGAAATGTGACTTATTTTTTTCATGGCTGTCTTTCAGATATTTTCTTCCTTCACTTCTTTGGGATAACTCAAATACGTTATATATTGCATGGAAATCTATGAATCACAGTGTGTTGCTTGGTGTGATAAAGGGAAATGTGATATAAGGGCTCTAGCTTTAAGTGGTGGATTCCAGTGGAAGGTGATGACTAATATATATGAGATGCCAGTTCCAACCTGAGAAGTAAATGGTATTTATAGAAATAAAACATCAAAATACAAATGGGCATGCATTTAAAATGTCTTAAATTTAACTCTCAGCATTTAAATTTTCAAGGAAAGCTAAGTCTGATTAATTAAACAGAATCTTGAAAGGCATGAATAATGAGATGCTAATTTATCTGGGAAACTGTTTATTAAATTTTCTTTGTTTTTATTTGGACAAAAAGATGTTCAGAGTGGGGAACACTTTTCCAGGAGGAATGTGTGATAGAAAATGCGAACATATTTTGAAGATGGAACTTGGTCAGCTTATGAAAATGATTGTATAACACAGTCTTTGTCAACAGTAGGGTATGAAGCTTGATGACCTTTCTAATTTTATGCTAATTATGGCCTGAGTCTTTCATAAATGAAATGGGATACCTCCAAAAGTTCCTTCGTTCTGTTCCTCTGCCACAGTTGTGGGAGCACGTGTTTCCAGTGGGACACATTTGTTTCTCTTTGGTCACTCATTAACATCTGATAACAATAACAAGAAAGATACAGGATTATGCATGTCTTGGAATCATGTGCTTTTATCCTTTTGCGCATTCAAGATTGTTTTTAAGATGGGAGCCAGGCAGCTTCAGACTCCTGCTGAACTAACTGATGCCACAAAATGGTTGAATATAGCCCTAAATTCACATTTGGACTGTGTTCCGCATCTCTATTAAAATCTGAATTTTGTCTCCCATTTCTTCTTATAGTTCTCTAATCTCTGTAGTCTCTCTTATTCTGGGATATAAAAGAAACTTAATGTTATTTGGACTTATTATTATTTCACATTCCTCTGGGGTAACATGAGTCTGTCAACTCAGTGCCAGGAACCTTCAGTTCCTTTAGCTGTAAGAATCCTTGTACTCTAGGTACTGCACATTGGCACTGGCAGCACATCTGATGGAGGAATTTTGCAAGTAATGGTTAACCTATTTCATTGTCCTCTTGCAAGCTCTAAACTTAGAAAACATAAAGGTAACACTGCTTGTAAATATAACTGTTCATAAAGACATTTGAAATATTTGGATTAAAACTGCATGTTGAAAGCGGCATTGCAGTTAAGTCTTAGGAAACTAGAATATGATATTGCTGATTAATGGATATAAATGGCTTTGTTTTGATTTTGTTTTAGTCAGCAGACTAAATTTAAGTAGGATGACTATAATTTATTAGGCAAATAATAACTGTTCAGAACAAATATGAAAAGTAAGATTCTCATTTTCATGCTCAGATTTGTTTCTTTTATACTATTACTACTTTAAACTACTTCTTTGTGCTATCTAGGGAGGCTAGGTTAGATAGAAACTACAGAAGAAAGGCAAGGCTGTTCTTCAGGCATCTATTTCATGCCATAACATATCTACAACAAAGTGACATGATGTGTATTTTGACACTGATTCTGCAGGAGCAGGCAGGACTCCAGGGCTCGCTGCCCAGAGGCAGAGGTGGGATTTGAAGCTGGGGCTTCAGCATTATCGTAGACTCATAGAATGGTTTGCGTTGGAAGGAACCTTTAAAGATCACCTAGTCCAACCTCCCTGTCTTTCACTAGATTGGGTTGTTCAAAGCCCCATCCAACCCGACCTTGAACGCTACACACTGGTTCATAAAAGCCACAATACTGAATCCAACACAGACTTGTTAGTCTAATGCATACCCTTGGATGCGAGTAACTCATGAGGTCAGAGAGTGATAATTTAAAGTGTCCTTTCTGAAATGATTGATTGACACCTGAGGTTAATGAGTACTAAGTCCCAGCCTCTTTTGTAAAACTGAAGCTGTTTTGTTTTACTAACTTAATCAAATAAATAAATTATGTTACTCCAAATATGCTAGGCAAAATCCCAAGGGAACATTAATCAATGCAAACCGTTTCTTTTTTCTAGAAAAAATGTAGAATTTTAAGGATATGATACATCACACTATTTCCCAAATCAAAACTAATACCATGCCCATAATGAATTAGTAAGGCCACTCACAATATTTCTTCAATATATTATGAAAGATGAGGTTTATGATCAAATACATTCTTGATCAATTTGTTTCATCACTTACAACCTAATTGTTTCATTATGACATTTTGTCCCTCCTCAGAATGAAACAATTGATTTAACATACTGTATTAAACAACTGTGTTTCTCAAAAAGTTAATCAAACTATTGTCAGTTGATGTCTGAACTAGTGCCCTGCAATTAATATATGGGGTGTTCAAAATATCAGTTAGAAAGTACTCTCCTTGATAAATGTCTTTAATTTAAATACATTTACTGGAACTTTATGAAGTAGTACTCTGCAGCTGAGAGACTTAATCCTTTTAAGTTCCCTTTTTAAATGTTCAAGACTAGAACATAACGAAGTATACATTGCCGATTTTCATCAAGATATAAATTAAATGCTCTGAATCCTTGAGTACTCTGTTAGTGTCCAGGAATTCAATAGTTATCACAGGCAACCAGATCTTTTCCTTAAGCACCCAAGTCTGCCCAGATGAAATGGGAAGATGAAACATTTATATAGTTCCAACAAATACCACTTTTACTTCCAGAAGTTATTAGTTAGTGATTTTATCTCTAGCCCTCTGAATCTTGCTTACTGGGATGACTGATTAAAGATTAAATAAATTAGAATAATTGATAATAAATTGGTAGATTAGAAGGAAACACTTAGCTTTTCAAAAAAGCCAGCTTGTACTCAGAGTAACCTGTATCTATATCTTTAATACTGTTTTAAGAAGCCTTGCCATAAACAATTTTGTGTTAAGTAATTCCACTTTTTTCTTTGGATTTGTATCTTGCTTGTGGAAAATTTCCATTCTGTATACATTTTTATATGATGTGATGTTATGCAGATATTCTCAGTAAACATAGAGAATTCAAGGGGGAAAAAAAAAAAAAAGGAAAGAAAAGCTAAATCTAAACATATTAAGGATGTTGTGAGACCTGCTGAGCCCAGCAGACTCCAGGACCTGGGGATTCCCCGCTTCCTGCCACACACACTCAGAGGCCACCAACCTGTTCAGCCACACAGGCTGTCACAAACGGAGCAACACCTTTAGCTGTACCCAGGCATAACACTGCCAGAGCTCTTACAGCCAGCCTCATTCTGTTGTTCTTCTCCTGCTGATTAGGATTGAAATTCATTAGTGAAAACACACAAGACCTCACTCTCTAGATGCACAAGGACATCCACAGTCACAGATCCCCTAAATGTTAGTGTGATCCTTATATCCATCTAATATCCATGCCCAGACTTGCGCCCCCTTGCTCAGCCAGTGGCTCAGACCTTGATTCTTTCCAGGTGCAGGTCTCCTCCTGCCTGAGGGCTAGTCCACCTGGAAGTTTTCTAGTGAATTGCACATATATACACACTCACACAGAATTAAATTCACTAAGGAAATAAAAAGAACAGCCAGGTCTCTCCAATTGCTGGTACTCAGACCTCTCACATGTACACACACATGCTGTCCTGTCTCCCAGCACCAGATTTACAGTCCCTCTGACCCACAACTCCTTCACCCATTCAGTGATACTTAAACCCCCCCCACATCCTGCTTTCTCCAGGGACTTGCAGTCCACAGTTCCTCCTCCAGGTGCTGGTGCTTAGACTTTTCAACCCACATAAAAAACCTCACACCAGCTGCTGGCAATTAGATATAGGGGCATTGTGACCAATAGCTGGAATTTAGACCTTGCAGCAAACACACATAACCACATAAGATAAAGATTGACATTACATAGAAAAATATAGATAAATGTAGTATTTAATAATAAGATAGTACAAACTGAAGCGATCAGGCACAAGGCTCGGTCAGACAAGTGTACTGACTGTCAGCCTGCTAACATATGAGCAGCCCTTTCCATCCATGCCCCTTTTGATTTTCCCATGCTTTTTCCTCCCCAGTCCAGCCTGACCATTCCCATTCCCTGCCTTTGGCTCTTCCCCTAAACATCCCATAGTAAGTGCTACATAATCCCACAAGACCCTCCTGGAATTGTATAATAAGTTTCACACAGTCCCAGAGGCCCCCTCAAATACCCCATAATACTCATGATAGTCATGTTTCCTCCTTCTTACCACTTGCAAGGTTCAGGCTGACTCTTGTCAAGGCTATATCTGATTATTTCCTTTAATGGTCCTTCAATCAGTGCCAAAAGAGTTGTGGTCTTTGTTAATGTCTCCGTTATCACCTGGTCCTTAATGTTTGTGTGTTTAATTTATCACTTTCCTTGTTACTTTTTATTTCACTTATATTGAATAGTGCTTAACCAAATAATTCAACCAACCAGATACTCTCACGTGCCTTATCTGTAAACGCTAGATCTACAGAGGCATTTAGAAAAAAATTAGGAAGTTATTTCCCAATTTGGGTGCCCAGTTCAAAATTTGCAGTGCAGTGTTGGAGACATGACAAATCTTTTGCTGCCTATAATTTTGTCACTAAACCAAGTATCTTCTGAATGGATGAAATGTACTGAGGTTAACTTAGAAATAAGTCACATTAAAGTTTTTATTAGACTTAAGTTTGGTTCTTCCACAGTCATGCATATATCTTGATGCTGAGTTCTACTTAATATTTCTCTGTACTCTTTTCCTTCCCCTCCAATGTAAGTGTCCTAAGCAGCTGAACTACGTATTCTTTTTCTCACTTGTGAGTTAATATTTATACAGACTATGTAAAACACATCAGGAGGTGCTGAGAGGATTGTACCAAGAATACTCCTCAGCCTGAGACACTCATGGGGGACAGAAATGTTCTGTTAGATCGAAAAGAATCATTTGTTAAGCTCCATTGAGCTTTTCCTTTTGTAATAATTTCAATTTTCTAGTGACAAATACTGTTTCAAAACAAAAGTGGAAGTATTTCATTTAAAAACAATAAAGTAACACATTACAACATTGGGAAAACCTTTATTTTTAGCCAAAGCCTGTTTATTGAATTGCATTCAAATTTATCATCATTGTATTTTTTCTTTTTCATTAGTAGTTATGCTGTGAAAAAAATGCAGCAAGAGAAAAAAGTGTAAAAATATTTTGATTTTTCAGATTTCCAGTTAGGTTTACAATACAGGTAAGTGGTCGGTTTTTAGCTGTAAGCTCAGCAATGATAAATTTTGGACTCCACATCAGACCTTTTAGTGTACATTGAAATAGACTGAAATTGCATCTGAATGTTATAATATGGAATTTATGGGTTGGAGATGGCATTCTTAAGTCCTCTGTTGCAAATGTGCTTTGTGAAATACTGTCTGATTACTATATATACACTTTTTACACAGTGGTAGCAGTTGTCAGCCTCAATCACTTCTGTACTGTGCACTTTATAAATACAGTCAGAAGAGCCAAAATGCTTCCATTTCAAATCCAAACAACAAGTATAGCTCAACAATAAGCAACACATAACACTGGATGTGGTTTTAGTTCTCTGAATTTTAGACCTAGTCAATACCATAATAAATTTCATTTGTGCATCTCTGTTTGAACCATAATAGTAAATCTCTAATAAAAGTGCTTCAAAAGATGCATCTCTAGGGCGTAACTCTACTAATGGACGTCTTTACATAGACAGGCTTAATGACTCTGACAAATGAGCTTTGGAGAACCATGTAAGGCCACTTAAGAGGTTACCACTCTGCCCCCAGCTGTCTGCCAAATCCTTTGCTAATTACTACCACCCCCAAATATAGCAGAGGAAGAAATCATGTGAGCTGATTCTTTATCCCTAATAAAACTTCATCAGCTGAGTGTTAGACTAAACTCTGCAGCCTATGAAGCATGGCTATAAGCTGGTACCACTCTTTTTTGTGTCATACTTAGAAAGTAATTTCTCACCTAAGGAGGAGGGAGAGCAGTGCTACGCAGTATCAAATTTAAACCTGGTAACAGTAAGTAAAGTTACCCAGTGAACAGTATGTTACATTTGTATGGTTTTTCCTCATCAAACCAATGTGGTCAGATATAATCAGTTCCCATCCCAGGAAGCAATTATGTTTGCTTAGAATATTGAGATTGCATGGAGAGTTATCTCTGAATAAAGAGTCAGGAACAAATTCACTGCTGCCATAAACACGCATGAAGTTTCTGAAAGCAATTATCTTTGCTCTTAGTGCCTGTGGATGCTGGAGAAAGAATCTCGACAAGGCTGGTTTCTCAGAGCTCCATTATAAGTGACAACAATGCATGTTGAGTTATAGATTGAGCCTTGTACTCTTAACAATTCAGAGCTTGAAAATAAAGGTGGGTTTCTTCCCTGATTTTGATTTTCCTTGCTTAAAGGTAGCCAGTTTGGCTTCATTATCTGCTTATTGACTGTTCTCAAGGTACTCCTATGTCTAGTGTTTTACTAACTGCAAAAGGAGTAATCAAAGTGACATTGCAGTACCTTTTATTTTGTCCTTTCCTTTCTCTTGATTATGATCTTCCACTGTAAATGTAGCAGTCATAACAAAATTTACACTGTAACTTGATCTGGACAGAGTGTTTCAGAAGATAATTACTGTCAGAGGTAGAGAAACACAGTTTCTTATTTTAATAAGCACTATTATCTGCCTGATGTGGTTCAGTTGCATAGTTTCAGTCTTTTTCAGGTTAGAGCACAGTGGCAGAAGAAACCCTCTTTTTTACCTTGTTTGATCTAAACAGTGAAAAAATGTGCAAAGTTTTGGTTGTTTTTTTTGTTTGCTTGTTTGTTTTCCCCAGTGTCTTATTTTCCATTATATGCCTAGTTTTTAGAACCTTGCTTAACCAAGGTGTTTAAAAGTGTGCTTAAGTCTTAGTGAGTGGACTCACACTCTTCTAGTTAAATCAACACTTAAGTGATCTTCTGCTTTTGGGTCCCTTATGGTATGAGCCCATTTCCCGGGATAAGCATCTTGTATCTAAGTCATAGACTGCTCTAAGGTCTCACGCTTAATCGGGTTTAATGCTCATTCCTCCTGAAGAATCTTGATTTGCATCAGTTCTTTCAATGAACTCAGTAAGTGAAATTCTTCGGTATTAGTGATGCTGGAATTTCACTTGCTGTAGGAGATTTGCAACTTTATTTGCTCAGACTTAAAACATTTTGGAGATGTAAGTTGTCTTTCACTTTGAGGATCTGCAGTCCCTGATGCCATTACCTTTGTATCAATTGGGCTTCTTGGTGTTACTGTATTGCACACAAAAATTCTAGTTGTTGTACTGCTAACATTGGTAACAACTCTAGTGTCTCAGCTGATACTTAATACTGAAAATAAGTTATCTCATTCAATAGCCATACTACAATTCTATTTAAAATGGAAAATATAATAAGACAAAATTAACCATGGCATTTAATTTTCTATCCATAGAGCAAGAAGATGTCTCTGAAAATGGATTTTATATTTGGTAAAATATATTCCTGAGGAATATTGTGATAATGAGCAGATTTTAAATTAAAAAGGACTGCATAATATTATTAATGGCATTTTGATATTAATGTCTATATATAGGCTAGTGCATTAGTCCCCCAAAACACTAGATTTTTTATTTTTTTTCTGTGAACTTTATCTAGTGAATAGAGACAAATAGGACCTGGATAGCACTTTAAAGTTATGCCAATATTAAAACCAAAAGCATCATCTATATGTATGCACAATTTTAACAAAAAGTCAAGGAGTAAGACAAGCATCACATTTAGTGGATGGCAGATCAAAGAGGAGAAAAGCTTGTTTTCCAAAAAGTAATGATCTGTCAACTTTATTAATGCATAGCCTTATACTTACAAAGAAGGTCAATTAATTCTAGGCCAGATCCTCTGGTAGTTTAAGTTGCAAAATTTCATGGAATCATAGGATCATAGATTCTATTTGGCTGAATTCTCTTAAAACATCTCTTCTGCATTACAGCACCTGTGGAACTGGGCCATCATTTTACTAGTACAAATTTATGAGCAAATAAAGATAAATATTAATAAATGTCTACTTCATCAATAAAAAAAAAAAGTGTGAGTCCAATCTTATTAAAATCAACCTGATTTTTACCAAGTATTTCTGAGACTTTGTTACACTTTGCTGCAGAGAGAAACAAAAAAAAAGGTCAGTTTGTTCTCAAGTGTATATAATACTGAGTAAATACTGTGCTTTGAATGGCAAAAGAGCAGGAGAGAATTAGAGTTAGCTGAAGATTTTTTAATATTTTTTCTTTGAAAGTTTTATTTTTAAATCAGCAATATTTCTTTTAATTTATTTCTTTTTTAATAACTGCTTTCTAAAGAACATTTTCGCTCAAAACCCCACAGATCCATTCTGATTATTAACACAGAAAGAAATACCCTGAAAAACTGCTAGACCTCGCTATGTGTTACATTTGATGCTGAAACAACCTTATCAACATTTGAACATTTTGAAAATCACTGGTAGATGTTCTGCAGAGTTAAGCCTCTCTATTCTCTTTTACAAAGGTAATATTGTTATGAAAGATAAGACATTCTACACTTCTGCCAAAGATCCTGGACTCATTTATGATAAGTAAAATACTCTGTTTCTGTTATGGAAAGTAGCTAACAATTATGCCTCCTGAAAAGCCTAGTTTGTTTCTCTTCTTATATATCTATAACCTTACCGGTAAAAGCCAATGTCTAAGCAATTTGACTTAGGTTACATCCCTCCAAGACTGAAATGGGAGGACATCAATACAAGTTTTCACTGATGATGCTTATGATGCACTTCTTTTATCAATTAAATTAAGAGTTTCAGTTCTGAAGGCTGTAAAGCAGCTGCTTTCCAAGCACTACTATTTATATTGGGGTGTTAACTCTCTGCCAAAATGATATTGAATGTAAGTCACACAACACAGGGACAAGAACTCTACTATGCTCAGAGGAAGTTCACTTAGATGCAGATTTTGTGATTGGGATTTCAGTCTCATTTTGTTATTCTTTTTTAGCACATCGTGTGTCACGGTATATCAGCTGGAGGTGGTCCTAACTGATGTGANAATAAAAAGTCATCAAAAAATCAATTTAAATATTTTGAAACTAGCCTCCAAAAAGAGTTAAACAAAAAAGTTATCAAACTGCCAAATGCCAGTGTAGTCCTATTTGCCCATTACTTTCTAGATGTTACATGAATTGCTGTTTCTAAAGAGGGATTATAACTACTATTACCTCAAATTATGATGTGTGAAAATGAGTTTATGCTTTCATAGTTCATAATTATCCTTCTGAGAGCAATGGTCAAGGACCAAATCTGAAATGCTGCACTAGCATACAAGTTAACACACTGTAAGGAAAACAGCAAGACTGTGCTCAAGTGGGAGGGTGATGAAAGGATTACACAAGCCAGTGCATGAAGTGTTTAACACAATATATAGGCACAAATCAAAGTCTGACACTCCAAAATCTGTAGTTCTGGCAGATGTTTCAGGGGCACTACACTACAGCGCACAAACAGGGAAGAGATCCAGTTGTGAGTCTTTTTGAAATAAATGAGAGGGAAGCACTGAAGCAAGGCAAATCCTCCCTATCCCTCTTCTACCCTCCAGGCTACAAATGTCCCAGAGGCCCAAATCTCAGTACATGAAAAGTAACTTTGAACTTAGGAAAGATCCAACTCATGCAAAGAAGTTTCACAAAACGGTAAACGTTATGATTCATACTGAGGCATCCATTGAGCTTGCCTTGAGAAACAATGAATCAGCTTTCAGCCTTTTGTTTAACAGGGGTGAGAAGGGGCTTCTATTAGTGATATAAAACCTTAAAGTAGAAATATAAAAATGGGAGACTGAAAAGGTTTTTTGATCTGACAATGCCTTTTCTGTTTGGTTATATACAAGTATTGTGGATTGATGCGTGAAAAAAGCTTTTAGTTACATCAGGTGAGGTTTATTCCAGTGCATTTTAGACAGCTAAAAAGCTGATATCTAGAGTAAGAGAACTACCTGAGTTCTTTATATAAGCAGTGCTGAAAGAAAGAGACCCTTTTTGAAGTCAATTCATTTAACTGAAATAAGGGCATACAATAAATAGAATAAATCATTAAAATGGAAACTCTCTCTCTCCTGACTGTAGTGGCAGACTGGCTGATTATCTTGGACCAGATAGTTATGTTTTAGAGGGCTAAATTTAGATGACAAGATTTATACTGTAAGTTTCACTACTTAGAAATATGAGGCAGTCTTCCATTAAGAAGACCAGTAGCAAAATCAAATCCACCCTTGGAATTTCTTCCTCTAGTGTATAAATGAGAAGAAACGCTATCAGGGTTAAAATATTAAACTTTTAAACTCTGGCCAAGGCCAACATAAATGTCTATAAAAGAGTGCTGTTGAAAGCTTTGTATAAGCCCTTTATTTTTGAAACCTAAATAATTTCCTTTAAAGTAATTGGATGTATCTAGTATCTCATAGGAATTGTGCTTTGGGTCTCTGAGTTTCTTATTCTCTTTTACCGCCTGACTTCCAGGATTTGTATGTTTCTTTTATTTTCTGACCTTGTTACTTGCTTACCACAAGTTTTTCACAAGCATCCTGTGATACACTTTGTCCCTATCAGTAAAAGTAAATTCTTGAAAATAGCTTCTTGTTTCAAACCGATATCATTATTCTGCTTCAATGTTTGTCATTCGGAAACAGCTTATTTTTGATAGCTAGCTAAAACATTTCATAGGATCCCTGCAAGAACAGGAGTCAGATAAGGAATTATAAATTAAGTTTTCGTAAAATAATCCTGGCTGTTATCTCTAGGAAAGAGATAGTACAATAATTATGATTTATGCTTATATGGACCAGTTTTTCTTGTTCTTTTGAGGCACAGGCTCAAACTTCCTGACCATGGACACTTGTATGACGACAAGTGTGAAGAAAATTTTTCATCCTTATTAACAACCTGAACAAAAGGACTGTATTCCACCAAAATATTAAATGAATATTAAAGAAAATGGTTAACAGAGAGAACAGTTGGATGGAAAATCTAGAGGTCTAGTTAGCACTCCATGCACAGTGTATGTGTGCATGTGTATGCTGTTTCAGATTTTTCTGTGAGAATACAAGAGTAAAAAACATTGCAATAATGAACAATGAGTATAATAATAATATCGAGATCAGTCAAAACCATGAAAATTCTGATAAAGCACACCAGGCTTTTGCCAATAAGAAAGTCTTGCTGTGCTGTTCCCCAGCTGACAGAGGAAATGTCAGCACATTTTCAGCATCTAGATCTCTGAAAGCAAAACTATTTTATTCTGAATATGGTGATGAACTCCTAGCTGTACCCATCCTGTTATTCTTAATTGGGCTGACTTTCCCCAATATAATGTTTATCCAGATCATTCTCAAACTTTATAACCAGTAATTGTCTTAAATGCAAAAGTCAAATATGTTGGATAAGGGGAGGGGTACTGGATGTCAGGCTAAATGTTTTTCAGTATTCAGTACCCTCCCAAACGGATTTATCAGTTCTGTTTTCCTCAACTAACACAGAATGTGTTATATCCCTGTCTCTGAAAAGCAACAAAGTCTTACCCTGGGGGAACATAAAGGAAGTAATTGATTGCAAATTAATTATTCTCTACATGTTTTTCATTTTACTATTTGTTACTAAATGTTTCTAGTGGCCAAAATTAAGATTTGTTCTATTTGTTAAGGCTGATTTACTAGGTACTTGTTAACATTCAGTTGTTACTTTTAAACGTGAAACTGTAACCATGAAAAGTTCTTCTGTAGCATCTGGTTTAATTCACTACTAAGTCATTTATTTACTACTGACATCACCAGTTATGCCATACTGTCACAAGCTCACTTAAAGTTGCTTAGTGAAAAGTTGCAGAAATGATATGAATTAAATATCCAGTTTAATATAGACCTGAAAAGTGAAAGGAAAGTGTGGGTGGAATTGGTGTCAAACCTGAATAATTCGCTTTTGGAAAGGACTGTTGACTTGATCTAGCTTGACAAAAATGTGAACAGGTGCTATTTCAAATCAAAATTATTTTTGTGAAATAGCTAGCTAGTTATTCAATGATTATTACTTCTAATTCAGTCTCAAAATTTAGCAGCTATACCCCTCTTCTGGTGTCATGAGATAAGCGAGGAAAACATTTCTTTTTTGCTTGCTTAAGCTGTCCAGATGCACCTAAAGTATACGCATTAGTAGATTATATGAGGATTGCCTGCTTTTTAAAGTATAAATCTATAGCATCATAAATATTTTCTGAGTATTCTATGCGTTACTCACCTTATTCTTCAATCTTAAGCAATCCATTACCAAGACAAAATTAAAAAAAAAAAAAAAAGTCTTTAAACTTGTTTTCACTAAGAGGAATTTTGGGGTGGTTTTTGTTTGTTTGTTTGTGGGGGTATTGTGTTTGGTTTTTTTTTTTTTTTTTTTTTTTTTTATTTTTCTCCATAACACAGTGTAACAATTATGTATAATAGCCACATAATAGTTAATCAGAAGCAATCATTTTAGGATCTTCTTCCAGCATGTTTCAGTCTGACAGCTTTACAAATTAACTATAGTTATGTTAGGATAATAGTGTGTTTTTTCTCCTTCACAAAAGCATGGAAATTCACAGTTGAAGCTGATAGCTTGTCTTTATTATGCTGCTGCATTTCTATCTAAGGGTGATGTGATACTTTAAGTAGTCATTTCATTCAATTTTTGAGCTCAGCTGATGATTAATTATGAAAAGCAAAATGGACAATTGGGTAGGGATTTGACTAGGATGCAGATGACATGAATGACTTCTAAGACTTAGAGACTGACTATACATCTTAAGGAAGGACGTTTTACTCCTTTGTAGAGTGCTTCTCCTAATCCTTCTGCTTAGATTCTCAGCTTCAGGGACTGCCCCTTAATCCAGAGCGGAGCACAATATAGCCCGTTTTCAAAAGGAGTGAATGAGATGCTAAGGAAGTAATACATGGTAAATGTCACCATCTATAATAGCATCAGTAGCTACACACATTAAGAAAAAAGATCATTAGTCAAATTTGGTTATATATAACACAGAATTTATTTGGACTGTTGAAATGGTATTTGAGCTGATTTCCAGAGAAACATCAAACTTTGAAAAAGCTAAATCTGATTTATTGCTCCTAATGATGGTGTATGAGTGAAAGGTGGCTTAAAAGTCCCTAAAGATTTTTTTTCTTTGCACTTTACATTGTTCCTTTAAAAGGGTAGCTAGTGCTGTATTCTAGTAACATCACTGTACTCAGGCTCGAAGAAATTGGATCTGCAGTCTTCCTGAGGCCTAGTCCTGAAAGATAACATCACTCTATCACAAATGAGAGAAGTGAAAGGAAAATTAAAATGAAGCTTGTCCACAAGCCAAGGTTACAAAAGATAATGGAAATCCTCAAGGTTTTCCTGCCTTTTTTAAGAGAAAAAATAAAAAGACATAACTAGAAAACAGTGATTTATACAAATTCCATGAAGACGCATTTTGTCTTCTGAAATACAAGCATGAAGCCAGTAGATAAATAAAGATACAATACCTCAAGTGGTCCCAGTCTAATTTTCTCTCACATTTTGGTGCTTGCTGAAGCAGCCTACTTTATATCCACATTCCTGACCTAGTCAGGGGTAAGTCAGAAGAAAAAGCTTTTCAAGGCTTTCAAAGGAGGTTTGCGTGTGTGTAACATTTGATATCTAAAACTCTCCTATTATCTTTTTCTTCCAGAAAACAACGTATAACAATTACATTTCCCTTTGCTAGCCTGCACACAGCAACATAACATTGTGCAATGCTTTGGTGTTTATCTCATATCTAACCACATTGGGACCGTGAAAGAACATACCTTCCAGGTTAGAAACTTCGGTTTAGTCTGTTACAGAATCACAGAATGGTCAGGGTTGGAAGGGACCTCTGGAGAACATCTAGTCCAACCCCCCTGCCAGAGCAGGGTCACCTACAGCAGGTTGCACAGGACGGTGTCCAGGCGGGTTTTGAATGTCTCCAGAAGGGGAGACCCCACAGCCTCTCTGGGCAGCCTGTTCCAGTGCTCTGCCACCCTCAAAGTAAAAAGAAGTTCCTCCTTATGTTTAGATGGAACTTCCTGTGTTCAAGTTTCTGCCCGTTACCTCTTGTTCTGTCATTGGGCACCACTGAAAAAAAGACTGTTCCCATCCCCCTGGTACTCTCCCTTTAAGTATTGATAAGATCCCCCCTCAGTCTTCTTTTCTCTAGACTAAAAAGACCCAAGTCCCTCAGCCTTTCCTCATAAGAAAGATGTTCCAATCCCCTAATCATCTTTGTAGCTCTTTGCTGGACCCTCTCCAGCAGTTCCCTGTCCTTCTTGAACTGGGGAGCCCAGAACTGGACACATTTAGATGTCCCCTGAGCAAGCCTAACTTACCTTGTTACTTGTCGTAAGCAAAGAATAAATCATTTATCTGTGATGTTAACATTCTTGACCTGACTGATTGGATTTTAACCCACCCTTTCCTTATGCTACAATAATAAGCATTCATTAGTTCTTCAGTATATTACAAGATAAAGGTCAGGGTTTGAAAAATCTGGTTCATAACAGATGTTGACTTAGTAGGACTATAATATATACAAACTCTAGATATAACTAGAACAATTCGGTTTCCTAGAAGAAAATTGCATGCTGTGAAGAATTCATTCCTCTTCATCAGAATAATATTTTATGCTTTACCAATATGTAAGAAAGCAAATATACCTTAATTGGTTTGATGAAATCAGTTTTGTCTGTACAACCTTTGACTTTGCGGATAAATGTTCACTAGGAAGGTGAAAGAGGAAAGAGTTTGGTCCAGCTGTCCACTGATTAGGCTATTCACCTTGAGTTCACCTTAAGTTTCAGCCCCTGTTGTAAATAATATTTATGCACTTCACAAGCCAGAAAAAAATGGTAAACCAGACTAAAACTGCTCCCAAAACTGCTCTTCAGAAAATTCTATCCAGTCTCTTGAAGGAGATGTTTGAACATAGGGTCTATACTTTAAGGCACAATGGGAAGGATTTAATAGCTCCTACTGATTTTTAAATGGACCAACTTTCTCCAGCAGCGCATTTTGTCAGAAAGAACAGTGGTGATCCACGGGCTCCTGTAAGAAAGAAGTTGTGTATCTTTGAATTTAGGAAATGCAAAGCTCAGATTTGGATATCTAATTCTTTTTAAGGGGCTGCCATGCTCTGTGCCATTTTTTCTAGGATGCAGAAAGTTGTTTGTTTGTTTGTCTGGAATTCCAGCAATCTGCTGTAGACTGTACAGAGATCCTAGACAGTACTTTGGATTGCAAATTTCACTAAATGCTAAATTTGCTCAGGTTGGGGTCTGTGAATGTCCTGGTTTGAGGTAAAATAGAACCAATCTTCTGTCCAGTAAATTTGCTTCTTAGCTGGGCCTCTTCTAACTCCTGAAATTAACAGCATATTGTGCAGACAATGTTCACTCTCAGAGTGATAAGCCCGATGTTTATAGTTGATGCTAAGGAATGGTTTGCAGAGAGGCTCTTGCTTATACTTATTGCTACAACACCCAAGGCCAGATAATTTGGTTATTTGCCCCATTGGAGGGTCAGAAGCAGAAAAGCGCAGTGGGGTCACACCTGTGGGGAGGAGCAGACAGAACAGGTGACCCAAAACTGACCCACGGGGTATTCCATCCCATCTGCCTCATGGTCAGTGTAAAAGCTGAGGGATCAAAGGGTCAGCCCTCTTTCTTCAATGGTTGGCGTCCGAGGAGGACTCTGTCTGTTTGTCTGCCTTTGATCCCAATCCTGAATCCAGATCTGGAGTCCAGTTCCTTTCCATCACCAAGTCCAGCCTGGGACTTACCCAGTGCCAGCCAGTGTCATGATTGTCATCCTGGGAGCTTGATACAGTTTTGTATATATTTCATTCTTTTCTTTTTATTTTATTATAAATATTTCATTAAAGTAGTTTAGTTCCTTCTAAACTCATAAGTCTCTTTTTCCCTCCTCTCCCTCCCTTTTTGAAGAGGGGTAGGGGGGAGCATTTGTTGTTCACCCGATGGCCAGTTTGGCCTAAACCACAACAGGGAAGATGAGACTGCGCCTTCCACCTGAAACTACCATCTCACTTGGTAGAATGGCCAATACAGAAAGTACAGGTACAAAACAAATTAAATCATGCACTTGTACAAAAATGATACTGTTATCCATTTGAAAACTAAAGTCTTTCTCTCCCTGAAAGACCGATGAGGTGTTTTCACATACCAGTAGAACCAAGACTTTGCAACAAATATCATAAAAAAGCAAAGACAGACCCACTTGTTTCAAATAGCCAACAGCTTACTAGAATGAGGCTTAAAGGCAGGTATTCATCTGGGGTGCTGTGCTGGGTTAACCTTGGCTGGCTGCCAGCTGCCCACCCAGCCGCTCTGTCACTCCCCCTCCTCAACAGGACAGGGGGAGAAAATAGGATGAAAAAAGCTCATAGATTAAGATGAAGACATGGAGATTGCTTGCCAGTTACCACCATGGGCAAAACAGGCTTGACTTGAAGAAAATTAAATTAATTTATTGCCAATTAAAATAGAATTGAATGAAAAGAAACACAGATAAAAATATTAGAACACTATCTTCCCTCTACCCCCTACGTGTTCTGGGCTCAACTTCATTCCTTCACTCCAAGCTCCTCTGCTCTCTTGCTGCTCTGAACAGTGCAGGGGGTTGTGGTCAGTCCATAACAGTCCCTCTCTGTTGCTCCTTCCCTCTCACATTTTTTACCCTTTCTTAAATACCCTTCCCCAGAGGCGCCGTCAGCTTGGGCTCAGCTGTGTCCTGCAGTCGGTCCATTGCAGAGATGGCTGGAACCAGCTGCCCCAGCCATGGGGCAGCTCCTGACCTCTTCCTGCATAGGCCACCCCTGCAGCCCCCCCATGCCCACACCTAAGCAACGGCACACAATTCCGATGCAAATAATTAAGATGAAAGACCCTGGCATAAGCTGGGTGGAGCAAGAGTTTGAATCAGCCTCTTACAGATGACCATGATGCCTGAGGCATTTCTGGATCTTGTGGGTTTGGGGACACACAGCTACCTGTCATGGACCTTTACATGATGTTTTTCTCCTTTAAACTTTATTTCTATTTTTCTGTGGATTACTCTTTTAGTACTTAGATAATACGATGAATGTGGAGGAATGATACATTGGATAGGGAAATATGAAGTTGTTGACATTAATAATAGTCTTCATTTCAAGATTAAGAGTGGGAAAGCTGTTTTGGCTGCCTTAATTAATTATCCCAAATCACAGGGAAAATGAAGTGCTTAAATCCTGTCTAAAAATCTGTAATGCATGGGGATGTAATCAAAGGAAGTGAAGGGAAAATACGATTCTTCTGAGATTTCTGTGATCTTTTTATAAACTGGCTTGGATTATTATTTTTAATCTTTCCTTGGAATTTCTAGGTTTTGAGGGATTGTGATGAGACTGCATATCCTGAGTCTGTTTGGCTAAATTTATTTTACTTGTTTATTACCTTCTCTAAGTATCTGTTACTTCCTTGGGGATCTAATTGGAAAAACAATATACTTAAAATGTGATTTGTTAAAGATGTCTAATGTTTTAATGAAGAAAAAAATCAATACAAAGTCCAGTTTCAGTTTGGAAATTCTTCTTCCAAGAGCAAAAATGCAATTCTCTTTCTGTGACAAAACCATTTCTTCCTTTACCAAATTATATTCTTTTATGCTAGTGAGAAAAAAAAAATGATTTTCTGGTATGTTTTAAACCTAGTTTATTTCAGAAACCCAGACAAAAGGATTGAAGGGGTATGTGTATGTGGTGGTGGTTTCATGAATTTGATAAGAGATGGGGTAATGTGCAGTAATGACAATTACTGCTGAAACTGGATTGAAATTGAGTTGAAAATCATCCCTTTAATTTGTGCTACACCTGCCAGTCACTGACAGAGGTGTAAGCGGTGAACTGCCTCAGTGGACCTCTATGGAAGCTTTGGACAGTGAGGACTCTGTTATTCCTTTCTGTTTTTCACCTCTGAAATTTCTTAAAGTTTTACAACATTTTACTATCTTTCAAATCAAGTAAGATATTATTAATGCAAGCTCAATATCCCTTCAGAAACAGAATGAGAAAATCTTCGTTTAGTGTAATTTGGCATAGCATCCTGGTATAACACTGTTGATTCCCTGGAGCTAAATTAACAGATTTACCAAAATCATTGAGGAAAAATGGCCACTGTATTACCAACAGACCATGTTCAGATAATACTATCTCTCTGTTAGGGTGCTGATTCTTGAAACTCTAACATTTATCTATGATAATATAAGGGTTATGACTTGTGTGTTATGAGGTTGTTGCAGCCTGGTAGAGCACAACTGATTGCAAGTCCCAGGTATTTCCATACCAATGAGACATCAGTAGAATTTGTTCATTGAATTTTAGTATAGAGGCTCCAGGACATATTTCCAGACTTGGCATTTTATCTGCCTGTTTTCGCAAAGAAAGTGATTTTTGGCTATCACGGACACCTGAACCAGTGGGCACTGGGTACTCCTGGTTTAATTTCTTCAAGGAATTACAATAGGAAAAAAATGACAAAAAAGCTCAACCAAATAGTTTACTTTCACTTACAACTTTCCAAATGTTAAGTCACCTTTGAAAATAACAAAAAACTGAGATGCTCAAGATTGCATACACCACCACAGAGCAGATGCTTGCACTATAACAACGTAATTTTGTTTCTCCAATATGTCATGTTCTTAATGGGGCTGTTCCTGTTCCCAATGCTGTTGTCATGCCTGTCCTATGTACACGCCCTCGTCTAGAGAAAACGCTGTTCCCCAGGGTTAGCAGCAGCTGCTGGGCCTATCAAAGTCAATGGGATCTCCATGGTGGCGCAGTGACAATCCTTCAATGAGGTGTCAAGCCCCCGCTCTAGACAAGGCAGCTGTCTGACGTGCAGGACTACAGGCTGACCCCAGGCAAGCACAGACATTTATTTAATAAAAAATGTAAGCAAAATGGATAGCTACAGCTGTTTCCCACTCTTGTCACAACTAGAGCTGTACAAGGTTCCTATGCCAGGGCCTGAGTTGCTCCTGCAGGAGGTGATTAATGACAGCTTTCGATACTAAGATGTACAAGTAAAGTTAAAAGTTATGTTGCTAATATTGAAATGTGTATGTTTATCTTATAAATGCACACATGTAGTTTTGTATGTAATGTTCCTGGGGTTTTGTTTATGCCTACTTGTAAACACCCGTGCTTTTCAACAATTTTCATATCTTCTCAAAGAAGGCCAGTTTGTTCCATTAGGAGATATGATTTTGTCTAATTTCTTCTGTCTTTGTCTTCTGGGGGAAAAATACAGAAATTTTGTGTGTGTGTGCACGCATGCACATGTATTTTAGCTCCTTTAAGCTAGATCAGAGAAGGCGGGAAAGACAGAATTTTACTAAGCCCCAAGAAGGCAAGACTATATATGTTCTACCTGTTCTGAAAGATAGCTTATAAGTAAATTAGTACCTTTTTCTCTTACTTATGGGGAAGATTTATTTAAAATGTTGCTTAATTTAAAAAGCACAGAATTTTCACGTTAGTGTTTTTACTCCCTTGAATCTTATTACAAAGCAGACACTGAATATTACAGTAAAGTAAGTTTTCCAGAATCTACATTTGCTAGCTGAATTTTTCATTCAGTGCCAATATTGAAGAACAGGGTGACTGCAGCTTAACAGAAGTGGTGCTACAGACAGGTGCCCTACCTACCACTGAAAATGGAAGATGTCCCTCAGCGCAGGTCTCGAGGGAGCTGTTTGGCGTGACACTGTCAATGAGTGCTTAGGGACTCCTTAGTGCATGCATCATTGATTTAAAAGATGGTTATAGCTCCTCTGGAATCATTTGGTCTATCCCCATAAATACACCCTTAGGGACACTAACACATGCATTACTGGAACAATAGTGTGTAATAGCTGTTCGTTCAGTTTTACACTGCGGATACTGTAGTTGAAGGTGTCATTTGATCTTTAGACAAAGGTAGTTAGAGGATTATTTTACAGTTCCAGCACAGAAAGCAGTAGTAGCCTCTTTTTTGTTAAGGCTAAACTCTATTGTCTTAAATTCCGAAAAACCTTAGTGACAAAATCCCACAGTGAAAATGAGATAAAACAGATTGGACTGGGGCAATTTGGTTTGATTGAAGGAATTGTCTTTTTTCCCCCTCCCTTTTCAGATTGTTGAAGGGCTTTTTCTGAGTTCATCCTGTCCTTTGGCCATGTTCTCAGCCAATAATTCTCTCTCTGTTTGTGTCCACATATAATTTGTTTTATTGGGTTTTATTTTTTTGCTACGGACTATATACTTTTATTTTAGAGATAGTAAAGATGCCAGATTGCTATTTCTGAGTATTACATTAGCCAAATTTTGATGTGTAATATGCCATGAAGAACTTAGCTGTAGGAAATCAGTGTTGTTTTAGGGAGAAAACAAATGAAACCTCAATTCTTATTGTGAATAATAGAAGTTAGTGCAGAAGTGTGAAGATAGGTGTCTGACATTCACCTCTACAAGAGTTGGGGAGCTTATGCAACATTTATGGTCTTTATATCAATATAAAAGTAAAAGTGAAACAATAATGATCACTTATTTGGGCAGGCCAAAGGACATCTTCATCCAATGCTTGAGACAGTTGATCTCAAACCTCCTTTCGCTTCATGACTTCTTCTAGTCTCCTTGTCACTATACATTGTTACAATACATAATGTTTAAAATAATGCTATAATAATAATTCTATAATGTACAAAAAGAAAGTAAAGTCTTACAACTCTATGTTGATGGATTACACAAATAAGTTTTTCTCTGCCTCTGTGTTAGGAATAAATGTCCAATAAATGTCCAGATCATGTATATACTTAAATGATTGCTGTTCCATTAGCCACTGAAAAGAAACACTAACAAATACAGAAGAAAACCAAAGCCAATTATATTTTTACCAACTACACAAATGGCTATNCCCCCATCTCATCAACTTCCATGAACAAGAAAGCATTTTTGGCAGTTTCACCCTGTGGACATCATGCAGTGAGTTTTGATGAAATGAAAGGAAGAAGTTTTGCTTGTACATCTCTGCAGTTCCACAGACCAAAGGATTTGTCCTCCATTGATTTGGAGTGAGAATAAAGTCAGACTGATTAGGTTACAAAAGGAAAACCTTATTTGTTTATGCCAGGCAAACTCTATCATATAACCAAGATGTCTTTCAGACCTTGGTATTCACATCACATCAAGAAGAAAATATACTGTTGCTTTGTAATTTACTTTATATCATGTGTCATAACCAACCTTTGAAAGCTCGGTTGGCTTTGGAGGAGAAAAGAAGATATACTATAGGCTATTAAAATTAGAGCAGGATGGAGAAGAAGAACTTCTTTGCTGTCTAAACATTCTGATGGATCTGAAATTAACTTAATGAGGAAAAAAAGTTAAGGTTTCTTCTTAAACGTAGTTGTGCTTTAACTGAAGTGCCTATTTTCTGACACTGAGTCCACCTGCCACACAACAGCAGCATCCCTATTATTAAGCTCTCTGTCCCCCAAAACAGACCAGTCTCACCCACACTGACTGCTGGGAAAGTCTATGACCAGGGCTAACTCCTGCACCTTGCATGCAAGTTGTTTGGGACCATGCCAGTCGGGCAAGCCAAAAGTCATGCCATTGGCTCTTTCATCAGTTCCTCGGCACTGTTAATCTCATCTCTGTAGACACAGTGCAAAGAAAATCTATACCACAGTGCAGTTGTCTCTGATTTAATGAGATATGGTGCTCCCATATGATCAACAGTGGGATTTTTTCCCCATGTATACCTTCAGTCCCTGGGCCAGTGCAGAAAGGAAAAAGGTGCCCCATGAGCAGTGCCGGGCTGATTTCACAGGAGATCTGCCACTAACAGGAATTAACATGGGCAGTAAGGGCATACCATCACACCAAGACTCCTACTCAGACTTTTTCCCAAGAAGTAATTTTCATGAAGACAGAAAAATAATGATGTAATACTGTATAAATTCAGATAATTGATTTAAGACTTTCTAATTTGGCTAGTGTAGAATTTGCCTGCTTTTAATTGCCCAGACTGGAAACCAAGTGGGGGAATCAGCCTCATTTTATGTTTATCATAATAATATCATTGTGAAATAGCATCTGTTATTGGCTTAAGACAAAAAAAAAAAAAAGGAAATATGATGTGTTGTTCTGAAATTTTTTACTTAAAAACATTATGGCTAAAAAAGCTTGTTTGCAACAGCTTTCAATGGGTCTTTAAAGAAGTTATTAGTGTCACAAGGATATTTCCATATTAGTAAGATCAGATATCTAAATCGGTCTTCTGTTTAATTTTTGTGGAGGCCAAATCAAACAAATAAAAACCAAAATAAACGTGTACATAAGTGCAGGAAGGAGAACTGTGAAAAAAAGAAAACCTTTAAGATTTTTCCAACCCAGGTTCTACCTGCCAAAAATCACATTGACACTAATTACATTACTGATTCAAAATAATGAGACAGATTCTAAATCATCACTAACAAAGTTATGATAATTAATTACTGAGATGTTGAGAATAATAAGCTTTCTTGCCACCTTCATTATATTTGGGCTCCCTGAAAATGGAATCCGAGGAGAAAAAACAGTTCATTAAAAAAAATACAAAGTAATAGAGTTGCTCTAATCTAGCTTTAACTTTCTAATTAGATTTTTAAAGTCTTCACTGTAATGTCATACTTTTCATACATAGGTAGGTGATATTTCCCTCAAAAGCAAAAGTCTCTGTAAGTAATATACGCATTATTACAGCAGTGGGACAACAAAAGCACCATAGCTGCCTACTAGGGCAAAATAATGAGATTTAAGTGTCACATCAAGGTTATTTAGGTATTGTTGATTAATAATAGTGCACATTTTTTTCATAAATATGCCATTTTCAGCAGCTTTTTAAGAGTCTGTATACACTTTATTAAGGCATTATGCATCTAAATCAAAACAGACCACTCTTTTTGCTTCATACAAAGTGATTTTTGAACAGGAAAGAACAAATTCAGCCTTACTGAATCCAGTTCTGCTGATATTATACAAATAAGTGTCTCAGCAAAATCTAAATGGCTCTTTCCATGCTAGGATAGGCCAGTCAGGATTATAAAAATAAACGTTAGACATAAACTCAAAACTTTGTTAAAGCTTTAGGTATACTTCCAGCACTTATAATTTCCATAAGAAGTCATGAACCAGAAGGAAGAAAGTTTGACTGCTATATCATATTAACTATGTATTTGAAGACAAAAATCAGAAACAGAAGGATGATGTAATCATTTAAAAAAAATATCTTTTAGAACACTTAAAAAAGAATGGCATTCTTTTTCTTCCGTCAGCAGCTTCCAAATATAGAATCGTTAAGGTTGGAAGGGACCTTTAAGATCATTAAGTCCAACCATTAACCTAACCTGACAAAACCACTTCTAAACCATATCCCCAAGTACCACATCTACCCTTTTTTTAAACACTTCCAGGGATGGCGAATCCACCACCTCCCTGGGCAGCCTATTCCAATGCTGGATAACCCTTTTAGTGAAAAAACTTTTCCCAATATCCAACCTAAACCTCCCCTGGCTTAACTTGAACCCATTTCCTCTCATCCTCTCACTTGTCACTAGGGAAATATTATTAACCATGTAAAGAAAGACATATAATAAAATGCAGTGACTTGAGAAAGTGTTTTAGGTTGAATTAGTTTTGATAATCTTTATTAAAATTGGAAGGACTATGAGTGATATTTTGACATCAGATTACCTGTGTAAACAAATGTAACTGTTGAAGTCCACAGATCAATCCACTTTTGCATCACCCAAAATTCTGGGGTTTATTTCTGTGCCAAACATTTAGGGTTTGATCTTAATGAGAATATATATATATATTTTGTGAATTCTGTATGCTTGAATTGCTCTGGGCCCATTTAGGCATGGCAGTAGATATTTATTAATGCCTTGTTTTTGAAAGTAGTAGTTGATGGCTGGTATCACTGGTTTTGGTAGCCATATTTGATATCTTCAAGAAGTCTAGTTTTTCAGTACTCCAAGTGGTTTTTAATACCTGAATATCTAGAAGCTGCAGAACTCAGCACTATTAAAAACTTCTCATAATGTGAGTCTAGATAGAGGTAGCTAGCACATGCTGCTGAAGTGTTATAAAGCAGAGAACCAAAGCTTGTTTGGGCCTTTTACTACAAATATAAGAGGTCCAATTATAGATTCGCTTAACCTACTCATTCTAAACATTGGGTTAGTTTCCTTTTGGCAAAAGTATGTCTGATTCTAAGGAGTTCAGGTTTTTGCTGTCAATGTTCATGGTCTGTGTTGCCTGTTGGTATTCCTAGTGAAGAAGATTGCCTTCGCTGCATCTGAATTGAGAATATTGAGCACCAGATTCTTCCAATATTTGTTATGAACTGAAAAGTCATTCTTACTTTCACCTCAGGTAGAGTGACCGTGCGTGGAAATATAATCAACAATTTTGTTCTGCAAAACTTAATTCGCCCAAGTAGTTCTGCTGGAGACACATCTTCTGTAAGCCTCATTTCATTTTTTCTGGGCTGTCAGATGTAGTGATTTAATTTGTTTCACATTCTCATCCATTTTGCTTTCTAACTTACTCTATTTATTTAAACTACCAAGTTTTTGAATTTGCACTCAAAAAAAATCAACATATCCCATACTCCCTCCAAATGCAAGCTGAATTCAACAATGGAGACTTCTCAATATTTGTAAAACTACTAGTATTAACCATCTGCTTCATGCTGGGCACACTGTAAATGAGGACGGCTGTCAGAAGCAAGCAAACTTCTGGGTATATTTGTGTTTCTTTTATTATGTTAATGCAAAATATATAATGAGTTTCAGTACAATCCATACCTATGGATTTTGTGAATGTTTGTCTACTTTGAGTTTGGGCTTATTTGTCTTTCACATAAACTTCAGGACCCCTGGGGAGGAAAGAAACATAGAATACACAGAAATTGAATTTATGAAGTGATCCTTGAGAGATATTTAACCTTGGCGTCATGCTATCATAGAGTATGTCACTTTTATTAGGCTGCAGGGATTTAAACTGTAAGAAATGTACCAGATGACTGGGTCAAAGCATTTTGGAATAATATAATAGTTAGACAGAAAGAAGAAAACAATTTCAATGAATAATTTATCTGTTCTCTCTTTTGGAATTGTGGAATATCCATCATATTGCAGTTTTTCAGATTTAAGATAAGATTTACCTCAAGTAAAATGTGACTGATAGATTTTCTTTCCTGGCTGTTTGAGAATATGACAAAGAGTAACAAGGAAAGAAAAAGGAATAGGTTAGATGAGATGCAAATATCTCAGGGAAGTAATTTATACCATACAGTAATTTATATTAATAATTAACTGGGTTTTTTTAAATGATTGATATATAGTAATTTTACCATGGTATTTACCACACAAGTTTAATAGTAACGTAATTTCAGCCACTTGTGTTACGATTCAGCCTCTTGAGAAACTTTTGTCTCTGAAAGTCATGTTCTCTGTACATAGTAGAAAGTAAGTTAAGGAATTCAAAGTGAGATTCACAACAATCACTTGGAGGAGTCAGGATGCTTAGAGCTATCCAGCAAAAATCTTTATTTGAAATAAATCAGGAGAGACAAATTGCTAGCTAACAGATATTCCTAAGGCGATCTTTTTGTTGATTTGTCATAAGGAATCTGGTAGGTTAGGGTATGTATCAATCAATACTATCTCTACACCCATCTATTCTTTTTAAATATTCT
This sequence comes from Ibidorhyncha struthersii, assembly GCA_013398815.1. Taxonomy (NCBI): domain Eukaryota; kingdom Metazoa; phylum Chordata; class Aves; order Charadriiformes; family Charadriidae; genus Ibidorhyncha; species Ibidorhyncha struthersii. Next base: position 114,579 of record VZSZ01003186.1, on the reverse strand, counting down.
TGTCTCCAGGGGAATTTTTGTATTTCTTTTATGTGACACTCTGTATTATGAGGTTCAGGAGCCACTGGGGCGTGGTAGGACTACCAAACCCCTACCTGGTAGGGTTTGATGGCCAAGTGGCTGTCACTTAGCAGTTGTGTTATCCAGAAGCTAGATCCTTATGAGACACAAATTAAAACTTAATTGATTCAGAATGAAAAAATTCAGAAGTATAGGTTTTTTTTAGCGGTCCTTTGGAGAGGGAGAGACTTAGAGGGACAAATGCATCGGCCTGCTTTATCTGAAATAATCCTTAAACCCAGGAAAAGAAGCTCAGACCTCTTCCGTTGTCAGTGAGTACTCTACTTACCAGACTGTTCTACAAAATATATTGTCACCTTTATTTTCCTGAAGTGTTGAAATTTTAGTCACTCTGGCATGTACTGTGTACGGTTTAAGAAGAAGCACAATATTAATATACAGACGAATTTAGGCAGAGAAACACCTATGGAGCCTCATCCGCATGCCAAGTGCCAAGATTGAATCAGTGGGAGGAACACAGGTCCCTGAATAAGAAGGGAAGCACCCCAGGTTTGAGTTAAAATGTTGAAATGGAGAGGTGTCTAAATCAGAAGTGTGGGCATAGAGATGTTTGAGGGTGTCTGAAAGGCAACCCTGGACGAGGATCTGAATGTTGAAGGTAAAGCCAGCCTTTACATTGAACTATGCTGAACGTATGTGATTAAGCATTCAATTGAATGGTATTGGAGTGAGGGTATTGTATTAATTAATGATTTTATTACTTTTTTTCTGAGGTTAAATAAAATTGCTACTTGCACTTCTCTGCTCTCTAATCCATACCCAAAAGAGATGATCTATTTTAATTGGTTTCCTGAAGACAGTGTTTGTTTTTCTTTGCCATACACTTAACAAACAGCCTTTTTACTTTTGTCTCTCTCTCAGGGCACATTCACAAAAAGATAATGCATCTCTACAAATTATTTGGCAGCTGGTGGTAGAATATAATAAGTCCATTAAATTAAGAAACAGCTCACCAATTTTTTTTTTTTTTTTTTTTTGTAAATTACACTATAAAAAGAGGAGTAACAGTTCATGAAGCAAGGGTTTTGCTCACAAACGATTAAGGGCTATGAGAATGGTGTCAGTCTGTATTCCAGGCCTTAACTGCACACAGACAAATGGTTCTCTTTAGTTCTGCTTCACAACAGGAAGTCATTGTTATAGTATAAATGTGCCCAGGGTAAAACGTACTGAATCTCAGTAAACTGATTTGTAAAGACATAAAGCAACCTTAGACCCAGTGGAAATTTAAGAGATTATTCAGGGCAAGCTGGAGCAGACAGCAGGCAGTGGTTTTGAGCAAAAAATATAAGAGGGGTGTTTCCACTGGAGATGTAGAGTTCGTTTCCATAATGACACAATTCTGACATCTGTGGTGCTTTTGTGCTGTCATGCATCTGAAACACCACTGTGACAGAAAACTGTCAGTTTTTTCCCCACAAAAAGAGAGAAATACACACTCACAAAATAATAAAAACAAATACAATGGACAAAATTTAAAATATGTTTCAACACATTATAGTTAGGCTACAGATAGAAAAATACAGTTTACACACACAGGTAAGCTTGTTGAAATACTTAGAGGCTGACAGAATTAACAGTCATGGATTTCCTGAAATGTTTAAGGTTTCAGCTTTCAAACAGTGTCTGTATCTTAAACGATATTATTGGTTTTGCTGATTTTAAGTTTTACATGAGTAGCTACAGGCCTTGTTGAGAACTTGGGTAACACAAATTCATATAGCTCTTCCCAAAAATACAAAAAAAAAAAAAAAATCAGTAATTTGAAAAAATACATGAATACAATACAAATTGATTGTATATCCAGAACACGCAGTTTGAAGGGATTATTGGAGCCATCTCCAAAAGTAAAATTAAAAGCTGATGGATCAATGCAGCAAGAAGTTTTTGACCATGAAGTGATGTATGTCTGAAAAGAAAGACAAGAAAATAATTTTGGATGGGCAAAGAAAGTGTCTCACCTGAAACTTCTACTAAAGCACAGAACCCATAATCTATATGAGCACAAAATGCTATAAACCTTCTGTATACATATGGAAGCTTTACTTTTCTTATCATACAGCTTTAAAGTGTATCTGAAAGGTAATTAGCAGAATTTGATGACTTTATTTTTCCCCCTCTGATCAATAAGAAGAGATGCATTTCCACATTAGTGACAAACCCTGGAACTGGAGTATCCTGAGGCACAGATACAATTTAGGCTGTCATGGAAAAAAAAAAAAAGAAAAATCCAAATGCATAACAATTTTAGCCCCAGTTGTCTTACGGGTTTGTAATTTTCCACCATTCTCTTTTCCCTTTTAGAAATGAATTATAGATGTTTAGATAAAAAAAAGCTAGCAGAATCTTCTTTTGTTACAGCCTTCTTGTTGGCAGAAGGAAGAATGAAAGAATTGGCTTTGATTGTGTACAATTTCAAATAATGGGATATTGAAAGAATTAGTGCAAATAATCCAAATACAGTCTCCATGAGCTGCTTGTCCCAGGTTTATTTCACATCTCCCAATATCTTCCTTTCCTTTATCACATGTAAGTGCTATGTCATTGTGTTTTGCTTGGTACCTTTTGTTGTTAGCTCTAGTAATTGTGTATAAAATTATTGATTTATCTTTATTAACTTAATGTTACTGATATTCATGATAACTCACAAGAAAATGAAGAATGGCAAATATTTTAAGTAAATGTGTGAAGAATTTTAAGGGTAAAACCCCAGAAGTTTTTGCAATCCATTTTTAGAAATTAATGTTATGAAAATTAACAGTTAAATTGGAATTAACACTTACATTGGAAAAGTATTTATATATGTGTTAAGTTCCTTCAAATTTCATGGGAGATGCTTTATTCAGCTTGGACTAGCTGTCTTTCTATACTCTTTGGAAAGATAGGATAGTTACCTACTGCATGGGAATGATTGCATATATCCCTGTTGCATGTGGTATACACTTAAGTTTTTTCTAGTATATTGCTCTAGCAAGAGCTCCATCACAAAGATGACCGATCCTCCATGTCGTGTCACTTCCTTCTGTCTCTATTATAAAGTATGTATGGTACATATTGTCAGTATTTGAATAGTATAAAAAGTATTCTATTTCCCTTAACTTCCATTGTACTGCCTAATTTCTAGTGACACTGGGATGATCTGTGGCCTCTGTCTCCCTGCCTTCATGAATCTATTCGTGCAAAGAAGCAGTATGTGATGCGGCAGTAAGGAAAGGATCTTTGTAACAGTTAGCTGCTGAAATCTACCACCCAACTAAATGTCTCAGTGGTAAACAGGTAAACTGAGACGTATGTTTGCAATTTGCCAGCCTGTAGGGCATTTTCAGACATGTATTTCTACTTTACTGAAGTCACTTGGTTTTCTTAGCTTGGAGAAGAGAAGGCTGAGGGGTCATCTCATGGCAATCTACAGCTTCCTCAAGTAGGGTGGCGGAGAGGGAGGTGCTCATCTCCTCTCTCTGGTAACCAGTGTCAGGACATGAGGAAATGCAATGAAGCCGCATCAAGGGAAGTTCAGATTGGACATTAGGAAAAGGTTCTTCACTGCGAGGGTGATCACTCACTGGAAAAGGCTCCCCAGGGAAGTGTCACAGCACCAAAACTGTCAGGGTTCAGGGAGCATCTGAATGACAATTTTAGTTATATGGTTTAGTTTTCGGTAGACCTGTAAGGAGCAGGGAACTGGACTCAGTAATCTTTATGGGTCTCTTCCAACTTGAGATATTCTACAATTCTGTGAAAATTGTTCCAAACGTGTTTAGACTCACAATTCAGAACAAGCCCTGGTTTAAAATCAAATTTTGAAGATATATGTATATACTGGTAAGTAACCTCACTCATATGAGTCCTGACCTTTCTAGAAGCATATTTGAAAAAGAAATAAAATAAATCTTACCAGCAAGGAAAAAAAAAACCAAACAAACAGAGTAGCTAACTAGTATCCTATTTGGAGGACCTGAGACCTCGTAACTTTCCAGAGAATTTAGCTTGTACAGTACAACACATGGGCTACATCCCCAAATTCCACTATGATTGAAATTCTACTGTGCTTTACTTTCTACTGTCTATTTTCAGAGTAATGCCCTTAAAATCATTTCTCTTCTACAAAGAACTAGACAGTCTTAATTAAACCAATTTTAAGATTCAAGTGTTCAAATGAATTTCAGGCAGAGAAAAATCCTGGGCATGGGAAATTTTATCAAAGTTATGAACATCTAAGAACTTAATTTTATAACACAATCAGGAATTAAATTGTGAAAATGGCACGTTCATTATATTTCAACCTACAAAAAGTCAAATGTCAGAAACAGAATACAACTGAACACAAAATTCTCAGTGAAATTTTTAATCTAACTTTGATGAAATAGATTTTGTGGCAACTAAATACCAGCAAATTACTGACACTATATGTAGAAACATGCAAAGAGAGTACACAGAGCTCTTCTCTCCTTCTCAAATGACCTCCTGCATGGCTTGAGGTATATGGAAGAGAAAATACTTTGACACTATCTGAATTAGACTGTGTCAGTACATAATCACTCTTGTATGCCATTAAAAGTACTGTCTTTCAGAGACACAGTATTTTTCCTCAATGTCTGGAGATAATGAAGCTCAGGACTACTGGGATTATGCAGTTAGATCAAGCTCTGAATGTGTTCATTTGAATATAAAATGGGACCTGTATTTATCTGAGTACCTGACTGCTACAAGCAGAAAACAGAGTTAGGCATCCTTCTCCCAGGGACTGCATTTTCCTGCCCCTCAGGAGATGTATGGTATGTGTGCTAGTCATTTATTCATTACATTAAGAGGCCTGTGGTACTTTTGCAGGGACATAAGAAGACCTGTCTGTGTGAGAACTTCTACTACACCCTGAGCTTCTCTTTCTAAGAAGCCAAGAAGTGGAGGCAGCAAGGGACTAGCTTCGGGAGCAGATATTACCTTCACATTCACACTTGTTCTAGGTACTGCCTTGGAACTTAATGCTGGAATTATTCTACTCTGACAGAGCTCTTATTTACAGTAAGAATTTGTGACAAGCTGACTGCACAGGCAAATTGGGTCCCAAGAGTGAACCAGACTGGCTTCAGGTTAGAAATAAGCCCTTGATTAACTTCTTGTGCTGACCTCTTCCTTTGTTTGCTAGCTTAAAGCAAGATTTCCTCTCAGCTCTGCAGTTTTGCTCAGCTTCAATATATTGCTCACTAGCGCTGCTGAATTAACAAATGGGACAATATTAGCATAAAGCACAGGATGACATGCTTGAAAACCAGTACCAGGGAACAAAATACTGAAAATGAGCTTCAGAATCATGGAGCTGGAGAGTTTTCTACTTTGACAACAAGTAAACCCTAGTCTTTGGGAGAAAAATGGACATATTAGGGAAAAAAACCCTGACAAACCAAAAGCAAAAGATAAAAACCCACCCAAGAACAAGACAATTCAGAACCTGCTTTAGCAGGAACAGTTCCTGAACTAAAGAGGTCTTAATAAATCCAATATGGAAAGCATGGCTGTGTAAGAACGCTATATATCTTTCTCCAGGTTTCCTTTACTAATATAAAAGGAAGACCCTTGGACAAAAGGCATATGCTGATGATTCACAGTTTTATAGGAATGGCAGGGGACTGTTATCACTGATTAGAATAATTTTTTGAGGCAGAGAGACAGAACCGTCCACAGTTAATCAGGAATTAATCCTGTAATGCAGTTCCTAGAAGAGGCTGTGCATCATTTGTCTGCCTCTGCAGCATAACTGAGGCATTGGTATACCCAAAGCAAGCTTCATTTAGAACATACCAGACAACTATCAGTGATGGATAGCTGTTTCAGTAGTTTCACTGTGCAAAGACAGACAGACAGAGCCTCATGTATATTAATCCCCTTAGCAAAAGACACACTGGTATTAGAAGACGGCACTATCATCGAAAGAAAGGACAGTAAATCCATCAGATGGTTGTAGTGAAGTCAAATTAATAGGGGAGAAAACAGAAGCCCTAATAGGTGAAGTATGAAATGGGGGAAAAATGAGATAGATTTCTAATGGTATCAAAGATATCAAGATTTAATATTGTTTTACTGTCAGATGATGTATATGTTTCTTGCAGTGCTTTGTACTTAAATGAGTATTTCTGAGTCCAAACCATATTACAAATAAGCAAATAGTTTTCAAACACACCATGGGTGTGATCCTGTTTCTAGTGCAGTCAAAAAGATTACGTTTAGTGGCCTCACACAAACATGACAGTGTCTCACTTAAATAAGTGCAATAAAGATAGAAACCTAAAATGAAACTAGCAGGACATAAATTCAGAACAAACAAAATAAAACAGTTATTCTCTCTATGTGTTGGTAAGGCAAGGAACTCCTTCCTGCAGGACATTGTGGGTGCTACATATTTTCAAGACTTCAAAAAGCATCTGAACAAGTTTGCTGAAGAAAATCCTTGTCAGATCTCTAATTACAAGAACATCATCTGTGATTTAAGAAATCTTTGAATGGCAGATGGATGTAACCCAGGATGCCATTGAGGACAAGTACTGCTACCTGCCTGCTTGGTTCCTAATGTCTTCTGCAAGTTTCTAGTATTTGTCATCATCAAAGAATGGATAATATGCTTGATAGGCCTTTCATCTGATGTAATGAAGCTGGGTTTAAGTTTCTCTATAACATAAGTGATACTTTCCAAACCATACCAATACCCCAAGACACTATCAATGAAGTCTGTAGTAGACAAAAAAGACATTCCAGTTTGTAATAAGAACAATAAGGAAGTAATTTGCTGAAGTACTAAACATTTTCCATAGTTAAGGCCATAGCAGTTTACCCAATAAATTAACTTAGTGTTTTCTTACTGATTATACTTGCAACAACATCAAGACCCTGCTTGCTAATGCTCTAACTAAGGAAGATGTTATCATACAGTTGACTGTGGAACGCAATAAGGACAAAAGAAAATCTGGTGGTAAATATCTGTCAGAGAGAAAAAGAATAAGGGCTTTCCTGGGCAGAGATAATAATTCTGCAGAGATGATTTTGATAGTGCTTCCCAGGTGATTATGATAGCAGAGCCTATGTTTTTTCCCCAGTGATGGGCCAAAAGAGATTCCCTTTTTCCTGTTGTTTCTTCTCCTATAAAGGAAGGAAGTCTTTCTTTGAAAAAAATCAATGCTGGTTGATTTTCTGGTGATATTTGGTGCTTAGATTACCTGAAGGAGGTACTACCTAGGAGGTCGCAGCAAACTGACTATGGCACAGAATCAATTACTGTGCCTGCAACCAAAGAAACACTTGCTATACCAGTTGTTTCTACCAAGATGGGCTCCTACTGCTACCGCAGAGCTACCACAGTGTGAACATCTGAATTTACTCTTTCCTCATATTTTGGTAATTACTATTGTACGTCTGAAAAATCTTGTACAAGCTGTGAGACCTTGAACTGAGAAACTAGTAGAGCTGTAAGAATATACCTAACTGAAATTAATTCTCTAGCTAACTCCATGCTGTTTTGTGACTAATTGTGCATTCTAACCAGACGGCTGCCAGAGCCATATGTCATATCATTTGTATTCATTTTCCTTAATTGATCATAATATTAACTTATAAGTACCTGCTATAGGTGATGCTGAGGATAGTGTCCTATAACTTAAAGTATTGTCCTTCATTTTTGTCCGAGAGGACATGCAGCCTAGAATCACTTCCCTTGGTTGAGTGTCCCAGTAAATCTCTGCATATGGTTTTAAGATGACCGTTTTTAACCCTTTCATTTGAATGGAAATTCAAATGGAAAATGGAACTGCATCCTTCACTTATCTTTGAAAGGTGGATAATGAAGAAAACTAATAGTGCTTATGTCAGACCTTTCAGTTCAAAGCTTTCAGGACAGTACCAGAATTATAGCTTGGAACTCCACTTTTTTTCTACAGTAATAATATTGTGTAGGGTATATAAAGGTTTCAGAAATTCCCTTGTATCTATACAGCATTTGGTGATTTGGTTTGTTATTTCTGAAAGGTTGTTTCTTTCCATGCTTATTATTCTGTTTCTTACATCATATTCACCCACAAGTTGCCCACAGCTGTTCTGCATCTTCGAAAACATAAATTGAGATAAGATGTAGCTGTATCTGTTCAATCAGTTTGATGGGCTGTATATAATTAAGAAGGGAAAAGGCCTTTTGGACCGTTAAAAATGTTCTTGATAATATGAAGCTCACACAACTATTTCTAAATCATTTTTTTTCAGCATTATGAATGCACCAAAGCACTTAACATAGATACTGTAGGGATGATGTTATCACTTAGGATTTTGGTAACTGAAAAGCATATTCTGGGTGGGCTAGATAGTTGATAACTTTCAGATAGTTGTAGAGAGCGATAAGGTCTCCTCTCAGCCTCCTTTTCTCCAGGCTAAACAACCCCAGTTCCCTCAAACGCTCCTCATAAGACGTGCTCCAGACCCCTCACCAGTTTCATTGCCCTTTGGACACACTCCAGCACCTCAATGTCCTTCTTGTGGTGAGGTGCCCAAAACTGAACACAGTACTCAAGATGTGGCCTCACTAGGGCTGAGTACAGGGGTAAAATCACCTCCCTGGTCCTACTGGCTATACTATTTCTGATACAGGCCAGGATGCCATTGGCCTTCTCGGCCACCTGGGCACACTGCTGTCTCATGTTCAGCCGGCTGTCAATCAATACCCCCAGGTCCCTCTCTGCTGAGCAGCTTTCCAGCCACTCCTCAAGCCTGTAGCATTGGTGAGGGTTGTTGTGGCCAAAGTGTTTGGCCTTATTGAAAGTCATACTGTTTGCCTTGGTCCATCGATCTAGTCTACACAACATGGGGAATATTCAGACCTTGTGTTTGGTTTGTAACCATTTGTAATGAAAAGTGCAAATGCAAATGAAATTAAAAAAAAGAAATCAAGCTGCATATTCTGCTGTCCCGTGAAACAGATAAACATGACTTCTGCATTTATTTTATTATAGACACAAAAAAACCCAACAAATTAATTCTTCAAGTCTTAGAAGTGCTACAGATGGTATTGTAATTCCTTAGACACATAATATAGTTTTATACATGGCAGACGGTAAATACTCAGGGTCCATACTGGCTCTGCACAATTAATCTTGTTGGTCTGTTCAAATTGAAAGTAGTTCTAGACTCCTCACATCACTCGGATAGCCATTTGATTACAAAAGACAGAAAATCATATATTCATACAGAAATGGATATAGAATAATAAACCTATGAAGCGTAATAGACAGTCTGGTGAGGGGATATTTATCATACGTGGCTTAAGGTCCCTGTCCCGTGAGGTGAAAGATGGTACAGCAGGAGAGGAGGTACAGTTATGGAGAAAGCATTAGAAGACATAACATGGGAAAAAAAAGTGGCTTTGGAAGTATTTTATACTGTGGGAAACATTGTAATGGAGATGATGGCCATATTACAGCTTTGAACTTGCCTTGGGGGAATGATGGCTGGCAAAAATCAACATGATTAAGGAATGACCTGCCAACACACTGCTTGGTCCTTGGGAAAGAAAAAACCTTTTCTACATTCGATAAAATGTTCAGATATGGATATATGTAGTAAATTATTTGCTTAGCAAACAAGAAGAAGTAGTAATCTACTCTGCAGGTGGATTTTTTATTCTGTGTCATGTCTTCAACTGTTATTCACATGTCAGAATTATTCTTACCCTGTAGTGTATAATTAGTAGAACCAAAATATAATAAAAACCCCAACCAAAGCCCCCACAACTACAGGATTTGCATATTTAATTGAAGCATACATATTTAGTGGGATGATGATTTGATCAGTGGCAGGAGGAAATTAATATTATACTCAGGATATGTAATGTCACCATGACTCTTAACTGAGAGTCTTTTCAGCAAAGTTGTGGCTGTATGAATCCCGGTAGTTTACCTCCTGAATGTTTTAGTTGTAGAAAGAAACTAGTGCTCAAGGATTGTCTTTAGAAAAGATAACTTTACAAATTGCTTTCTTTAATATTAGACTACTTTAAGGTTAGACTACCTGGCTTGTCATGAAGGTAAATGTCTAGGTCACTTTTATGCTATATACTAATTATAGTATATTGAACGAAGTTTGATACACTTACATTTGTGGGGCTGAGAATGTACATGGGACCATGTTTGCAACCCAGCACCTTAGGGAGACTTGGGGAGATGTTCATATGCTCCTTCAGCCTTTCTGACTTTGACAACAGGGTGTAAGGGAGTGAAGGGTTGCTCTAAGCATGCTTCTGGTGTGAAGGTTCAGGGTTGGCACTCGGGCTTGCAAAGAGATGCTAGGGCACTTCACCTAGATGAAGTTCTTGTCACCCAGTAAGACTATTCACGTGGCTCTAAAGAAGAAAGAACATTTTCATTCAGCCTATGTTGCATGTATTTAGCAATAATAACGACTGGTGAGAGTGATTTTTCAAGCTTTGTGGCAACAATTATCATTAAAAATATAAACAAGCATTCATCTGTAAATCATTGTAAAACAGAGAGAGGGAGAGAGAGGCAGAAAGAGGTTCAGTTGCAAATGGGGATTTGAATTTGCCTGAAAAGGCTAAACATATGGTTTGAGATGCATGAAGTTTAATCTGATCATCTTGGTTTTCCTATTTTTTATTCCTGTGAACTATGTTTAAGTATTTAAGTTGAATATTAGTTGGAATTCAGGCTTCAGTGTGGTTTTACTTTGATGGAACACCTGTATGCACAGTAACTGCAAAATGATTGACATGTTAGAAAAAAAATGTCTGAGCTTTAGTAAAATTCTCCTTGTATGTCTACAATATGAAACTTCCTTAAAGTATTACTGAAGTAATTCTCAGAGCTTCATGGCAGAGATGGGAAAGGCAAGGTTATAGTGTCTGTGGGCACATGTATTCTTGAGAGATTCTTGATCATTATTAGACTGACCTACAGTTCCCAAAAGCCAGCACACACAGTTTACTGATTGGAAAATTCCAAATAGTCATACTTGTCACCAAAATACTTGTATTTAAATGTATATATTTATATGTAAGTACTTATTTTTAAAAAATACATACATATTTTAATATGTATGTATATATTCAAGAACCTGAGAGTACACATGCATGTATATACATTTGTATACAACCACGTGTAGTAAAAAAGAACTGCAAATATGTAATGATTCACTGTTCATATAGGCTCTACACAGGTTTAAAATACTGTTAAAATTGGTTTTGATTCTCTCTTTTTAATGCCATTCCCTACTGGTGCTGCGAAAGAGCAGAGGAAGTCAGAGAAGTGTAACAGACAAATTTTACTGAACTGTAGAAATCTCAGAAAATGTATGCATTAAGTTTTGGGTGATATTTTTGTATTACAACTGGTTATCACCAATCAACAAAAGTTCCAGCTGTTCTGACTTTTACATCAGCTCTGACCAGTGCTCATTCATGACTTCATAATTATCTTCCTTGTTATCTCTTCATAACCTAAGTCACGAGTCAGTTCTTAAAGGGGAAATAGTGTAGCAATGAAGAGCTAAGATCAACTTAACTTTCAAGGTGCTTCCTGGAAGTTACAACCCCAGTCAGGTACCTAGATAGATACCATATGTGGAGAGCATGGAAAAAAACATCATATCCGTTGGACAAGAGAAAAAAATGACCCATTAGTCATGAATAACTGTTCAAATAAATGTTTAAAATTTCCATACCGTGTGAAACATTTTCAAAATGAGATATGGCTAGAGATCTGTCCAAACAGCTTTGTGGATAAGCTGGTGGGTTTTCAAGTTTCCTCTGATAGAATATAAGGTTTCCAAATCCCAGAAAAATGATAGAGGGTGTGGTCTAGTGGGAACAAAAAATAGGGTGACAATGGTCGCCATGACTTACTCTGTGTTCTGGGTGTGTCTCCTGTAGCTGCTGACAGCATCTCTAAGGGCTGCTGGGGTGGAGGAAGACCTACCCTATGACTTGAGGTTTTAGAATGGAATATTTGTTGACTTGTTGATCACTGTTATGTTGTAAAAAGCTGCAAACATGCTCACGGAGAAAAAGATTAATTAATTATATGCTTTATGACAAAAAAAACCCCAAACCTAGTAGACACCCAGTGAGATAACTACATAGCAAGCTTAAAGCAAATAAAAGTAAATACTTTTTCACACAAAAGTCATAACTATAGGTGACCAAAATATAAACAGGGGCAAAACCAGATTTTGCAATGAGTCAATCAATATAGATTAAATTTGAGTCCAAATACAAACTCGATCACAGGAAATCCCTATTACTTTGGATTGCTGGAAGCGGTAGCAGCAGGTGTATCAGGAAAAAAAAAAAGTTTATTCTCAATGTTATGTCCTTTTCTGTTCATGTATGAATGATTATTATGATCAGTGAGAATAATCAAGCTGTGATAACAAAGTTCATTACACTTTCTTGCAACTGTATTTTTTGCATGACACTGGTCCAGTTTAATGTTAGGTTATATGGTAAAAGGCTTGTATATACGCACTCAGAGGAGCACTGAGGCACAACAGCAAGTGGGGAAACCCAGAGAAAGGGTTCCAGGGCTGCCCTAGGGGAGCCATCAGCCCCTTCTCAGAGATGGCGCCCATCACTGTGAGTCAATGGGAGTGGCTTTCTGCAGCACCTTTCAGATTGAGAAATATAGGATTTACTATAGGATGCATTTTGGGATTATACAGGACATTATGGGATGTTTAGGGCAGGAACCAAAGGTGGGGAAAGGGAGGGAGGGATGAAGATGGTTGGGGAGGGAAGAAGGGTGTGAAAATAGAGATGTAAAGTGATAAAAGGAGCTGGTTGTGTGTAAGCAGGTTGCTTGTTGGTACACCTGCCTGGCCATGCCCTGCAACTGATCAGTGCTGTCTGTTCTGTCTTATTGTTAAATTTCATTTCTATCTTTCCCTTGGGTGTGGAACTCTCTGCCCTGTGTGCATGTGCGTGTACAGGGGTCTGAGTGCCAGAAACTGGGATTTCACCATGGCCAGAGAGACCTGCATGTCCAGCACTGGACTAAGTGCCCCAACAGGAGGGGTGACCATGCGTTATCAGGTCCACGTGCCTGTGGTGCCAGCAACTAAAGAGACTGGCCTGTGCCCAAATTGTGTGGCCACTTGTCAGTGTGTGATGACTAGTGAATATCAGGCAGAACTAGTCAGTGAGTGGCTTGGAAGCCAAGTGTCGGAGTGACAATTAACCTGGGATGGATGCTGGGCAGACCAGAGGGTCTGCAGGTTGGCTGCTGGAGGGACCAGGAGGTCTGAGCCTGAGAGATCTGTTTGCATGTGTGTGTACCTGTGTGAAGCACCTGAAGCCAACAGGATCCAAGGGTCAGTTACTCAGTAGACTGAGTGTCTAAGGCCAGTTAGCAGGGATATGCACATTATATATATGCATATATTTCCCACTAATGGATCTTCATCATGACCAGACAGAGGGGGACCAGGATAGTGCTGTTCACATTAGCCCAAGAGTTGAGCGTTTCTGTGTTGATCATGTTGGCCATGCTCACGCGTGCTGTTTATGTGCGTTTGTGTATGACTGCCTATTGGGAATACCTGCTCAGCTCTGCTGCTGGCTGGACCTTGGGGCATCAGATTGTGGCATCCTTGCCTCTATGAGGCAACCAGATTCAGCAGCTCCTAACATTTAATATTTCATGTAAGCCTTGGGGACAATATAAATGTATAACTATGCTGTGCTTTACTTATTGTATCAAATCTGAGGGAAAATGACAGAGTTCCTGTCATGTTCACATCAGTGCAATCAAAAGCGAACAAAACCTTTGACACCATTGCACTTTATATTGTATTAGATCTTTTCTATCTGAACATCATTTTGATGTCAGTAAAGGCAAACTGATCTTGTGTGTGTCTGCTTAATACGTGTCTCAGTGAGATGGAAGCAGAGTGTGTGACAGGTCAGGTGTGTAACTTTCCAGTGTTTCAAATGACAGCAAGCTGGATGCAGACTATTATGCTTGGCTACCCGGACTATACCAGATGAAATCTGAGAAATAGGCTTGCAGATGTGACCATCTGCTTCCTGCATCCGCCCCTCAAGGTCAAATGTGCAGGTTCGACTGATAGTTGAGTCTGTAGGCACAAAGACATCCCAATTCCTCAACTCTCTGGTGTTGACTGACATGCAGGAGTCCTGGTGTTCCTGAACAAAGGATAAGGACACTCAGGGATGCCAGATGAAGAAGAAAAAGCCTGCATGAAAATGCATGTATAGTTCAAACGAACAGCAAGGGATTTGATAGAATTATAGTCTGAGCCACCCCCATCTAGCCATGTAAAAACACATATATGAGTAAGCATTCAGAGAGCTCATATTGCATATAGCTGGATTACGTGTATACAGTGTCCCCAGGTGAGACAGGGTGTCCATGTCATGATGGAGACAAATAGAGAATACTCAGGGACTCAATGAGTAAGTTGCTCTGGCCATAAGACAGTGGAAGATTGTCGATTTTACTAATATTTACCAATTAGGTACTTAATAACTTGTTAACTTAGACAGAATTGTGTGGTGGTCTGTGTACTTAACTAGAAGATTCAAAAGAACCATGACACAAGAGTGAAAAAAAAAAGGACTGTAAACCAAGTTAGTTTTAAAGAGGACATCAAAGAGTCCTACCTCAAGGTTAAGATGAATGAGCAGTAGAAGTGTCATCCAGCACCAGGGACAAATGTACAAAATACAGAAGATAGGCTGCTTTTATCCACCCAGTCTTCTGCTCCTTCCCAAATGTTAATGTTTGCTGGAGGACTGATTCTCACTTCTCAAAATTTTAATGAGCTAATTCCCCTATGAGAGAGGGAGGGAGGGCATTTATTTTAATTAAATATCCTATACACTGAAACTATAAGATCACAAGCAACCAGATGCTCTGTTCACTCCAATTAATGATGCTTTGGGATTTCTGATATGCAGAAAGGACCTTGGATAGATCATACTTAATTATATACTTACATGGCTTATAGTGAGCAAGAATGAGAGTGGTCCAGAGACTTGACAGTTACTGAGAGTTTTGTGTGTCTTTCTACAGTTTATTAACAAGAAAAGTAGAGAGTGACAACGCTCCTGGGAAGTCCATTGTCTATAGCTATCAATATGACATTTAAAGATTGTGGCAAGTGTTGAGAAATTATTCTTATATTAAATGAATAGCTCCTCATTTTCTTCCTATTCTCTCCAAACACTGTAAGATTACCTTGATAAACAAGAAGCAAAGAGATGTTACAATACATATATTCATAATTAATTGCGAAATATGTTTAAGAGAACAAATCTTTGAAATATATTTTATTAGTTGTTACAACTCCAAGAAGTAATAACTGTATACTACAATCTTGGACAGCCTTCTGTAATACCTACAAATCATTTTGTCTCAATTGTGAATTTTAATTATCAGAGGGATCTAGTGATGCATGTTCTAATGACTGACACCATGTCTATTAAAGTCCAGTGTCTGGGATGTTCATTTATTTTTTCAGGGTAAGGATTAAATGTCCTCCAGCACAGCCATCATTTGTACATAAGCATTTTTTCAGCTATCCAGAAAAGCAGATAGAGGCACTATACTGAAGACCATCATCCATTGTATTCCTTGATATTTAGTGATCAGAATCAGCTACTTGTTAACAATAAGAAACTCTTCAAAATGAAATACATACTGACATTTCTTGAAAATGATGGCAGAAAGAATAAGAAAGGTAAAATGATATTAACATGTAAATTTCTTCCAACCTCTTGCCAAGCAGTCATTAGAGAACACTGAAGAATACTGGCTGGCAAGATGTAGCTGACTGATATTGTGTGATACATGTCAGACAAAAATATGTAACACCAATTCTCTTTGTATGAATGCATCATCTGCCTATATTGATGTAGACGTAGTATACTGTTTTTCCTGATCCAAGGAAAGTAAAATTAGAATTCAAGGACATTAAAAATATCTTGTTGTCAAAACTGTTGTCAGCTGAAACCTGGATTTCTATATAGTAGAAAAGCACAATGTTATTGTCATTTTCCTTATCCAGCATTTTGATTTATGATTAGAATCCTTTCTTCTTATAGGTATAACCTCACTTTCTTCCTTAAGCTGATTAACACCCTACTAAAAAAAATGGGCCTGTAAATATTGAGTTGATTTGATTGCGATCAATTATTAATATTTCTTAAGAAAACTACATTTTTATATATATATATGGTGATGTCAAATTCATTTTCGGTTTGCAGATCTTTCTATAAATCTCATATTTCTTTTCCCTTAGAGTAATACTTTTCTTTCTCTTGTTGTTTTGAAAGACTTTGTTTGAATGAGGAATTCAACGTTTTGAATGAGGAAAACATAATGTGGATTTCTCCATTTCTATATTCATTGTTCTATCCCTGTAACAGCAGCACTTCAACTGAATTTTAAGTGTAAGTTTTTGAAACTCATTATTTTGGAAGGAGGTGTTTTTTTGTTTTCAGTGTTTTCTGTAAAAGTCTGAAATATATAACCCTTACAATCACCTTTCTACAATTGGTTATATTAAGCATCTGTTTTCTTCAAAAAAGAAAACTTGTTGATAGAGCTTTTCCTCATCAAACAAAACTCTGGTGAAGCAACGGCTTGAGTAATGTTCAAACTCCATGACTGCATGTACCTTATTACTGCAAACTATAATGAAGAAAATATGCATAACTGAGACAACATCTTTTCATCTGTTTTTTGACATCCAACCAGTTGCATTTGAGGAAAATGCCCAATTTGATGTATAGTTATTTGTGCCATGCTTCCATAGAGTTTTCTGTTTCTTAGTATTTTCTGAACTTATTAGAAGTATGAGACTTTTGTTAGCTCAAATTAAGTCAGATTGTTATGTGTTTTGGGAGTTATTTTGGCTGTTCTATATACTGACAATACAATATTGAGACATTCCCTTTTCAAGAACACCTCTCTGATTTCTGAGATGTAAATAGGTTCAAGTGTGATTGCTGAGTAGTTGATAGAATCATAGAATCATAGAATGGTCTGGGTTGGAAAGGACCTTATAGATCGTGTATTTCCAACATCCCTGCCATAGGCAGGGACACCTTCCAAGTTACCAAGTGACCAGGTTACTCAAAGCCCCATCAAGCCTGGCCTTGAACACTCCCAGGAATGGGGAATACACAGCTTCTCTGGGCAACCTCTTCCAGTGCCTCACCACCCTCACAGTAAAGAATTTCTTCCTAATATCTCTTCTAAATCTACCCTCTTCCATTTTGAAACCGTTACCCCTCATCCAATTACTACACCCTGACAAAGAGTCCCTCCCCATCTTTCCTGTAGCCCCCCTTTAGGTACTGGAAGGCTGCTATAAGGACTCCCCGGAGCCTCCTCTTCTCCAGGCTGAACATCCCCAGCACTCTCAGCCTATCTTCACAGGAGAAGCACTCCAGCCCTCTAATCTTCTTTGTGGCCCTCCTCTGGACTGGCTCCAACAGGTCCATGTCTTTCTTCTGTTGAGAGCCCCAGGGGGGGATGATGAGTGACACATAGAGCTGTAATTTTAGATAACAATGTATATTACAGAACAGACAGAACAGGTAGATTATCCACAGGCTTCTCCTGATTTGAACTAGCAACAAATTTAGTCTTTAATATGTCTCTTTGCCCTCCTTAATCTATCTAACTAATAGCATTGGATCTAGGGTTTTTTTTTTAATCTTTTTTTCTTTAGAAATTACTCTTAAAATAAATAATTCTGGCTTCTGGAGTCATGTGAGAATTTCTGTTTGGTGGAAGAAGAGCTCTTCTTCTTTAAGAAATATTTCAGACAGTAGTGGTATGGACAAAAACCCTGAAAAAATGATGTCTCATGAGATCAGAAGTCCTGCAGCAAGTAAGACTTGTTTTTCTTCCTCTCTCTCTTTCCAGTTACATTAATTACAGAATCACACAGAATCACAGAATAGTCAGGGTTGGAAGGGACCTCTGGAGATCATCTAGTCCAACCCCCCCGCCAGAGCAGGGTCACCTACAACAGGTTGCACAGGACAGCGTCCAGGCGGGTTTTGAATGTCTCCAGAGTGGGAGACTCCACAACCTCTCTGGGCAGCCTGTTCCAGTGCTCCACCACCCTCAAAGTAAAGAAGTTCCTCCTCATGTTAAGATGGAACTTCCTATGTTCAAGTTTGTGCCCATTACCCCTCGTCCTATCAATGGGCACCACTGAAAAAAGACTGATAGAGGTGCAGGGGGCTGATTTGTCATTTCTGAATGCTGGATTTGGCTGAGAACTGATGGTATAACACAAAGTAAAATACAAAGCAACATCTCCTGTGAGCCAGCGTTTGGAGAGACCAACATGAAATGACCAAAAGTAGGAAAAATGCATTCAGCAATAGAATTTGGAGGAATAGCAAAAAGACATCGGACAGTTAAGAGCTTTGAAACATTTCAGTGTCAAAGATGACTTAACTTGGAGCATAAAACTAACAGAGAAATATTGGGAATCCCATGATCTGTCTCTGATCATGTCTCTCTGACGGCCATATCACTAACTCATCTCATAACTGTTTTTACCATACGTTTCTTCATGTGACAACCCAAATTTGAAGCTTGGTAAATAAATGTCCTGTAATATTTTGAGATCTTAAAATCAGAAATGAACTGGAAAACATTCAAAATGTAAACGAGTGTAAAGGTTTCCCTCTGATACTCCTTCCCTCTCACATTTTCCCCCTGCTCCAGGGTGGGCTCTTTTCCACGGGCCACAGCTCCTTCAGGAGATATCCACCTGCTCTGCCATGGTCCTTACCATGGGCTGCAGTGTGGATATCTGCTCTACCACAAAGCACCTCCTCCTCCTCCTGACCTTAGTGTTCCCTCTGCTGTTTCTCACTCTTTCTGTTCTTTTTTGTTTTTCTTTTTTTTGTTCCTCTTTTTGTTCTTTTTTGTTTTGTTATGAGAATGATGGGATACTATAATATAACTTGAAAATAAATGTACCCTGATTCAAAGCATTATAGCTGCAGAAAAGCTGTGAAGCTTTCCAGATCATGTATAATTTGTGTAAACAGTTTTCATGGAAATTACTAAATCTCATTTAGTAATATTATGAAGAGTGTATATTATTTGTACAATGAAAGCATCTGTTCAATGCTTTTTGGATTTGTATCCAAATGTTTTGGATTCCAAGCCATTTTGATAGGAATATCTTTATATAACTTTTATTTGCAGTGCAGGAAAAATCAAGAAGAAAAATGACTTCAGGTCAAGAATATAAAGATATTTTCTTGAAGATGACAGGTTTCTTAGCCTAAGAAATCCTACAGCATACTTGCAAAACATTTACTTTATTTCATAACGCTGGTGCCCATTACTTTAAAGAATTATATGTAGTTTTGAAAATAGTTTAGAAATGCTTGAAACTTTTACAGGATGGGATATTTGTGAACAATCCTGTACTGAACTTAGGCTGATTAAAAACCTGTATGAAAACATGCAGAAAATTTGTCCTTCCCATGTGGTGGTGATAAACATCTAGCAAAAGCCAGATTTGGGGTTTATTATTTTATTTTAAAAGCATAATGATAGCTTGTTTGGACCTTAGTTACCAACGTCGTTTCTTCAGGGAGAACAGAATTGCCCAGTGTCTGTACCGGTCAGGTATGGGATGAAAATAAATGATAGCAAAGTGGGCTGAAGTCCAGTTTGAATGTCCACCAAGAAAGAAGAGGGAAAAAAAAGTGGAGGGAAGGGTTTATGGTCTATGCTTATTTCTGTTGTAAACTGTGTTTAGGAAGACAAGGTATTAGCATTATCATCTGGAACAATGGGCTGTGCTACTCCTGGCACTGTACAGGACACCTCCTTTGAGAATAACACAAGAAAAAATGCTTATCACTCTCTGTCTTCCATTGTTTTCAAACAGGGAGGTCCAGAAATCACACTGAATTCACTACATGTGTGTGTGTTACAGAGACTGAATGATATGAAGCTGGCCTTGAGAAAAGGAGAGAGATGGCATTTTCATTGGCAGCATAGACGTAACTGGAACACGCACAGAGAACAGTGGCTACACATCTTTTGGACCTACAGCCTTTCATAGTCTTCTGAGTAACTCCAGAGCAGCCCATGCTGCATTGTCCAAGCAATAGTGAAAACATGACAGCTGTATTGCTTAAGAATGGGATTTCTTTTCTTGGATATTTATATTTTTTTCAGTCTTCAAAAATGGCATGTAAGAGTCATGCTAGGTATGGAGTAAGGAAGACAGTTAATAGTGAAGGTCTCCCGCAACATCCTTGAAGTCTATGTTTGTCACTTCTTTCTATTTTTCTTTCTTTTTTCTTTTTTCTTTTTTTCTTTTTTTAAACAGAACATATATCAAATTAAGAGCCTACTTTTTGGAAATGATGTAATATATTTGACAAAAGCTTTACTGATTTGAAATACTCTGGATTCACAACCACGGTTTATGGAGAAATGAGTAAATATTAAAGATTGCATTAAAATTAAATGAAAAAGAACGCAGGTGCAAAAAATTTTCTCAGATTTTGTGTGTGTTCACTTTTGGTAACGCTATTCTGCTTTTTCAGTATTAGGTCTTTTTAAAAATAATTGTGGAGTAATTATTCTGCCTTTATTCTGATATCCTTGTTGTTCCAGAAACTATATAATAATTCATCTCCAAGATAGCTGGATCTTTTGATTCTTAGTACTGCTACAGGGCTTGCAGATACTTTGGAAGGATATCTCTCCACTTAATGTTCTCAGTGAGAATGTGATTTAAGGCTGAAGAAGTTAATTCTTCAATCACTTACAACTGAAAGGTCATTCGATTAACACCACTTTATATCTGTTAACTGTCAGTATAAAACTGACATCATTACCTGACATGCAAATTGAAGGATAGATATTATAAGCGTATCCTCTGTTCAATTAGAAGCACACACATGGCTAGATTATGTTTTCACCGCTCTTGCAGATCCCCACATTTTAATGACTAGAACAATGAAATGAGCAGAGACTATAACATCACTACCTGTTGCTAATGTCTGCTGTGTTCTTCTCTTTTAAAAGGTTAAATGCAAGAATGACACCTTCTTATTCATATCTTTCTGCTATATATGCAAAGACATACCTTATTGCTTAGGAAAGATATTCTCCAGGGTATTAATGTTAGTTAGGCATCTCAGTATCATTAGAAAATGATTCCCAATGATTCTGCAAAACGAAAACAGAGGGAGGCTTTACTTTAAACTTACATAACATCAGCTGAATTGTTTTCTATGATCCTGTCTGTTAGCCTTGTTCATCCTTACTGAAGGAAAGGACCATGATAGTTATCCAATAATACCTACTTATCAGTGTTTATCCTTAATATAATTTTATAACAATGCCATGTCCTCTTTCATTTACCTAATAATATGTAATTCTAAGGTTTATGCTCATTATCTTTTTATTAAAGATAAACCAAACCACACAGTAACTGCTAGGTCAAATTTACGATAATTTCAGGATGAATTGTCTGTAGACAAGGAATACAACCTGTGCTTAGAAACACAAAAGACTAATTTCACTCACAAATAACCTTATGAAGTTTAAAGAAAGTGATTTTGTGAATGCTGATACTCAACTGTACTCTTACATAGTTGAACACTAGGTTAGGACCATAGCTGGGACCAAATCTTTATCCTTTCATGGTGTTTACTTCAGCATCTTAGAAAGTATTTAGAATTTGAGATATTTCTCAGTTTAGTCAAAGAGGGGTTTTCTTGGGAAAAAAATAATTCATTAAATAACATGTCCCAATTCTCTGTTTTTTTTTCCTTAAATACATATTTCATTTTATTGTTCTAACACATTTCACTACAAGTTTTGTACAGCTATTTGTCAAAAACTGTCAAAACCAAAAACAATTAAGAAAACAAAAGTCCTATACAGTGAACACATCTATATTAAGCTTGCATTTGGCTCTGTCTTGAAGAACATATGTTCTGTTGGGATAACTCTACTTTTGAATCCTCAGAGATGACAGAAAAATCATTGTGCTGTGTTAAACCACACAGACTTTTTAATTGAGTCCCCACTGCTGTGGAGAGAACATTTTGTGAATTTTCCTTTCCAGAATATCCAATGTATTTCTTCTTCATAATTGTCATTTATGTTTTACTTGTTGTTTACTTCACACCGCAGTGGGGCAGTGAAAGGCAAACACAAATAATTTGCTAAATATTGCTCCTGTCTGTTTTATTGTTGCTCATAAAGCAGTCAGATACTATCTCCGTCCTGAAATGCTTAGTTATTACAACAGCGTATTTTAGCTTTTGTGTTACATAACCCATTGACTTCTGCTAATTTGACTCTTTTGCCATTTCTATTTTTTGAAAACTGCAAAAAAAAAAAAGAAATTAGCAAAAAAAAATACTGTCACTATTTTCCAGCTGGTTAGTGCCTCTGTTTTTCAGAGTCAAAGAAAATAAAAGGAAAAAATACTGGAATCATGCACCCAGATAGCCTTACTTTTGATTAATGACCTGCTTTATTTGCTACTGTATAACATTTGAGTCCACTTATGTATTGGGCTACACTGAATATCCTGTCTACCTCTTTATAAGAATGTGCATTGTCATAATTAGCATGTATGTTTGTTTTGTATGGTTTTTCTTCTTGGCTTTTTACACTGAATTGGTGGGGGGGTATAGAACCATAGAATCATAGAATCATAGAATTGTCTAGGTTGGAAGAGACCCTTGGGATCATTGAGTCCAACCATCTACCCTACTCTACAAAGTTCTCCCCTACACCGTATCTGCCAACACCACATCTAAACGTCTCTTAAACACATCCACAGATGGTGACTCAGCGATCTCCCTGGGCAGTCTATTCCAATGCCCAACCACCCTTTCTGTGAAAAATTCTTTCCTAATGTTCAGTCTAAACCCACCCTGTTGGAGCTTGAAGCCATTCCCTCTTGTTCTGTCATTAATTACCTGTGAGAAGAGACCAGCACCAACCTCTCTACAGTGTCCTTTCAAATAGTTGTAGAGTGTGAGGAGGTCTCCCCTCAGCCTTCTCTTCCTCAAACTAAACAGTCCCAGCTCCTTCAACCGCTCTTCATATGATTTGTCTGCTAGGCCCTTCACCAGTTTTGTTGCCCTCCTCTGCACTCGCTCCAGCACCTCGATATCTCTCTGTATTGCGGTGCCCAAAACTGGACACAATACTCGAGGTGTGGCCTCACCAGTGCTGAGTACAGGGGCACAATCACCTCCCTACTTCTGCTGGCCACGCTATTTCTAATACAAGCCAGGATGCCCTTGGCTTTCTTGGCCACCTGGGCACACTGCCGGCTCATATTCAGCCGCTTGTCAATTAGAACCCCCAGGTCTCTTTCTGCCAGGCAGCTTTCCAGCCACACCTCCCCAAGCCTGTAGCGCTGCATGGGGTTATTGTGGCCCAAGTGCACAATCTGCCTTGTTTTTACTGTTCATCATCTTTCTCTGTTTCTCATCCACTTTAGATGATCTGTCATTCTCCCATTGTATCCTTTCTTCCCTCCCCTACTCCATGCTCCTTCATAAATTCATTGCCATCAATCCTTGGGTGCAGAGTTCAGATTTTGGGAGCTCTGGTGCTCCTCCTCCTAGCTGAGAAATTTCTCTATGTTCTCTTTTAAATTAGATATTCAAGAGTGACAGGCCAGAAAGATGAAAGCCTCTTGCAGGAAGAAGTTCCACCCTTGTAAGAGGAGCAGGGCTTTTCAAATACACTTGACATTGAGAGGTTGGGAGGCAATCAGGAAGAGGGACCTGCTGGTTCCCAAGGAAACCTGATGTTTCTCGATGGTTATTCCAGCACACTTGTTTATATTTTTTCGTTATTTTAATGTAATTCTAAATTTCCAGGGTTGTTTGACACCATAAGTAAAAATATAAAACAAATTTCTGTTTTACTAAAATTCCAGTCTGGCTGGCACAAAAAAAAGATCGGAAGTTTTTCAAGGAACTTATTATCAGGAGGATGCGGTTCATTTTTTAATGTCTTTTAACCCAAATGAACGGCAGCTTCAAAGCCCTTTGCATAATTTTATATTTGAATCTAAGCCCAGATTTTGTCTATTCCAGTTAACATACCACTGTAAGCTAACAAGTACTGATTTTTTCCATTTCAGAATTTTGCGTGAAATGGTTACTGAAGTAAAGATCTAAGAAGAGTCTTCAGCTCTGTGTTGCAGTCCTCAGTCTTTTGGAATCTGGATCACAGCGCTTAGTAAGATGTATAAATCCTAAATCAGTGAGGACATAGGTATCCTAGAGTGAGATCTGCACAAACGTGCATATTGAATCCCATGGGGATGGTAACTTCTCACTTTATTCAATCATTCCGTTAGCAGAGCATTCAGGATGTAGGAAATGGCAGTTTAACTCCATTTGCTTCCTGGAGAGATTCACAACTCACCTTTCCAAAAATCCCAGTCCTGGGCTAAAATACTTGAGCAACTATAGGAACAGACACTAGAATATATAGAGAGTTCTCCTTTCTCCCTGGCCCTTCTGTGTTATTCCCATTGGATACCTTTAGAATTGGTGATTCTGCTATAACAGAAATAAGGAATGGTTATACTGATAAAGTTCTGCTAAGTGCGGCAGTCACACGTACATTTGAATCAGGACTGAGGCATCTTAATATCAGAAGACTGGGTTAAAAATGATGAGGTTTTAATGAGACTACTGGGTTTCATTTATTTGACTTTGATTTTCCACCTTCATGTTTCTTCATTTTGAAGTTTTCTTTGCAGGCAGGAAGATGGAAATCTACCTCTCAGAAAATAAGTTCTGACATTTTCAGGTGGTCAAAAGATCTTAGAAGCTGCCTTTTTAAGAGGAAAAAAAAAGAAAAAAGTCTTAAACTAAATCAAACATCATGAGAGAAGTGATAAAAATCTCAAACCTGACTGCAGTGTTTATTTGTTATTTCAAGAGCAGGGAATATCTATGTAATCAGAACCAGTGTCATCCATTTTACAGTCATTCCTTTAGGACTTGGAGCTATTACATTTATTTTATATGATTTGGTGAATGTCATATAATGAATACCTTTGAATGAGATCTTTTTGATAGTCTGCTTTAAACATTATTACATTATATACAATTATTGCCATATTTCTTTTCAATTATAATTTGAACATGTTCCTAAGACTTCAGTAAAAAAGCTAATTTATTCTTTGAAATATTTCAATAAATCAAATTTTCTCTAGTAGAAGAGTAATGAGTGTAACTAAAACTCTTAAATATGGTCCTTAAAATAAACATCTTTTTCTATAGTATTTTTCTTTTTCGTAAGATGAAATTTTTCTACCCGACATAATATATGGTGATTTTCCTCAAGTGAGAAATTTTTACTTCTCTATCCAGAAATAAATTTCTTAATTTCTGTTTCCTTCTAAGATTATTTTATAGCCATGTAGTCTGTTTTGCCTGCATAAAGTGAAATTTACTTCACCTAGCTTTTGCTGTCCAAAATTTAAGCTTTATTCTTTATTAGTGAAATGCAACACTCTTGTTAAGATATGTCTGAAAAAGAATGAAAAGTATGTCTCCCTGTCTTGATTTAGTTCAGAGAATATAGATAACTACCCTAGATTAGAGGTCTAACTTTTAAATAAGTGCAATTTGGTGAGGTGAATCTATTCTCAAGTATAATTGCAAATTTTGTACACTTATTTAAAATATGGGCCTATTTAAAGTTCTTTCAATGCCTGTAACCATTATGTGCAAAATAAGTAATTTCAGTCAGTTCTCTCAAATCATTTTACAGCTTTAAAAGAAAATGATATAGGATTGATACACTTTTTAGGCTGAATGTTTTAAATACACCGTGCTGTGAACACTGTCTGTCAGGTGCTGAAGTCCACATCCAAAACCACTGGTGGTCACAGAAGTTTGATTTAGGATACATACTTTTCACTGCTTTATCTATGTATCATGTATTTATGGTAAATGACAAGGACAGAAGGCGACAGTTTGGGCCCATCTTTGTTTGATTAAATGAAATTAGTCAATGTTGAACTGATTTGCCTCTGATCTATAGTCAGAAAACGAATTAGAGATGTGGAATAGGTAGTCCCAACAGTTTCACTGTTGCCCACTTGTCCTTGTGATCAGCTCTGGGGGTGACAGGAGTTTTATGCGTGCTTTTGCAGGACTTGGATGGGTTCTCTCCTGAGATTTCTGCTAAACTGACCAGTCATTATTAGCCAACGGAAATATGAATGCTTTACATGTCAGGGTAGCTTGAGCTTAGCTCTCCACAATAATTGCAGAATAAGAATGCTACCTCATAAAGCTATTAAGAATATATTGTAATGGTTATAAAACTGATTAGTTACACGTTTCTGGGAGACACTACTGGGAGTCATCCATTGCAGTTAGTGCTGCTAAAAGCAATAAACGTTAAGCTAGGTCTGTGAATTCCTTTCAGTACAATAAGAATTATTTTGATGGAACATTGCTGAAGTCTAAGCTTAGTCTTGATCATTAGTGAGCAGGTTAACCTAAACGGGAAGATGAATGATGAATGTAATTAATGAAGGATAAATCACCTGAAAGTCTTTATATGACACTTGCTTACATATGTAGTGCCACATACCTGAAAATAAAAAGAAAATAAAACTGTGATACTAAATCTTTCATATGCACTTTTTTTTTTTTTTTTAAACTGGAACTTTTCTGTTCAGGCCTGTTTACCTGGTTGACTTCATTTAAAGATATAAGTCTACCATCCTACCTTATTGTACTTATTTCCTTTAAAGGACCCTTAGCTAATGTAAACAGGATTCCCTGCTAAAGACTGTGCATTCACTTTTCTCTTCTTGTCATACTGCTAAGACATGTCTTCCTCTGAGAGTCTTGTAGCTTGCTAACCTTTAGATCAGTGGTGCTGTAAGAAGGCTGTAAGTCAGGCTTCCACCTCTTTTCCAGAATGCTTGTTCCTATCAGCTCAATAACCAAATTTCATATTCCTCTTGAGCTACTGTGCATTTTCTTTCTCCTTGTTTGTTCTTTGGCACTTTTCACAATATTTTCTGACAAGCTGTTAGAGAAAACAGTTTCTCTGGGGCAGAACAAGCTCTGGATACCTTTTTTGTAGCCTGAATTTTCTAGTCTGCTTTGTATGAGAAACATATGACTTTCAGGATTGGTAGTTACCTGTCATCTTCTTAACAACAAAATCCTGATTTTGCATTCATGAAATTAATGCATATATTAATTTGCCAAGATACCAAAGTGAGATCAAGAGTTTCCCTGAGCTGAAGAACAAATTAAACACGTTCCCTGTGGGGTCATGTCTTGGGTTTCCTTGGCATTGATGCTAAGGATATTATAGTTGGCAGCTGTAGATTTTTGTGTTAGGGCATATATAAGCTTTCTTTCCCTTGTGAATTGTCTGACATATGAACATTTTCACCCATTTACTTTTACAAAACTTGTAGAAACTTCATTGTCACTGATGCTTCTATCCAGCTGCAAGGTTTGGTTGAAATGCACCAACATGTTAAAATGTTATTAAAAGAATGACTCAAGATTTCACATATATGTAGGATGATTACATTAATTTTGCTTTCACGAGAAACCAGGTTAACATTGTCTCACATTGCTATGTAAATTTTAAAAAGAAATTAAATTTTAAAAACAAAATTAAAACATTGTTATGTTTAATAAAAATAGATTAACAATTTAAGGATCAAGAGTTTTCATATTAAAAAATGGACATTCGTTTGGACACATTTTTATTTGATCTAAATAAGATTTCTTGATTAAAAAGGGTTTCCACTTTTTTCCTAGATATTATCTACATGGTATGATATTCAGAAACATCTCTTAGGCACTGTTTTCTAAGAAAAACAGAAAAAATTCCTTTTCCAGATTTTTACATAAAAGTGATGGCTTGCTACGCCATTTTTCTGGCAAAACTTAAGTCCACAGAAGTAGAGTGCATTGTGAATTGTATTTATTTTGCATATTTTAGAACTAATGTCAAAGGAGTGGTCAAGTGTGCAGGTGCAGATTATTATAACCACAAGACACTTGCCTTATGAATATGCTAATTAGTTGAGCTGTGGAAAAAATAGCACATTACAGTGATCATAATGCAAAAATCTGATGTTCAAAACAGCGTGAAACTGGAATTTCTAATGGCAAAATTATCCAGAAATAATAAAAAAGACCTATTTTCTCCTCCCCTCTGATTTTCAAAACCAGCCTTTTATACAAAGTACTATAGCTGACGCTCCAAATATAGCCTAAGTTGCTGTGGAATTCCAGAGGCTTTTTTCCTTGTTTTGTGATTAAAAGTTGTTGTTGAAGCATTTTCAAAATATCGTAATTAATTTAATTTGTCTACATGAATAGACTACGTAGTGCAGCCAATTAAGACCCAGTACTTTGGCCCTAGGGCTTGAGTCTGAAACATCGTTTAGACAGGAACTAATGCAATTATCCTTATCTGAATGCTCTGAAGGAGATAGAAAGCAAATGCCAATTTGGTTTCTTTACATGGGCAAAGAGACACTTTTCTACACATAATCAAAGTGGAAACATTTTCAATAATGTATGCAGCCTAATTAAAAGTTCAATTAAAACTACTATAAAGATCTTTACAGATGAACTTTATGAACGACTATTTTTGCAGATAAAGTTTAGGACTCTCACAGAAATGTTATAAAATTAAAACATTTATATATAAATCCATTTTATCTTTTAAGTTCTTTTCTTGCAGCTGCTCAGTCTTGCTGCTTTTCTTTTGAGAAATGATTGCAAAAGGAACACTAACTCCTTTTTTATCCTATCATATTTTTTCGCATGGCTGTTTCTAGACTACCATCTGAAAAGTTTCTTAGTTTTTTTTTTGTTCTGAAGCCTATGAAAATATTCTACAGTGGCACTAGGTTACAGCTTCATTTCTTCTTCTTTCAACACTGTCTAACAGACTGTCCAAATCCAACATATTTTTCCAAGATTCTTGGACTGACACTTACAACATGTTATCTTAGATGGGTCTATGCAACGCTAACACAAGATACTGCTCTGGATTTTCAGGATTATTTTAGGTACTCATTTGTTTTAAATTATAGTGGGGAATTAGCTCTTTACACAATAGCTCCAACATTAGGGAAGAAAAGCAAAGTTTGTTTGTTCTATACTGACCCTAGTTGTCAGATTCAAAAACTTAATACTCAGGATCACATCATGAGTATATAATTTCCTTTAAAAATATTGAAATAGGCTGAATTCTCTGAAGGTATATTTACTTAAAGGCACAAACTCCACCCAAATAAGCATGAGAAACATATGAATATTCATATTCCTTCGCTCAGTATAAGTCTTAGTTCCTGCACTATGTTTGTAGGACCCCTACTGACCAACAAGTGGTTGAGAACATATTTACTTCATCAGAAGAACCTCTTACCTCAGAAGCAAAGTGAAAAATAGTGTACCCAAATGTTTTGCTGTTCTGTTAGTCTGGGATTTTGGGAATAATTTTATACATGTTATTGCAATTTTTATACCAACCGATTTAGAAAATGGACTATACAGCTAACCTTCTTTCTTGAATATGAAGGGCAGATTACTTACTTTGGGTAATAGTAGGAGGAAAGGTAATTATCGCTGGTTTTCCATCAAATGAGAATAGATTAAAAGGGCCTTTACTGTGCTTCAGGTTACCTCTGCATGCCAACTTGGGAGCATAGGCCAAGACACTTTCTTTCACTGTTTTTGCAGTGGATTCTACTTTCACCACCTGCACAAGTCTGTTTACTTTGAGCAGAAACAAACTGCAAAATTTGACTTTAATAGTTCCACTTGCAGAAAGCTCAGTTTAAGACATCCTGGTATTCAGACTGTAACTAAAAGTATCATCTCCTGCTCTTTCCTCAACTGTCTTCATTCTGTTCGATTTCTTTGATTGCTCTGATAAACTGAAGACACCTAGGAAAGTTAGAGATTGGACTCTTCACAGCTCTACTTTCTGCTGTTTTTCCTATTCAGCTTCTTTCCCCTCACATCCCCTGCCCCATGCTGTTTCAGGTGGATTGAATCTTTTTGACTAAATACAGGGCTGTTGATGTTTGAAGTTTATTACCTTAACCCTCCAGCCACAGGCCCAGCAGTAAAAGGGAATTGTTAAGCAAGTATGGATTTATCTGTTGGGCTAAATAGGTCATGGCGTAGTGCCGCCAAATAAATTACACAAGTTCATGGTGACAAGATGTGGAAGAGATCATGCTGTCAGTCCCATGCCAATTTTATTGCCCCTACATTGGCCCAGACAAATTTCTACTAGTAACACTTCTTTCTTTCCTTATGCAAACCTAAAGGACTGTTCAGGTCAGATTACAGAATCACAGAATAGTCAGGGTTGAAAGGAACCTCTGGAGATCATCTGGTCCAACCCCCCTGCCAGAGCAGGGTCACCTACAGCAGGTTGCACAGGATGGCGTCCAGGCGGGTTTTGAATGTCTCCAGTGTGGGAGACTCCACAACCTCTCTGGGCAGCCTGTTCCAGTGCTCTGCCACCCTCAAAGTAAAGAAAGTTCTCCTCATGTTTAGATGGAACTTCCTATGTTCAAGTTTCTGCCTGTTACCTCGTTATGTCACTGGGCACCACTGAAAAAAAGACTGTTTTCATATACCTGGCACCCTCCCTTTAAGTATTGATAAGATCCCCCCTCAGTCTTCTTTTCTCTAGGTTAAAAAGACCCAAGTGCCCAGCCTTTCCTCATAAGAAAGATGCTCCAGTCCCCTAATCATCTTTGTAGCCCTTTGCTGGACCCTCTGCAGCAGTTCCCTGTCCTCCTTGAACCGGGGACTTACTGGACACAGTACTCCAGATGCGGCCTCACCAGGGCAGAGTAGAGAGGGAGAATGACCTCCCTCGACCTGCTGGCCACAGTCTTTTTGATAGATAGTCCCTTTAAAGACTGAATAGATTCTGTTGCTCTGGGGAAGCCTTTTGAAATCTTTAACCCAAAGATATCTTTCCGGGCGGCCTTTCAGACTTCTCACATCAGAAGTTCTTTACCAGACTTTCTGCTCTTGGTTACAACAGCATTATTACTTGGGGTGTGAGAAAGAACAAACACAAAATCTGAACTCTTAGTGTTGTATCTACTTCGGTTTTTGAATGATGTTTTGGACAACATAATCATGATAAGGGCTTTTTTCCCCTTGTTTGTCATGTCCAATTCCATTTAAGATATTAATGACATTATTTATATCTAAAAAAATCAAGACGCCCTCACTTCATCTGAGATAAAGTGTCTGGTTTAGTGTGTTTTATCAAGATGAGAAAATTAAAACAGAAAGAGAACTTATATGAATTTTTGGTGAACAGAACAAATACTGGCATAGCTAGAAACAGAATTAAAGATGTCGCCCTTTTCAGTATACTTTCTTCTGTTAGGAAAATATCCATTTAATACTTTATATTATATTTTCTTTCTTATTCTTTTCCTCTTTTAATCCACTTGTTCCACTTGCCACTTTGCCCACAGTCTGGGTTTTCCATATAAACTTGTTTCTGCAATTGCTTTTCTGTTCCTTACACTGTTTTATACAACTTCTTTTTATCTCCTTTTGTTCCCTCATAAATCTGGAAACACGCCCATATTCACTGTTGTTCACACTTTTCTCTTGTAAGCCTAAAATGTCTTAATTATTTTGTTGACATAGTGATATACTTCCGAGAGCAGGGGCTGGAGATGTCGTATACTATGAGAGCATCAGCTGCCAGTTTCAGAGCATTCCTTGCAGAACAGAATCTCAGAGGACTATGAGGAAGAGCAACAGTTAGTTTGGGGACCCAACACAAGCTCACTAATGAATTGGTCTGGTAAGCGCTACTGAAACTTTGGTGTTTCTGAGAAAATTGCTAAAGACAGCTCTGAGCAGTTTCAACATAAAATAGAGCAAGAAACCTATGGCATTTAAGTGCTTCTGCAGTTACATGGCAACTCAGCAGGGGCCTTTTGGAATCAGAGCTTTAGACGTGGGCCTATATTCTATGTAGACTTAAGAACAAGACACCAAGTGTTCCAGAATTTAAATATCCATTGAAGAGTTAAGTCTGAAAAATCCTATAACAGTTTTAGATTCTTTATTATGGTGCTACATTTACAGCCATCTGAGCAGTTATGTAGAAATAATGAGCCTCTTTTGATGAGCAGCTTAGGGTCTGAGTCCAAACAGAAACACATCTGGCTTGCACAGTCAGGAACCTTTCCTGGCACAGGAGAGACTAAATACTAGATGATAAACGCATGGTAATCAGAATGATCTCATTAAAATCAATAAAGATTGGCTACACTATACCAGTTTAAGATTTTTTGCTTATCTGTTTTATTGTTATTGGTGGTGGTGGTGGTTGTTGTGGTTGTTGTTATTATTAATTTCCATGTGATATGTAAACCATTTATAGACTATTTCAATGGCTCTTTGCCATGCTTTGAGTTTACAGACTTATATATTTTCCAGTGGCAATCTCCTTTTGGGAATTTCCTGTTTGCAAATTATTATTTAGCATTAAAGGATTTTCTCTTGGCTACCTTTTAGGGTCTTTTGCAAACAGTTTACAGATTCATCAGATTACAACTACAGGTTAAAATAGAAGCTATAGTGATAAGGCTAGGCTGACAAAATACTTTTGGGTATGTTAAAATACCTAATTACAGATGTACAATAAGAGGCAGCAAAATTTAAAATGGTATCTATATGAGGTATGATCCATGGACAGTCAGTCTTAGTTTCCAGATTTTTTTCTGTGTCAGTACAGATTATTGTTCACCCTCAATCCTTATAACAGTGAGTTCCTGGGGATTATTTGTTTGTTTGTTTGGAGGGTTTTTTTTGCATTAGATAAAGGGTCAGATTTGGCATCCAGTTGCTATTTTTGTCAAGAAAGCCCTTATGTTGTGTGGAACACTATACCATAATGATAGAGTATGTTGAAATATACTGATCAGATGGTAGATGGCAAAAGATTTGGACTGATTTTTAAAGAAAGCTGTTAGAGAATATGAATTTTCAGTGGTGTCTTATTGCAGGAATCAATATAGATGATCTGATTATACTGTTTGTAATTATACTGTTTTTTTTTACTGTTGAGACATTTATCAAGCTTGGAAAAGGGATGACCACTGCTTAATGGCTTTGTTATATGTACAGTTAGTAGGTTTCAAGAAAATATTAGTTCTGTGCAAATAGCAGAATCATGTCACGAAGATACAACCACCTTACGTCCTGGTGAAGAAAGCAATTACAGAGGTCAATCTTGAAACAGAAATGTAGGATTATCAATCAGAGCGATTCTTGTACAGGGTCAAGTTGTTGTCTTGGGCAGAACAACACAAGCACATGCAGATCTTTCTATGGGGTTCAACCACAGCCAAAGAATCGGAATTAGGCCCATTAGCTGTATTTCTTAAAAAAAAAATCTGTTCAAATAAAACATCTAAGGATCAGAGGTTTGTTGCTGGTAACAGAGAGGGGTGGTTGTGTGTGGGAAACATGCTTTCTGTTGTAGATCTCAAGAGAAGAAAGTTGTTTAATGTAGCTTTGGGTGGAAAATTCTAGCAAGATGCAGTTCCCTATATTTACATGAACCTCTAGCAAAAGCAGGAGAAAGGGACATTTAGTACTTGTGTTTTTCTGATTTCCTGCTTCAGGAGGTAGCGAGAATCATCTCTGGCAGAATTCTCATACTATTTGTTATATGTTTTAATTTTTAAACATGGTAGGCTCATTAAACTTGACGTGTGTTTTCCACACATTTATTGAACACCAGGTCCTACAAAAATAAAACAAAATTTGCCATTAACAAAGGAAATGCTTTAAGTCATAAAATATCAGGCAGATATGAACACCTTTATCATCCTTCTCTTGGATTCTCATTAACAGAGCTGCTAGCACTTTATAGTGGAGACTTTAAGCATGAAATACCTACTATATTTTCAGTGCTGTCTTAGAACAAGATTATTTAAATAGATATGGGCATGGGGACAGTACTGTTTTATTCTTTCTAGTTATGCAGATCAGGATTTAAAAATTCATCCTTCTGGAAGTATTTAACATTATCTTTTCCAGCTAACTCTTGTAGCTTTTCTTTTCTCGTGTAATTTTAATTTTCTCAGGAAAGAGTTAAATCATCATTCTGTTTGCCAAAGGGAATTTCACTACAAGGTGGCAGTGACAGTTCTTAGGAATTACTTGAAAGTCTGCTCAATTTTAATGCCCTAAGGAAACTTTTTGTGAAAGAGAGAACTTCCTTTTCCTGCTATACCTCTTCTACAGGGATTTCTATTTGTGCTAAACATACCTCTATGATGTTTCTTCAACTCCCCACCACAAGAAAGAGAAACTGGTCCTTCTGAATGTCCTCCTGGCTGAGTATCCAGCCATAAGGATTCACAATGAGATAGGATAGTTACCTACTAGTGGAAAACTATAGATAATGGCAGGTTTGGTGTTATAAGTCTTGTGCATGGATACAATCTATTTTTGCCTGGTGGAAATAGATATGTACGCAGTCATGCCTAGCATAAAATGAGCTTCTGTTCTCTGAGGCAAAATTGCACCATTTGCCTTAAATAAGAGTAGAGTAGTATCTAAGACACATTCAAGCCGTTTTTCTAAAAAACCCATAACATTACAGCTGTGATGGAAATGTTGTGCATTTATTCTTCTACAGACACAGAGCCACCATCCAAATCCACCCCTGAAGAAGCAGGGTGACTAACACATTCATAGATGTTTACACACAAATGACAAATGTCATATTAGATAACCCCACAAACCTGGAATAAAAATATCAACAGAATTTTGGACTTGTGTTTCAGATACTTAGGGGTCTATATCTATACTTCACCTGTCAGACATCACACAGGCATGCTATCTTTAGCACAGAAGGAGAACTTTTGTTTATTGTGAAGCTGGAAGACCTGGATGTGTGGCTTCCTTGGGGCAGAGTGGGAAGAGAAAGGAAATGTCATTGTTGCCCAGCACCTGAGATTCTGCCAAGCCAAAACAAATCCTGCTGCTGTTGTACAGGATCGTAATCCTGAATTAGTTTTCAGCTGCTTCCTGGATCAGGTGCTGGGACTAGAGTAGAAAATTATTACTGTTTCCACACTTTTCTCAGGTATGCTGAGCACCACTCAAGAGTATGTGGAGAGCAGGGCTGCAGTGCCAGCTGAAAATCATAGAATATGATTTGACTTCACTCATGAGGACACATCAGCAAAACAGAACAACAAAACAAGCTACCAGGATGTTATAGAATGGATGTGGAAATTTTTGCAGACTCATTGCTGGTCACACAAGACCTACAAAAAGATCAGATGATTATATGCATAGAGCCAGATTTTCAGTTTGCCAGCCACTAGCAGTCGGACTGTAACCGGAATTATGGGTGCTCAATATCCTTCTAAATTACTTCCAGCTGTTTCTAGTTTGATATGCAAATATGAAGGCACTGAATACTGTGAGCATTTGGGCCTATAATGTAGTGAGTCCTTCTTCCAGCAATCTTGTAGACCTGGAAACTCTCCTTTATGTCATTTCTGAATGTGCCCTCAAGAAAATTTCTAATCCTGCTAATACCGTTGTGAAAAGTGATTATATCACATCCAACCCAAATTAAATAAGCAGATGAAATTTTTGTGTAATGTATGAAAACCTGCTTTGTTATGGAGTTAAAGCCTTGTATTCTATCAAAGATCACATGCTGGTCGATGAATCATTTACACGTGTTTTACTTGAACGGAGGGCGGGAGGTGGTCTATGTGCTATACAAGTGCAGTGACATCAGAAGAGAAGTTTCATGTTCAGTCAGACTTTTAAAATGTGTTCTTTAAGTGTGAGTCATTTTCATTGTCACGCATTCTTTACAAGCTGACCTGGGAAAGTCTAGGGGCTCTATTTATCATAAATGTCAGGCACACTTGCTAAGTATACATCAAGCTACAATTTAATCTGAAAGCTAAAACCAAGGATTGAAAGCAGGGGAGATTTTAAGTTCAAGACTTTACCAAGGTCGTGTGCAAGGTTTAGAATAAACAGATTCAGACATACACAGAGGGCACTTTTCATCAACTGAATGAGACAATTATGAGGATGTCTTCAGCCACTGATTATAAATCTGCAAAAAGAGAGCTGTATG
This sequence comes from Ibidorhyncha struthersii, assembly GCA_013398815.1. Classification (NCBI taxonomy): domain Eukaryota; kingdom Metazoa; phylum Chordata; class Aves; order Charadriiformes; family Charadriidae; genus Ibidorhyncha; species Ibidorhyncha struthersii. Next base: position 78,271 of record VZSZ01003186.1, on the reverse strand, counting down.
TGTAGGTAGAATTTTCAACATCAGGACCATGAACTGAATGCTACTCTTCATAGGATATTGTACTGCCCATACTTGTCCCCTCTTAGTCTTGCCATAGACTGATGCTTTCTTTGGCATTTCTGCTTCTCTTCTATTAAACAATATTGTTAATACTAAATAACATCACTTTCTTTAAAATTTTACAAGATGCCACATTTAGGCAAATGTAAAATTTAATCTCACCATCTTCAACACTTTTCTGCTTTCTTAAGGAGGGAATGATGCTAGTTAAGCTTTATAATCTTATTTTTTTTCATATTCGAAACCTTGTGATAGCTGTCTGCCATGCAAAATGGCAGCTGGGATTCTTACCTCTCCTGAACCCTATGGGATTTTTTGTTTCATCTAAAAGGAATGCCTGTCTTAGACTGAGACCGGTGTATTTTTTTCACAGCTCTTCTGAATAGTATTGGATAGTACCTGGACTGTTAAATTCTGCTGTCAAATTGATATGGGTTGCTTTGTTTAAAGTCAACAAGCAATCTACATCAGTATGCATATAAAGCATGCCAAGACTTTATCAAGACTGCAGTGGCAATGAAACCAAAAGTAACTGTTTTTTGAATATAATTATGTAAGTTATTTTTTTTATAATCCATCACCCACTCTGTATACTCCTCATGCATGTCCCAGAAGTTTAATATGGTAATGTAAAATAAATTGTGTTCTAAAGTTTGGGGTTTTTTGGTTTTTGTTTTTTTTTTATTATTCTTTTTTAAATTTGTAATTCAATCTTTTTCAGCAGATGGTTAGTTCTAGTCCCTTTCATGTTCGTACTCTGTTATGTTTGTAAAAGACCCAGCTGCCAACTGATAATATTTCACTACTGAATCTATCATGTGTGATATAATTGCTCATTATGTGCTTTGAAATAAAGTTAAAGAACTATCAACACAGTTATTTCTAACTCCAAACAAATTAAAAAGAAAGAGTAATTTTTATTATCTATAGCTCTCAGCTGACATTTAGTTATTTTAAAAGTCTGCTTTTTGTGATAGATTCTTCTATTTTATCAGGTCTTGATTTTGAAAAGCAATGTATTCAAGAATGGCGTTGAGAAATATCTTCAGTTTTAAGCATATTGTTAAGTCTGAAGCACCCATTTTCCTCTAGCTGGACCTTAGATGAAGGATCACAGTCTGAATTTCTGCATGAGTTTTTTTTTTTTAAGAATCATACTCTATAGCCAAATATGTCTAATTGTAATACACAGTGTAATGCTATGCCACAAAGCATTGTTCATTGCCATCCGAAAGACAATGGATCACTTAAATGCTAAATATCTTTTTCCAAAGCTATTGAATCATTTTCAAAGTGAAACCAGAATATAGCAAATATTTTCCTCACAAAATGATATTACTATTTTCAGTAAAAGGTATGATATATTACATTGCATATGGTGACTATGGAAGACATTGCTAATGTTTTCAGGAACTATATGGGTGGAGGATCTTGTCCACAAGCTTAATACAATTGTCATGATATGTTACCAGTAATACCTCAGGGTTTTTTAGAGTGCAGTAAAAGAAGTGCTGTATTTCCTAAATATCTCTGTATTAATTATATATATATATATAGGAATTTTAACCATAAAGGCACAGAAGAAAAGTTTCTCCTTTTAATTTCTGAAATGATAACAAACGTGTCACATTATTTTGCTTCTACCGATGTCATGTTAGAAAGATTGTACCATATCTCCTGTTTCGTGAACACAAACTTAATTCATTTCTTGAGATGAGTAGGGGGCTGATTCAACTTCCATCAGACCTTTTTTGAGTCTTCTCCATTGAACACACTTGAAAAAGTTTTTCTGCTTGGGATTCAAGTGTGACACTGAATTCAAGGCTTGTAAGTATTATAGAATCATAGAACAGTTTAAGTTGGAAGGGACCTTAAAGATCATGTAGTTCTAACACCCCTGCCATGGGTAGGGACACCACCCACTAGATCAGGTTACTCAAAGCCCCATCCAGCCTCGCCTTGAACACCTCCAGGGATGGGGCATCTACAATTTCCCTGGGCAACCTGTTCCAGTGTTTCACCACCCTAAGAGTGAAAAAAATTCTTCCTGATATCTAATCTAAATCTCTCCTCTTCCAGTTTGAAGCCAATCCCCCTCGTCCTGTCACTACATGCCCTTGTAAAAAATCCCTCCTTATCTTTCCTGTAGGCCCCCTTCAGATACTGGAAAACTGCTATAAGGTCTCTCCAGAGCCTTCTCTTCTCCAGGCTGAACAACCCCAACTCTCTCAGCCTGTCTTCATAGCAGAGGTGCTCCAGCCCTCTGATCATCTTTGTGGCCCTCCTCTGGACTTGCTCTAACAGGTCCATGTCCTTCTTGTGTTGAGGATCCAAAGCTGGACACAGTACTCCAGGTGGGGTCTCACAAGAGTGGAGCAGAGGGACAGTATCACTTCCCTCGACCTGGTGGCCACACTACTTTTGATGCACCCCAGGATGCAGCTGACTTTCTGGCCTGCGAGAGCACATTGCTGGCTCATGTTGAACTTCTTATCCACCAACAACCCCAAGTCCTTCTCCTCAGGGCTGACCTCAATCCATTCTCTGCCGAGCTTGCATTTGTGCTTGGGAGTGCTGTGACCCAGTTGCAGGACCTTGCACTTGGCCTGGTTGAACTTCATGAGGTTTGCACAAGCCCACCTCTCCATCCTGTCCAGGTCCCTCTGGATGGCATCCCTTCTCTCCAGCATGTCAACTGTGTCACACAGCTTGGTGTCATCAGCAAACTTGCTGAGAGTGCACTCAATCCTACTGTCCATGTTGCTGACAAAGATTAAACAGCACCAATCCCAGTACCAACACCAGTGGAACACCACTCGTCACTGGTTTCCACTTGGCCATCGAGCTGTTGATCGCAACCCTTTGAGTGCAGCCATCCAGCCAGTTCCTTATCCACTGGGTGGTCCAGTCACCAAATTAATTTCTTTCCAGTTTCGAGACATGTCTTGTTTTATCTGCTTCTGAAATTAGAAGAATCTGTCAATCAATGAGCCCCATAATTTCAAAGATGTTTCAATATACTTTCAAAGATAAGAGAACATGCACTTCTGAATCTGCCTCCTTTGTGATCTTCTTTTCTCCTGACAAGAAAAATGCATAACTTTTAGGATTTCTTTTTATGCAAGGCTCTTTAGGGTCAAAAGACCTCACAGTTTTGTTGTTAGTATAAACCTAATAGGCTAATGACGCTGCTAAACGCAAATACCAATGGAGTCAATTAAGATTAAGTGATCTAGTAAAAGACTTCTGTTCCTTATGGAAGCATATTTAGAGATTTTGAAAGAATGTCCAGTATTCTTCCTCATCCTCAATCTTAACAGAATTTGAAGGCTAATATAAGTTCATAAAAGCATCAAGTGTATCAACTGGTCCCCTTCGGGTTAGCTACTCAAAAACTGGAACTCTGTACAAAATGCTCAAAGTATTGATTAAAAAAACTTATGTCTTGCATTGCCACTTTTCCATTACTGTGAATTTGTCCAGAAAACACAATCCAGCATAGTTAATAAGGGACATTTCCTTTTCACTTACTCTTGCTTTAAACTGCAAATTTCCATACAACTTAACAGAATGTGTGCTTTATTTTTAATGTGTCAAAGCACCAGGATCCCCTATAAACAACATCAAATATTAATATTAAATTACTTTTAATGTTACATTACTCTTCCTTAGTAATACTACAGCATTTAATTTTATGTCAGTCTTAATGTTATAAGGTCTTCCAAAGCATGGACAAGAGGAAAATATATTGCATCATACTGAAAGAGAGATAATTTATTTTTATTTTCTCCTGTTCATTATTTCTTTATAAGAAACATTTCAGACAGTTTACTTTGTATCTCTCCAATCTTTGCTAAATTCACCATGTTTTACTTTCAGATTATCAGACCCATAGGACTAGATGAATTTAGACCTTTTTTTGTGAGTATAAAACTTAACACAAAGAGTGCATAAGCCTCGGTAACACATAAACCATGCTTGTATAATAAATTTTTGGTACTCTTACTTCTGTTAATAACACTAAGGGATAAAATAATGTACATTATGATGAATATTCAGAAAGTAATACAGCTTGGTTAACAATACTTACTGTAGTTGTGAGATTCTGAATAAATATACCCCGAGTACCTCTTCAGGGCATCACAGTGGGCTATATAAACTCATGAATAAATCATTATCTAACATCAAAGTGTGATAAAGGAACAGAACATTTTCTATGGGCCATGTAGGTTTTTGCAAGCTTTGTCCCAAAGAGAATGGACTCTGTTCACATTATAATGGTGGATATTTCTTCCTGTATATGTAAGGCTAAAATGTTAGCACAAGTAGATGGAAAATAGTTATAGAAGTATTTCCAGCTTCTTAATGGTTCAATCAATATCAGAAGCACATCACAGCAACAAAGGAAAATTAAACAGGAAAAGGTAACTAAAATTCTGCTAGAGTGGACCTTCCATTAAAGTGGATAAAATCTTCCATTTATCTCTTCCAGAAAAACCAATGAACTTCTCAATATCAAATTAAAGGAAAGCAAGAACACAGAAGCAAACTACAGGATTATTTAATAGGATTATTATTCATAGGATTTCTGTGTACAAAAATACAGCCCTTATATGGTTAGTGATCTATGTGATTTTCCTGAAAGAAAATTTCTTTTAGAAGGTTCTTTTACAGTGACACCTGCCCATAAATTGAAAAAAAAAAAAAAAGTCTTCAAAGCAACTTTCTTTTGAATATCCAACGTAACCTCTAGAAAGTGGAGTTGGGGGTCTGACAGCTATTTTGGTTCTCAGTTATTTCCAAAGGTCAAAGCCCATGACTTGCATGTAGTTACATGAAAATTTAAGCAATTGGTGATTATAATTGTGTATGCAAATAGGTGGTTTGAATATGGAAACACACAGATGCCTTTAAGCAGTTGAGATAGAAACAGTTTTTTGATTATTATATCAAGTAGTTTCTCAGGACTTAATAGATGGGAAGAACCCTATTATAATATTTGTGCAAGACAGGGACCTACATAGAGTCACAGCTGTTGTATGCTATGCATTAGAGTTGTCTCACTGTAACACAACATTGTGAAATTTTTCCCTTTTCATTAATTATTCTTAAAGGAAGAGTGCTCTCAGTGAAAACCATGCCCTACATTTTTCCCATACGTATTACCTTATATATACATATATGAATATAGCTATAAATAAAATATTAAAGGTAAAAACAGGCCAGTGAAATATGACCTTTTGTGTTCTTTGATGCAAAGAAGAGAAACCTATGATTCATTTAATCTTACGTTTCTTAGTTTTTAGTGCCTCTAGTTTTATATGTATAAATATGGTCAGAATTAAGTTATATATATCTCGTGTTTACATCAGTTGATCTCACTCATGATCATTCATGCTGAAAGAATGACTGTTTTAAACTTCAACACAGAATATATAAAACTGTTACAAAAACATCGGGATTACCAACATGGGTCAGAATGCTAAACCATAATGAATCACAATGTCATAGCTGTGCAAGCCAGTCACTATGCCAGTATATGCAGAAAATTGGTACATTAAAGGCCTTCCATAAAGGCTACTATCATAAGATGAACCATACGTACCATAAGATGCACCATACGTACCATAAGACATTATATTCAATGGGAGGGGAAGAGGGCTGTTCCTTCAGAGTGTCAAGTGCGATCTATTCTTCAAGAATGGAAGGTATGGAAAGAATATGAGCACAGGAACAATCTCCAGATATTACCATAACTAAGAGAAGATATCTGTTGAAATGGAGTGGTGAATGGAGTGGTGAATGGAGTTAAATCCAGCTGGCGGCCAGTCACAAGTGGTGTTCCCCAGGGTTCGGTACTGGGGTCAGTTCTCTTTAATATCTTTATCAGTGACCTGGAGGAGGGGATTGAGTGCACCTTCACTAAGTTTGCAGACAACACTTAAGTTAGGCAGGAGTGTCAATCTGCTTGAGGGTAGGGTAGCTCTACAGAGAGACAGGTTGGATCACTGGGCCAAGGCCAATGGTATGAAGTTCAACAAGGCCAGGTGCCAGGTCCTGCACTTAGGTCACAACAACATCATGCAGTGCTGCAGGCTTGGGGAAGAATGGCTGGAAAGCTGTCCAGTGGAGAAGGAACTGGGCGTGTTGGTTGACAGCTGGCTGAATATGAGCCAGCAGTGTGCCCAGGTGGCCAAGAAGGTCAACAGCAAGCATACTGGCCTGTGTCAGGAATAGTGTGGTGAGCAGGACTAGGGAAGCAATCGTCCTGCTGCACTTGGCACTGGTGAGACCCCACCTCAAGTACTGTGTTCTGTTTTGGGCTCCTCACTACAAGAAAGACATTGAGGTGCTGGAGTCTGTCCAGAGAAGGGCAACGAAGCTGGTGAGGGGTCTGGAGAACAAGTCTTACAGGGAACCGCTGAGAGAACTGGGGTTATTTAGCCTGGAGAAAAGGACTCTACATAACCCTGGCTACAGACTTTCCTCTGGTTGCATGCCCATCTCTTTCCTGATTTTGAGCTGTGTATATAAGCTTTCTTTTAAAGTCAAAGCAGGGGCCAAATGTTTCTTTTAAAAGACCATAATTAAATAAGGTGTTCTTCTTATCCTATGACCTTGTGGTCTGACCACTTTGAGGACAAATGCAAACCTTTGCCTTATATCAGAGAGTACTGACTAACAACCTCCCTTACGTACCATTCTTATTCCTCGTTCATGGCACAAGATTTTCTGTGCAAAGAATAAAAGGGAAATATTGACTTCCTACTGAACTAAGTATACAGTTAGTAAGACTAGTATCTAATGTTAAGTATTAGAAAAATAGCTGAAATAGGCTGAGATAAGCATTCAAACTGAAATCTTTTTCTAAGTAAAATGTATACCTATTGAACTACAGAAACTTGAGATAAAATATTGCTACTGTGAGGTCACAGATACTCCACGAAGGGGCTAGAAGAAGAATTTGAGAGTATTTAAAGCCAAAAAAAAAAGAATTAGAGGTCAGGTTTGATGAAAGCTGAGTAGGCTTTTGGAGGACCAGAACCTTGGACTACAAGCTAGATGAAGTAAGTGCCTCAGTGTTTTTGTGGAAATTAATCATCCTAGCTGCAGTAAGCTTTCAAGTGTATTTAAGCATACTGTTATTTCAGGCTTAAAGTTCAAGTGTTTCCAACATTCTGTTTAATAGTAAAAGGACTGAAGGAATCAGTCATTTTAAAAGCAAATGAGCAAAAACTAGAACAAACCAGAGAGCTATATTAACAAAAAAAGCTCAACAATTTCTGACCCCTTCTTAGACACCGACCTTGCACAAGATTTTTCCTGTGTGTGTTTTGCAGTTATGTCATTATACTAATGTTTTTCACATGTCTATAAATAGCTGGTGAGACTGGGACTCATGCTTACAAATCAGAGAACCTAAATAAATCTGACCCTAAGAACTATGACAAAGCTGGATTTGTACTTGATTTGGTGGTGCCATATGGAACACAGAAGACACAAGAAGAGATATATAATGAACATGCTCATGACAAGCATGGGGAAATAGAAATGCAACTTGACAAGTGTAACACTTCCAAAGGCAGCTGAGACTGAGGAAGGAACTTGACTCATCTTCCCGTCTAGTGAGAAGATGAACTCTCACAAAAATACAACAAATTTTATCAAAATGTTATCTGCGTTTGAACTCTTAGCATCATTATATCAGCTGGGTAGAACTATAGTACAAATCAGAAAAAATAGTTACAATTAAGCTGTCTTTACATAATCTATAAGGTCACACACAGTATGTCATAATCTTTTTCACAGTTTTTTTTTTTTAACATTAGAGAACATAATAATACATAGAAAAATTAATACTAGCTAGAGAAGAAACAAATCATAATGCATCACCAAACAATTCAGGACACATTTACAGATGAAAATGGAGAACTGATGAAAGAGTTATAGAAAAAGAAGGACCGTAGAAGGACATTAAAAAAAAGCTGTATACAACAAGACATGGCAAGAACATAAGATTTTATCATTGACTTCTAAATATATGACTGAGGGAGTCCATATGAAAGACCAAAATGTTCCATTTCTGAAGCTCTTCAGGTCTGTACAAGGTGACAATTTCAATTTGAACAGGTCTGACTAACTACATTTGATCTGCAGCTGATCATGTATTTGAAACATTCTAAAATTCTCTATATTTACTTTTAGAATTAGTTATAGAATGCATTAGAGCATTCTGAAAGTTCTTTTGAAAAGTTAGTTCTAAATTTTAAAAATTTAATTTAAATTATTTGGAAAAGTTTAGAGGGTGTAATGGAAATGACAGGGAGGATGGAAACTGGCTGTCTTTGTAGAATATGTAATTTGCAGCATTTAGAAAGCAATGAAGGGATCAACTCAAAGATACAGAAGTAAAGTAGGAAGTAAGTCAAAATTAAAAAGAAGACAAAAGAAAAGTGAAAGCAAGCAAAAATATGAAAGCAAATCAGAAACAAAACAAGTTTGAATATGCAGATTTGGAAGATAAATTATTTCTACAAGAAAGAGGTTTCCTTCTTTTTCAAAGATTAAGTGAAATTTTCCACCCATCTCCATATAACTGACACATCAATACATCCCTCATCCCCAAAACTGCACTCTAGGGGGGAAAAAAAAAAAGGTTGTTAATTTCCTTTAAAAAGCTCAACATGGTGGGAAGGAACTCACTTTGGGGCTCATCTTGCATTTGGGAAATAATGCCAGCTTGTTTAAAATTGTGTTTGTTTCAGAAAATACATTTGTGTTGACTCATTTATGTGGCAAGCATTGCTAGAGGGTGGTGTTGCTCTGACTTTAATAACTATCCAGCCTAATTACCTAATGAATTGAAAAAAAACACTTTCCAGAGCCCACAAACTTTGAATCTAATGACTGGCAAGGGAAAGCAACATCAAATAAGTTATTCATAACATGCTGTTTAACCACATGTAGACCTAGCTGAACAATACCTAGCAAAATACAACAAGGTCATTCAAAGGTAAACATCAAAATCTGACCACTGGAGGAGTCACTCAGTTAGTTAGTAAGAGGTTAGTTCATCTAACCTGAACCTGGGATGTAACCAGGGTACAGCTCTTCCTTCTGGGATCTGGTAAATATTTTCTGATGCAGCATTATAGGTACAGCAGTTATGACCTTGATAGATGTATCTAACCATGTGCATCTAACACTGTGCATTATGAAGATGAAAATTTTGAAACTACACATAATGGCTCTGTGCATGTATATGACCACTGGAAAGTAAAACAGAAGAGATTCTTCAGTGAAAACCAAAGAATCCACATGAACGTGTTAACTGTGGAAGGATACTTTCCCTGTAGTCTATACAAGGTACATTCTAGGAGGGAAAAAAAAGATTATCTTTTTTTCTGTTCATGTCAATCATGACTAGTGTCTACTCTTAAATCTCAATTTCAATTTGTGAATTATTAAGTGCCATCACACCAAAGGCAGAAGGAAGATATGAGTTAAATGAAGTTAGCTTTAAATTATTATTTTATAAACACTAAAGCTCTGAGGTAAAAGTTTTTACATTTTCAAAAAATGCTTAAGTAGAAATTTATAGTGCTAGAGCTAATCTTTTTTTAACCTAAAAAGTCTTTTTTTCATTAAGTGTTATCATCTAAAAGGCACTTTCAGGACAAATGTTTTAATGTTAGTTTTTTTTTCTTTCATTCTTGTTTGAAACTTAGTAACAGTGAGCTAAATAGTTTGACAATAAATTCACATGTTTGAGATGAGGAAGTTATTAAGCTCTCCTCAGAGAGAATTGGAATTTGCTTAACGAAGACTTATCAGCTTTTCAGACTAATACAGAAATTTGACTTTCAGACATTTGTACAAAAGTTATCAACTCATCACATAACATGATGTCTCTCAGGAAGATAATTACTCAGAAATTTCTATGAAATTTATGTTCAATGAAAGAAGAGATTGTTGACAATATTTATTCTTATCAGGGATTGTTCTAATTACCATTTTGCATTTTGTATCAGAAATATTACAGAAAAACAAGGGTGCTGGTGACTACATTGCTAGAACATATTTTGTTTTAATCCATAGTATCTAACATTTTTTGTAACTTGAGTAGCAAATTAGTACTTTTTTCTTATTCTACTTAAAAAATATATTATCTTTCTCTTCCTGTTTACTCCTCACTTCTCTCTATTTTAATATTGTCTCAGTCTTGTAAATCGTTCTTGCTAAGTTTATTAAGTTTCTGACCAAATACAAAGCTATGCTTTGATGAATTTGTTTTATAGGATTGCATTTATATACAATATACTCTATGTATTCTGTACGATCTGCTTATAGAAAATATCTTAGCACTACAAATTAAAGGAAAAGTATTCAATAGTTCATCAAGGTAAAAATGAAAAACACAGATTATTCTCACATACATTAATATAAACATAGAGATAACTTTCTCAGTATAAGTTAGCTTCTCTTAACAGTATTTTCAGCATATCAAGTCACTGACAACCTAAATCTCAGCCTTGTGTATTTTTGTGACACTGTAAGGTTTTACAGGAGGAAAACCCAGATACACAGAGGGGACTTAGTCTAACTTAATTTTTTGTGAAACTTGCTTCCAAACACTGTCAGTAACTCTCGTAGGCATACAGAGGGGAACACTGTCAAACAAAGTAGCATTGCAGCTTTTCAAGCAATATTTTTTTGATGACTCTTACACAAGCATTCTGAGCCTCTAATATCATGTCTTCAAGCAATTGTCATGCTGCCTGCTAATATGTTGCCTTTCTGGTTGCCTCTTCAGTCTCTTTTTAATACAAGTCTTCATTTTAAAAGAGTTTTCCTTGCAGAAATTAGACACATTTTATATTCTATACGGAAGAAAATATTATGTTAGAAAGTCATAATGATAACTCACTTGAACAGAAATATCCAGATCCAAAAGTATGTACTTTGTTGATTCGGTACTCCTGGCTTTTTACCTCTGACTTAATTATCTAGGTCAATATAGAGAGATGGTTTTCCATAATTTTTTTTCTAAGGAAGATGACTATCCTTCCCTCATGTCAGAGATCAGTGACATTTCTGGAAGGTTAAGCCCTGAGGTCTTTCAAAGCAGCAGAAGGATGTTTCAAGTTAAAGAAATTTCTCATGTCTAAACCTTGATCTACTCAGATTCTTTAATTAGATTTGGGGACATTCTCATTAGAGACCATTCTGAGAAAAGGTCAGGAGAGGGATACCTGCCCCATGCATTTTTAGCAGACTATTAACCTGTATAGAGTATTATGGACAGTTTCCTGTGCTGTGATAGTCTCACTGAATAAAAGCTGTAGATACACCAGATATCTCAGGAAGGACTTCAATTGCTTAGTTTAACCTCCTTGCAAAAGAAATTAAATATCAAAGATTTTTGAGAGAGAGGCATAATTACAATGGAGTTATGGCTAAAGTCTTGCATACTGTGCAAAACAGAAAGTTCAGATTCTCTAGAAAAATTAATTTCTTCTCCACTTCTCTGGCATAATTTGTTGAAAATTTTCAGAAGTGTCATTTAAACTAAAAAGCAACTTTTTATTAATAACACATGACTAAAAATTGTCAAATTCTTAACAATAAGGCAAAGGCTTTAATTGTTTAGAATTGGCCATTCATAAGATCTATTGTAAAATAACTAAAGCCTGAGTATTCACTTACAGTTGTTCTGTCTAGCCTTCAGGTGAACCTCCTCCTGACCTGAACTTCTTAAAGGTATATTTACAAGGTCTGTTCTAAGGTGGAAAAGACACAACAGTGGTCATTTTTTGTGGTCATTTATACCTACAAAAAGCAAATATTTTAAAGGAAAAAAAAAGCTTATGGAGCAAAGGATTTTTTTTTTGCAACAGCTTTTTACAAATATTGAGAGGACTAAGTAATAGCACAGGTATAAAAGAACAAGGAGGCTCAGAAATTTTCTTATAGCATGGTTCCCTTGACATTGTGCTCTCTCCTGCATACCCGTTATTGACCATCAGCATCTTCAAGCTGGACTAGATGGTGGTTTTTAAATTATCTGGCACGGCTATTCCTAGGTTCTTCTGCCAATAAACTGTAAAGAAAAATAGACAAGAAAGGACAAACTTCAGAAGCTTCTGTTAATCTATTTAAGACTTCTACTTCATTTGCCACAAACAAAGAACGGGTAAAGCATTACAGCTTCAAAGCATTGTAGCAGGAACCTGACAGGGGCTACAAGACAGTTATGTCAATTACGTAGTTTACATTACTCACCAGTCTTTCAGGTTTTTGCTGCCATTCCTTGATCTAAGACCACAGCAAAGATTGACTCGGGTTGATTTCTGAGCAGACACAATGTGAATTTCAAGCTGCCTGCTGATATGCTGCAGTCATTTCAGTTCTCATGAGCTGAAATCTCAGTTCTCAATTGACTCTGTCAGTAACTCATGAAGGAAACTCATTATGATGTGCCAGGCATAGATTGCAAATGTGATTATATGCCCACACATGAATAACTAAAAAAATTTGTCAGTTAAGGGTACTTGCTAATTCTCAGCAGATTACTATTCAGATCATACCTTTCTGAAATCTGAAATGTAAAATTTGAAATTTCACTTTTTCTGAATACTGAGGCTTTATAATTTTTATAATATTGATTTATTAAAAGTTCTAACACAGTACAATAAGTTTTAAAGTTTATTTTAAGGGTCTGCTAGTCCTATCTAGTCTTATGGGGGATTTTGGATATCCTCTAAGCTCTTAGAAGAGAAAGAGAAATTATACACTTCTGTATTTATATGGTCTTAATTATCATTGTAACTCAATGCCTTGCCTTTTTAATAGATTTAGCCTATAATTCTTCCCAAAATCCAGAGGACTACATCTTTTTTACTAATAGGGTAATATATGACTTGCCTTAAGTCCCACAAGAACACTGTTGCTGAACAGTTAACTGTATTTGACCAGACAATCTCAGGCAAGCACGTGAAACACTTCCTTTTGCCTCTGAAGGAGAAAAAATAGATGGGTCTTTTCACGGCATATTTTAATCTAAAAATGTCTAATATGGTTATTGTGACTCATATGAGACATTCTTTTAATAAATGGCTGTGGTTTATGATGTTGAAGATTCGTTAATTCATCTGAGAAAGTAAAAATGTAAGTTCTATCAATTTGTCTTCATCTTCAGTATAAAGTTAAACCAGAGTAAAAGGCTCATGTGACACATGGAGGTGAATGCAGAATACAGACTGCAATATCAGGATGTTAATTTAGAAGCAAGATTCTATACTATGATTTTTTCTTTGGACTATTAGTTGTAGACTTACGCTCTGAAAGTAATGAACAGGCAGAGAAGCGAAGGGTTACCCACTAATAGTACATACTTACTACATTGACAGGCTTTGACTTTAGATACAACAGTAAGAAAACCAGAGTTAAGTGTTGGGAGCTGTATGACAGATTCCTAGTATCATGTGCTCAAAACTTGTGAAATATTCCCCCTTAGGTTTAAAACTTAAAAGTATATGTTTAAACATGGGCTGGTGAGAAAACTTCTTTCCTAGTAGTTGATGGCAGACTGAGATTACTGGGGTATTTTTTACAAGGTAAGATTTGTTTTTCTGCTAAGCTGTTTATAGACAAATTTAAACTCTTCCTACCATTCTCTCCTTAAATAAAAAAAGAAAGAAATGAAACAAACAAAAAACCTATAAACCTTTATATATTTAGAGATACTGCTAAAATTATGATTCACAGGAGATACAGTTTTGTGATCCATATTACCAATATGAAAACTTTTCACATGCCAACTCACATATTCTGTAATGCTGCAAAAGACTGACAGTTCTAGCATCAGAGCTGCACAACATTCAGATTATTGATAAAAAAGCTAAACAGACAATTAACTCACCACTGGGAAAATAAGGCAGAAATAAAAAGAAGTCCAACTGGTACAACTCCTTTAGCACAACCTTCTCTTTAGCAGATTCTCACTACAGACAGATTTGGAAAATTACTTCAGAGCTATACAAGGGTCACAAACCAAAAGAAGAAAATATGTCACAACATGCAATGGAAGCCACAAAATGAATGACAGTGCAATTAACATGACAGAGAGAAGATGGAAACTTGTCAGAAATTGCTGCATGGCTGCTCAGATTTGATAGGAGTGTGGAATTGATTTCTTCACACTATCTATTATAAAAAGATTTCAATCAGAAAGTGAGGGAATGAAACATGAGTGTGTATGCACTTATCAGTGTGTGTGTATGTGTGTGTCTGAGTCTTTGTACGGAGGCTGATAATAGAGGAAGGAGCTCAGCAAAGCTGTTAGATCATGCAGAGGATGCAAAAGTGTTCCACTGTTGAGACCATGAGAAGCAATAAGTGCAGGAATGCAGTAATAAGGACTTTGGACTGGCTTTTGGCTGTGGGAAAAAGATTGTAAAGAAATTAGACAATTATTACAGAGTCAACAGGATAAAAGGGTCTTTGGACATCGGGAAATTTAGCTGGAGAGAGATGTATCAGTAACAATTCACTCTGTGACTGCTGTGAAGAAAATAGACCTAATAGATTCCATAAGGAAGTCTCTTTTGCCTGTGCTGTGAATCTGACTGAAGATGCTAGCCACTCTGCTGAAAAACTCTCTTGCAAAAGAAATTGAGTTGCTGCACAGTTGCCATCATGAAAAGTGCTATTTCTAGCTCTCAGAAAGTGTCTACTGGAAGCCGTCATGGAAACACCCAGTAAAACTCCTTAACTAAGCAACTGCAGACATTTGGTACAACATCTCTACTGAAGTTCCATCAGGTTGAACACAGTATAGAAAGAAAGGGGAAAAAAATTGTTCAAAGAACCCATCAATATCAACTGAACTTCCACAGCCTTACAATCTCTAGCAGTTCAGACAGGATACGTAAGGGCAAAGTTCACTGGAGTAAAACTCACTCTCTCATTACCCAACTTAGAGGGGAATGAATTACTATCTCACATTATGACTAGCTGCAATACTGACTGTCGTCAACAAGAATCAGCTTTTTGTGACTGTCTGATCTGTACCAGGTCAGCTGTAAAACAGAAGGCAACATACACTCTGAGAGTGTCTGGTCACTGAAAGAAAATGATTACTCATTAGATGACTGAAAAATACTGAACCCACTAGTTCTGTGCCGAATCCACTGCTTAAAGCTCTGAATTGAAGAAGAGGGGAAAATGGAGAGAAATGAATGTATGTTCTAATATGTATTTCTGTTTTTGAACTTGGGGCAAGAAGGTTCACTGCTTTCCCATAAAAACTGAAGGCGCATATATATTCCAGATTTCAAAAACTTTCCTAATTCAGGAAAGAATTTAGGAAGAATAAAGATGCCAGCTGATGTCATATAGATGCCATCAGAACTCCATTTAGTCCTAAAGACAGAGTACATATGATGACAATACTTGCTTAAAAGATTCCAAATATAACTATGCTTAAATGATCCTAGTTATAAGTGATTTGACGTGATTGAGTAGTTTATTTTTACTTAATAAAAAAAGAAAAACAGGAAGAAAGAAGACGTTCCCCACATTAGGTTGCAACAATAACGGTCAGCTATGAGCAATATTTTTTTAAGTTTGACTAATTACTGCCTTAATACCAGCTTGATTTTTCCCATGCTTGCTTTCAATTCATTGTGGGTTTGATTTTGCTTTGGGCTTTTTGTAGGTTGTTTTTGTTTTTTTTTTTTTTCTTTTTTTAATGTAGCAGAAAAGGCATGTTATGCTGTGCTGTGAATTCTTATATTCAGAATGTATAGTTCAACTTCACCTCAATAACACCAGGTTTCACAAATGAAATAAATTGCTGTTTCTCCTGTTCTTTTCAGGAAACCAGTAAGGAGCCAGTAAGGCTAGAAAACATCTAGCACGTTTGCTGCTGGTTTAGAGCTGTGTTTGCTAGCATTTTTTATGAAGCTGTATTATTGAGATCTAGACTTTATGAGGTGCTGAGCTAACTTATTCTTTCTAACAGTGTTGTTAGAATCCAAGAATCCACCATAAGTAATTAAATGTACATAAGAAGGGCTGAATGATTACGGTAACTGCGTTGTCTTAATATCTCCCTGAAGAGTTCTCTAATTTGTTGACAAAAACCTATAAATCCTACATAATTATAACCATTAGATACAACAATTGAGATTAAAGTATGTTCTTAATAACCATTTAAAATATAGCTTATTTTAAATATTTTAATTAATTTAATGGAAAGATGTAATTGCCTGCATAATTTACTCTTTAAATCCTTTGAGGTGAAGAACTGACACTCATGCTGAATATCCTAAAGAAGCCTGCTTTAATTCATTTGAATTAGTAAGTGAATTAATGGATTCACCACTAAATGCTCCAAAAAAGTAATGCATGAGCCAAGAGTAAATGCCTTAATGAGAAATAATTTTTTTAATAGAAATTGAATAGCTGTGTCAGAATAGATTTTAAATACTACCTTGAAGGGGAAGTTGGTTTTGTTTTGTTTTGTTTTGGTTTGGTTTGGTTTGGTTTGGTTGTTTTTGTAACGTAGGGGACAGTTACAGAAACAACATAACAAGGTGACCATAGCCAGTATTATTACACATAAGAGGTTTCATGATCAAAATAACAACAGAAAATTGTTGGTAGTGCAGCTATTACCAAAAATGACTTAACAAAACCTTAAATCCAAGTAAGATTACATTGCAAAATACTCCTCCTTCAAAGGTTGAAACAATTAGATATCTGTTTCCCTAAGATTAAGCAGGACGTAAAGTTGCAGGTGTAAAGTCAAGTACGTTGCATTTTCTCATTTTAAAAAAAGTAAAGCAAAAATCTTTTTCAGATCTGTATGTGTCACTCATCAGTCACCAAGCCGACATGTAAAACTATTCAAGTTATCATTTCCTCTATACCTAAGAGATATCCCACAGGTTGCTTTGTCTCTCAGCACAATCTTATTGCAAAATAAGGTTCCCTTTAGCTTTGGTGAGACAAGCTAAGGGGCAAAGGTGTGCCAGTGAGATGCAAGTAAGATGCAGATGCACACATTTTCTCCAGCCATTTTTTTGGGTCACATTTTCATGAAGTGGAATTTTCAGTTTCTTTTTCTATATGGAATGTAAAAATACTAGATTTAAAACTTTTTTTTGCTGTGGATTATGAAGAATGAGGCATAAAATATGATGATAGTCCCTTGTCAAAGCCAGAGGTATCATTTTGTGCTGTGCTTGTCATGTAAAAAAGTGCACGATAAAACTGACAAATCAAGAAGTAAAGCAAATAGCGTGTCACAGTAACAGATACCTGACAATTGTCTGATATGTTACTGAAATTATCCTTCAAGTTTGATGTTTATGTAGTGACTAACAATTATAGGATTCCCTTGGGCATCTCAGATCATGTTAGAGCACAGACGGATTTAATTACCTGGATTTGGAGAGTATTATAGTTCGTGCGTTTCCTGGTATTACAAAAGAAGATGTACATCTCACATGCTGAATGTTTGCATTTCCTGAGTAGACTTCATTGTGCTTTGTAAGTGGCTTCTGCCCTCTAAGTACAGTGTTTCAAAGGTTAAATTTTACTCTGCATTAGGTCTTAGTGATGATCTAAGACAAAGAAGCTGGCTTACCTAGCTTATAAACTCATGAGCATAATAAATTTGCTCCAGCTATGCATAAAGCAGTAGATGCTGTTCCTGCACCACAGTGGCACACCAAATAACAGTGAAAGACTGTGTGAATCACAATCTTCTGACACTTCAGTGGAAAAGGAAACAAAATATATGCAAGTCACTTCCGTCATTTGAAAAATATATAGTTACAAAACATTGCTTCCAGATGTAAATCTCCGCTGTTTCAGCAGACTCAGAGATAACTACTTCAAAATGAACACTGTCACCTCTCATTTTCATCGTCATCAAAAAAAAAAGCAAAAAGTCTTGCAGATCTTCTCATATCTGTGGTCTAAGATATATCAATCACTCAAATAACTCTGGCTTTTTTGAATCATCTGCTATCCAAAATGGGGTCAAAATTGACCTGAATATCAGATGTATTCAATGTGACCCTTGGAAGAGTGTCACAAACTCATTCACAAGTGAATACTGTTCCGCTGAAGAGTTTTTACAGTTCAAATGTGTGGCAAGTTCATATGTCATGTGTGAAAGTGTGGTGTGGCGTGAATACTAGCTAGGGTTACAGTGCAGTGGTGTTCAGTCTTTGGAATGGAGGCCCCCAGCTGACATCCAGCTGATAATTGGTTGTCCTCAAGGTCAGGTGTGCTCAAAAGATTTAGATTTTATTATCGATTGTAAATGTCTTTCTGAGCTAAAACTTGGATTTTTTCAGCTGAAATGTTGCATTCAGATCAAGACAATTATTATAATCAGAATAAGGGAATGACATCTTTCCAACTATCTCCCATTTTTCCTCTAGAGGTCATTAAAAATGTAAGCTTTGATTAGACATCCCTTCTCTTATGCAGCTGCTCATCTACTGCTTCAATGGATGCACCAGAGAGACTAAGTCTTGCTTTTTGCCAGCTGCCATGTTGCACAGCAGGACTGGCAGGCAGAACTGGACATCATCCTTTTTTCTCATCTGCCAGACCTTGACAGCCATCCCCACAACGGCTTCTCTCTCCAGAGAAGAGAAAAGAAAGGCTAGGAAGTAACAATCAGCATCAGCTCTTAGTTCAAAGGATGCAGAGAATATCTCTAACTTGTGAAATACCCACGTTCTCCAAATGACTGCAAACTATCTCATTATTGCAGCGCTAGCACCTTGTAGGGACCTTACAGGGTTTCAGGGTAGCAGCTTTGGGACACCACTCTGTGCCTTTTGAAGAATTCTCCATCACAGAGACAGCATACCCTGCTGTCTCTGTGTCTTTTCTCTTCCCTACCCGCTTTTGCAATTTTTCTAAGGAAACATTTGGCTTCCAAGATGTAAATGTTTTATATAACTAGTATATCAGGAGTTCGGGAGGAATTTGGGCAATAATGTGTACAGGAAAGACCGTATTCAGGTAAATAAAGTGCCTCTCCCATCTCTTGGTCTGGTGTTTTGACCATCTAACCTGAAGTCCTGTGATCTCACAGGCTGTAGTATGGTGGTGGATAGAAATTTGGTCTAAGGGTTGGGCAAGGAATAAAACCTCTGTCACTGAAGAATATAAGCAATCAGAATTTTTGCAACAAAGTTACACGTGTTTCATTTTTGACCAGAAAAACTAACTGGAAAATCCCTTGTATTTTATTTAAATGGAAACTTCTGGAAAGGAGCTGCTGGCTAAAAGAAAAATCACCTAAAGCCTTATATTAAATTTAAATGTCTGGTTCCAAACTTTTCATAGTACAACATCTTTTGGGTGAGGCTAACATAACTTTTCAATGAAAAAATCCCGATAATTATTCTTGGTAATTAATAAGAAATAGTTTTCTATTTTATTGAAAAAAACCCCACCAATATTTTGAGTAGCTGCAACTTTTCAAAAGTACAAAAAGTCACACTTGTTTATTTCTCAGCAAATGAAATGAAAATGTGCTATCTCTTTTTCTGTTCCTCCAGACTTCCTTAAGACTATATTTTGAGCTAAGTAAAGAAAAGAGGTTAAAAATTGGTAGCACAATTTTAAAATACAGATTAACATTGGTATATGAGTAACAGAATTCTCCCAAGGAGAATTTCATTCCAAAGTTTACCCTTAAGCTGAGCTTGGTGTTCATTGGAGCTTGATATTGGAAAGCTGCAGAGAAAACCCAGATCCAGGACTGTGGATATGTATGGCAGTTTAAAGCAAATTGTTTTTAAAAAATGTCAAACGAAGTGAATATTGGATGTTTTAAAACAATTTCCCTTTGAGGCTTTGTGTTAATAAAAACTCAAGGTAATATTTGAAGTCAGTAGAATTATGCCAATAGAAAGCAATGCTTTTTTAAAATATTTTTTTTGTTCTCTTAGAACACTGTATAAAGAAAATGAAGTGCTTCATATTTCCTTATCTATCACGGTACCTTTTTTTCACCAGGCTTTAGATAATTAGATGTAATTAGAGGTTTCTAAGTTCCCCTGTGTATTATTTGGACATTTCAGAGTAGTTCATTATTTCATATAAGTGAATACTGTGTCTACACTGCACTTTCACTTTCCAACACAAACAAATGGGAAGCAGTAGAAAATCAATGCTTTAGAGGGATAAGTGGTAAATGAAGCAAACAGACCAATGCTTCTTTTTTACTTTTTTTCTACAAGAAGCACCAATCTGTGAGCTAATGCATTACAGAACCTGAAAGCAACCTCACATTTTATTATCACTTGTCTTAGAACTAGCAGCATCTTCCTTTACCCACTGGGCCCAAATCATAGGTTTAGTCTCAGGCAGAAACAGATGTCATCTCTTTCACAGACTGTAACTGTAATCAAGGTTTTATCAGAGACGTTTTAGGTCCTTTATATTGTAAATGAGCTTCTTAATCCATTAGGCTGATTATGCAAAGCATAATCCAGGGCCAGCCTTTCAAAGTTCATTTTATAAATGGAACGCGGCTATCTCACTTTTAAAGATTTCTGAAAAACGATTGCCAATTCCACACATTTGGGTGCATCTCTGATGGGAAATGTAAATGGAGTTGGTAATGATTGCAGAATGTCGGGAAACTGCATGAAGGTTTTTATTAACTTTGATAAGTTATACTACTTGCAGGTGGGCCAGTGTACAGGCTTCATCCTTCTTTAACCTTGGAAAAAAACAAGAACTTGTTTGAGGCAAGATACATGGATGGATTTTTCCTTACAATAAAAAAATACAACCCCAAAACAAAGGAAAACAACGCCCACCCAGGCTTTCATTTGTGGGCTTTTCAGACTTTCTCAATATGGAGATAACTTTCAGAGCAGTGATGATAACAATAACACTTAATATGAAGAACTGGGGTGCAATTAACAAAATTCTATGCTTTTAAATCTGTATTAAGAAGAATTACTGAGTGTGAAATATGTTTGCTCTAAGGGGAAAACTCTAAAATACTTTGAAGATATATTGTGCCACTCTCCTCCTTTTTCCCATCATCCATGAAATACAATACCCTACACACAGACCGCAGATCCAAAGGCATGGTGTAAGTGTTTGGAAACAATAAAAATCCTTTGTGCAACACTGTGAGCATAGCATTCTATTCACTTTGCATGAAGAAGATGTTTTGAGCTTGAAATTTGATTCCTGCAGTAAGATTATTCTATTAAAATTGCACTAAAATTCTACTCAACATATACAATTGTTTCGCTGTTGTATTTTTGTGTCATGTTGTTTCAGACATTGTGGGTGTAAAAGAACCTAAGATTTGGGACAGTGAAAGAAGCAGAATAAGTATTCTGAATGAACTTATAAACATGATTTTATCCTCCACCATGTCAAATCACCTCACTGGTATATTTTGAAGAGCTGGAATAAAATATACTCACATGTACATTTCTCAGATCAGAAGGACTGATATCACAGGAATCAAGTGATATTGTCCAGGGCTGCAGTTCAATTTATGAAGATATGTAAATGAGACTAATTCAACTACTAAAGATCAGATGGCACTATTCCCTCATGGGAAAAATATTTCCATTCTTCCTACCAGCATGTATTAATGAACAACGATAATGGTTGACAGAGAGGGATGCCCAAGAGATTACCTGTATGGCACTAGGTGATGGGTTTTGTGTTCCTGCAGCAGTTAGTGTGTAGATTGTACAGCTGCTGTATCACACCAAAGAAATGACAGAAAAGAAACATTTAAGAAAATTTTTTGCCAACTGACAACGAAATCAAAATACGGGTTCACTCTTACTCTAACTTGGAGCAATTTGCCCTGACTTCACTGAAGTCAAAGGATCAAGCTCAATTTACAACTATGAATGCAGACCACCTAAAAACCTGTAGCTATGTCATCTTATATTAGATTATTATTCTTTAAAAATAAAAGGTCTTCAGATTCATAATTGAAGTAAAAACTTGGAGCAAAAGCTTTTGCATCTACAGTTTGAAAATACAGTAGAATATTAAGTATTGTGCAAATATTAAAGAAACTTTTTTATCTGTTTCGATTTTAAAAAATTATGTATGCACCAGAAAAATATTTATATTTAGATATATGTAGTGACCTTTAGAGCAACTTGGAATCACTTTTTGATTAACTAGAAAATGCTGCTTAACTTTCTCCTTCTACCATTGTATTTCAAATATATGATACAAAATTAAGGATGAAAGAATTAAAAAGAATAAGATGTTCCATGAAGGTAACACAATTTGAAAAGATTTGATAAACAAATACCCACAGCTAAGAAAAGTTTTGCTGTTATTCAGCTACCATTTCTCAGTTTTTGTTGGTTTCTAGCCAGCTAACATAAAAGTAATTAAAAAAAAAAATACCCAGGTAAGTGTACTGTTTAAATAAATAGCATGAATTTAAAGGAAATAGTAGTTATAAAACACATTTTTGCTTGAAGACACTGATCAATGGCCATGGACTTTATGTTACCAGGTCTTAAAAAGATTGTTGAGACCATAAGTAAAGCATTGATAACATTAACTGTATTGCTGTTATACATTCTCCCTGTTAGATCAGTTATGAAAATGATGTATAACATTGGCCTACAAAACCTCAAAAGTAAAGGACGAAAAATTTCTGAAAGTGAATGTCAAGAAGAAGAGTATGAAATAATGATCTAATATATTAGAAGAATGAAAAATGCTAATCTAGATGTTATTTTCCAAACAGGAATAACTTCCATTCTTTAAAGACACATTAAAAAAAAAAAATCAAACAAACAAACAAAAAAAAACCGAAATCTTTTTCATTTCAAATCTATTTATCTTTAGTAAAGATATCAGAAAATTAGTTTTTAAAAGGCCAACTATTACATAGTCATGACAAAGAGGAGTTCTATGTATGTATTTCATGTATTTCTACTCTCATGCTTGAAAAACCACATACAAACACACACAAACATATACATATGTAGATATATGTTATGTATGTATGCATTAACTTTTTTCAAGGAAATTTCCTTGGTAAGGAAGTTAATACTGCACACCAAAAAAAACGAAGAAGTGTATGTATTTTCTATGGCATATTTATGGATAATTTGTTTATCGTATGTGCAATACAGTGACTTGCAATGATGAGTCACATCTCAAGGTGATATCTCTGCTAAGGCTATGAAAGTAAAAATCAAATTCATTACCTCGATTAAAGTCTACTAAAATAAAAGCTATTTTTTTTTGTTTTTAAATGACTTCCTTTAGAGAAAAATTAAAGCTAGGATCATATACAACCAAATTAAAAAAAAGAGGTCTGCATTACTCGATTGGCTGAAGAGGCAGATTTTTATGTGTATTTGAATGTAAACAGGATTTAAAGCATTAGGCTGAAATAGAGGAGAGGGGAGAAAATGTTAACAGTAGCTGCATAGAATCTTTTACAGTTTAGAACTGTTAAATTTTTCATTAACTGTCTTTCCCTCTGTTCCATGCGAAAAATAATAATTAGTACAGGAAATACAGGATATTCCTTAAATTTTGCTTTGATCATTCTTGTGAAAAGAAATGTAGCAGGTCATCCATTTAGATTAAAAGAAATGCAATTGGAGAAATTTTGGGAGGTCTCACATCTTTCCAAAACACTAGGCCACATCATGCTTATTTTTCTGTTCACATATACAGCCAGATCTTACCCCAGGATGAACAGCAGTATTGTTCTCTTGTTTATATCACTTTCTTATCCTTTGTTCCATGCTTTTGGTCTGAAAAAAAGTGAAGTGAAAAAGAGTGAAAAAGAGTGAAGATCTGACCTGGACCTTTGTGAGTCCTATGGTAAAGATGACACCCACTATGTAGAGATGTATTATTATTATTATTATTATTATTATTATTATTATTGTTGTTGTTGTTGTTGTTGTTGTTGTTGTTGTTGTTATAATTATTATTATTGCTATTATTATTGTGGTTATTGTTAAAATTCATCAGACCTGGTTGCTATGAAGTAGAGTTATGCAGGTGTTATTTGTGTTTGCTTGTGCTTATAGGCTTGGACTCGGTTCATAGTCTGGCCTCCTGAAGAGAAAGAGATTGGCTCTGTTATCCATAAAAGCTGCCTTTCTTTCTCTTTTCCCTTCCCTTACTCCATGTACAGCTTATGCTGATCTGACAGACTGATGGGAGAAACTGCAGACATGTCCACAGTCCTTCTTACTGCACTTTAAAAGCAAGTAAAAAAAAGAAACAACTCAGGGATATGAGGTCATAAGGTTATTTTAGCTTGTTGTTGGCTTGTAGTTTGGAAGGTTCTGTGGAGCTTTATGGATTAAACTTTTATTACACAGTTGCTCTCTATAGATACTTCCAGTCCTACATTCCCAAGACAGTCAGCAGAAACCAATGCAGTTAAAAATGTGCTGGCAGATTAAAGAAAAGTAATAACCTCTTTTCATCCACTTCTAATTCTGCTACTGAATGTAAGCAACAGTAGACAGCATGAGGGCTTCAAGGATGAAACAATGTTCTGCCTTTGTGATCAACTACCTCTTCTTGTGATGTTTCCAGCAATATAAGGGATAAAGATTTTCTGAATTAACTCCCTCCCAAATGGGAAATAAAACAGAGCGACATACTCAAAACTGTCTCTGGTACTGCTTCTTTCATTTAATTTGTATCCACTGAATTCATGTGGCTGGAGGACCTTCAGCGCTTCTCTGAATTTTTTTCTTTTTTTTTTTTTTTTCAAAAGTACCTTTTCAGTAGCCTCAAAAGCATGATTAGTGCAACATCAGGCAGCCCTACATCTTTCTCTCTTTCTTTCCCCACACGAAGCTCCCCCCTCTTTCCAGCCTATATTGATCAGTATGCAGTTTATGGTTTTCAAACACAAAAGCACGTCAGTGACTTGCTGTGCCTCCTACCTTTCCTGTAGGTTGAGCCAGTTTGCCAGCCTTCCAGCTACAGGACCTTCATATTTTGTCTGGAAGAAAAATTTTGGAGATGAGACACAGGAAATACATACAAACCCAACCCTTGATGACTCTTCCTATTGCTAGCTCTGAGTCCTTTAGCTCTACATTAAAGACATTTTTTTTGTCTATAATAGTGCACATAGTCCTATTGAAGAGATTTACTCCCATCATGTATTCCTGAGGTCATTGACATCAGGGAAGTTACGACAGCAGATAATTTGGTTCACTATCTGTATGGCACTATATATCAATAAGAAAATGATGCTCAGCATGAACATGACTACCGGAAAGAACTTAGCTGCAAATCTAATACTATTGGCCATCTGTGTCACTGCCAAGTTTCTCTATGAGGAAGCTGTAGCAGCAGCTCCAGTTCACTCCATTTGTTTAGCCATTGTGCATCCTGGTTTTCTTGGAGAAATCATTTTGCTCTGTATAGCACTAAACTCCTCCATCTAGCAAACAATGAACATTTTTAAAGTGGTCAGAAAGGGTTGTTGGAAAGTTGGGCTTGTGAAGGGCAAAATATTTCAGTGAAACATGTCAGTTTGATGAAGCTTGTAACAGACCTAAGTATACANNTTTGTAGTCCAACCCCCTCCCCCCCCCCCCCCTCAGAAAAGACAGCTGAAGCACAATACTGCTAATAGTGACAACGAGTTTAGTTCCTTGACCACACTCTGCTACTGTTTCAGTCCACACCAGCTAAAAATTTTGAAGGCAACATCCACAGACGGTGTGGGAGATGTACATTCCAAGGACCAATAAAATGGGTGGTATGGACAGGTTTTAACATTTTTATTGCTCCCTAATTTGTGTGGCACTCCATCTCTATTCCATAACATATTTTGCAGATTCAGACAATACTCTTTTGAATGCCTCAAGACACGCAATGCAAACATTCAGATTAATGGTGTAAAAAACAGACCTACGCCACTCTGGGGGGCTGCAGAACTGCGCGCATTGATTCATACAGTAAGACATTTTAAAAAATACAAAAAAATCTCCCATTATTTTGGGTCACCACATGTGTCCCAGGGGAAATCCAGAGACAGGAGCTAGGTAGTGTGAATACAGTCAGCATGTGTCCCTGTAGACTCAAGGCTACAGAACATTCCCTTGCACTTTATATTTAAAGGTGCTTATATGCATGTAATTACAGCTAGAGTTTAGGGTCTAAGATCAGAGCTCTGAATCTTAGGGTCTAAGATCAGAGCTCAGAATCCTTACAGCGTGTGTCATAGCATCATTTCCATTCCACTGCTCCCCCCTTTTGTCCATTAACTAAAAATGCAAATATTTGCCAATATTTCTTTGATTCAAGAAGATTTATGTAAGACTTCAGCACTGGTGACTGAACAAAATACTGCAGCTGTCTAAACTTCCACCGTAAATGTTTCAGCTCGACGAGACAAACACGGGGTCTGTTATCTTGCTTGCACATAATGCTGTAGTGGGTCTCCAGTGTTCATCACTCTGCCCTTTGCAGCAGTTTGTCAGCACAGGCCACTATTGAGATTGTAGGTAAATGCTGGTTTGGAGAATTATGTAGACCATCTGCAAGGTTTAAATCATAACACACCAGGGGTTAGAAAACACACAACACAAGGGGACAACAAAAAAGCAAGCAAAACCATCAACTACTGATGCTCGGTAGTTACTCGTGGCCAGGCGTTGGCAGCAGGTACCAGGCCATCTATGCCGAGGGGCGTCCTCGAGGATACTCTAAGCTCAGCCCTCCGTCCTGGCCAGCACTGCTTGCCTGGCTTGGTGTCACAGGGCTGTGGCCTGGGCGTAAGCACCTCATGTTATCCTTAAGAAATAATAAAGTCATGAAAGAATGAGCAGCACTAATGAAATGTCTTGGACTGTTTTCTTTTAATTCTTCACGCAGCATCACATTTCTTAGTATTTGTGAGCTCTTATTAAGGCATTAACATGTCCCAAAGGACGGAGTAAATTTACCAAAAGTCAGAGGAAACAGAAGGTAAGAGTTTTTTTTCCTCCATTTATTCACATTCATCTTAATACATTTTCACGTATTGATTGCATTGCAGATATATGGTTTCAATGGGATTTCTGGAAGTCACCAAGTCCACCACTCCTTGTCCTAAGGGAAGGATAATTATATTAAGGGTTGCTTTAATCTGGTGTGAGCCTCCAGAGACACAGTTTCTGTAGTCCTCCTAGACAGACTAACACAATGTTTCATTTTCCTTAGCTTGGTTTTGCTTTGCTGGCCTTCTATTCAGGATATTAACACACTAAACATTCTAGGATATGCATATTCTAAATTATTCTACTTTTCTACCAGGTTTCCATCTAACTGAGCTTTTAATTTTCATGTCCTACCCCAACACAAGTCCTTCACTCTCCTTGGTCTTTTCCACCATAAATGTTTTTTTTTTCCATTTTGCTCTTGTGGTATTTATTTAGCTAGGCTAAATCAGGTCAAGACCTTCAACTGTTCCCCACTGATCTCTCATTTTAAGCTTGCTAGTATTATTCTCCTTCCTTTTCTTTATAAGGTGTTTATATTGTATAGAAAGCTTAATGTCTCAAACTGCATGCATTGCTCAAGACTGTCTCAGCAAGTAACAGTGAATCAAAGTAGAGAATTTCTTTTTTTTTGTCTTTTACCCTTCTCTTCTCTCTGAAGTTTAGTCAACCATCTCTAGGCTGCAAAAGTATACCCATTTTCTTTCTGGCTTCATAACTATTTGTTTTTGCCTGGATTTAGAGTGGGAACAACCATTTTTTTCCATATATATTTTTTTTTGGGGGGGGGGGTAATACTGCATAAAACCTGAGGAAACACTATTTTAGTCATGTGGATTTGAATTTATGCCAGAAGAGGTGTCACAGCACCTAATTTGGCCTTTTGAATGCTCTCTGCATGGAAGTGTGGGGCTACAGCCTCTATGGAAGCTTTCTGATGCAAGTCCCAGAGTCTGGGTCTCTCCTGAGAGATTTAAGAGTGCCAGATATGTCAGAATACTTGAAATCTCACAAAAAGGCAAAATACATAAATAATATCGTAAAGCAGGATATCTAGGCAAATAAAAAAAAAAACAAAACCTTAAAATGTTATTTTATACTTCTCAAAAAAGCAGCAATAACAATTGAATATATACCTGCCTTGATCAGGCTATGAAGGGATTATTGGCAGGTTAGTACCAAACTGATCTTTGAAGCATCTGACTTTTTCATTTATCCTAGATTCCTTCATCTCTGAATTCAGCTGAGATTATGACTTGATGTCCCTGGTGAACAGGGGTGGATGTACCAGTCACACCAGTAAGAACATATTCACTAGAAGATAGTGCAATATGGCACAGGCCAGGCTGCAATACCAAAAGTGTAGGCAGTCAGACTCAGAAGCCCTAATGGGTGCATGACTGTGCAAATATTCAGAGAAACCACACTTCCTGTAGTTTTTTTTTTTTAATTTATTGAAGGAATCTGCAGAAATATTGTTTAATGCATTACAGAAAACATATATTTCTCACAAGAAAAACATCTGAAAAAAATACTTGTGGATACTCAAATTATTTGAGTATAATGCTGACTGGAGAAACAGATACTCTTATCTGCAGAACTTGAAATATACCTTGATGATCTGGCTTTTCTTACACTAGAAGAAACCTTTTTTCCCCTCTTTATTTCTCTCCTATCACCCATAACTTGAGGTATAATCTTTATTAGCTGAATTGGTATTTAGAATGTAGCACTGGCATCAGCAAAAATTGAGAATTCCTCATTTTCAGCTGTTGAGCTTTAGCCAGTTTCTTTGCCCAAATGCCGCATAGCAGAATTATGAATCAGAAATCCCTGGTCTCTAAATAGGAATCCAGTGGGAGGCAGAGACTAGTTGTCTCTGATATTTCAAAGGCATTGCTGACTAGAACTGATTGAATTTTATACAACATACTCATTATTCAGCATCTGCATCATTCTGGGTTTCATCAGACTGTACACTCAGTAAATTTTTGGCACTCTTTAGTCAACTCTATCATTTATAGAAGAATATTCAATCAATAACTGTTTCAGGGATTAATGTTTAAAATTATCCGTGAGCTACTTTTTAAAGTAATATACCTGCATGTTCAGTGACTAGAGTGTCCTCTTGGACTGCCTAGAACAACTCCTCCTCTTTGGTTATTGCATTTGAAAGAAAAAACAAAGTATCAAGAAGGGATGTTTAGCAGACCTTCTGGAAGTCATTCATAATACAGATTTAATGCATATAGTAAGCTGCTAAACCAGAACCAAAGGGATTACTGTTAAAACAGAAGTCCTAGCTGCCGAGAGCCTGAAGGCATGGCTTGTGGGAATCACTGCAGGAGAATGGAGAGCAAATTGTGACCGGTGGAATCGCTGTGCATATATTTTGCTGCACAAAGCTCTGGGGAGGAAGAACCAAGTCTGTACCTGATAACATACTTCTAAGTACACAGTGACGTAGCCATAGCTTTGAATTGCTTAGGGAAAACAAACACACACACATGCACATATGTACACTTCTCTAGGACCTTGCACTCTGTCTAAGGGGGCAGAGAAAAGGAGGAATTGTTTAGTATTAACAGGAGTCGGTTCTATGTTTCCCTTACACATCTGTCAACAAAAATTAGAAAGCCAGACAAGAGATGAAAGAAGGAAATTAATTTGGCAAGTTGTCCCCCTTCCATCACGAAGGAAAAAGGGACAAGAGCACATTCAATTGTTCTAACTGACAAAAGGATTAAATATCCAGCAGGAACAAGCAAAGGCAAAAACTGCTGCCTGACCAAAGGAATCATCTGCCAACACATTGACTTCTGAGGGAACTGCAGAGTGGAGGGTGAAGGTATGGGGAAGTTTCTAACTATGACTAGATTTGCATTTCCAGATTCACACCAGGGAAATGATTTGGAAACAATTCATATGGTGTGGGTAGATAAGCAGTTTATCCCTAGAAGAAAAGAAAAACGAACTATGTCTAGAATAAAGCACTGAACTAATTTTTTATATTTTTTTTTCCCTGCTGGAGATAGCAAACTGAGTCTCCATTTTAAATCAGGAGAGTTGTTAGGTAAGATTGTTAGTACCATTTATTAGGATCTACCTCCTTTATATCAGCCACATAAAGGAATCTTAAAGATACTCATGCCATTTGTAAGGAGGTTTTGGTTATATACTTAAACAGGCAGGAAAATACAGCTCCTCTACCCTTACAAGCATATGCACAGACTATCCCCCTAAGAGAATGAACTGTACTAATATGCGTGCTCAATTATCTCCACATCATGATCCAATGCCCTGATACTTAAAATGGTGTAAATTCCTCTGGCATTACCCAAGGTAACTGTCAGACACTATAAAGCTAATTTCAGACAGCAAGAAAATTCAGGCAGGTGATGGTGCTATCCTTTGGTGGAGAAGACTGTAAGTTTAAGGAATGGGGGCTGTAGTAGGTTTGTCCATGATGGGTAATGTGAATCTTCCTGAAATTCAGGAATGGAGGCTTGGACCAGAAGCACTGTGGGACTCCACAGGAACTCTGGGGAGCAAAGTAGTGGATGCTCTTCTCTGATCTTAACCCAGTAGCAGACTCTGCATCTTGTTATTTCTGCTGCCAGGGATCTTGGTTTTCTTTGTCAGATTATGTTTTCCTTGTCCATGTTCTTGGTTTCCATCTCATGACTCGATGAAGATTCCCCAATTATTTTTAAAGCTGATTATCTGATCATGGAGCATATCCTAGAAATTACTTTATAACTTGAATAGGGAATTATTAAGTTTCAGTATCATTTGAGGGACTTTAAAAAATACAACGAAATTTAAAAGGGTATGTCCTGGTTTGAGGTAAAACAGGACCTCAAGAAGGTCCTGAAGGACCTTCAGTAACTTTGCTTCTTAGCTAGGCCTCTTCTAACTACTGAAATTAACAGCATATTGTGCAGACAATATTTACTCTCAGAATGATAAGCCCGATGTTTATAGCTGATGCCCAGGCATGGTATGCAGAGAGGCTC
The DNA here is from genome assembly GCA_013398815.1 of Ibidorhyncha struthersii. Classification (NCBI taxonomy): domain Eukaryota; kingdom Metazoa; phylum Chordata; class Aves; order Charadriiformes; family Charadriidae; genus Ibidorhyncha; species Ibidorhyncha struthersii. The sequence continues at coordinate 47,178 of VZSZ01003186.1, read as the reverse complement.
CTGCTTATACTTATTGCTGTAACACCCAGGGGCAGCTAACTTTGTTACTTGTCCCGCTGGAGGGTCAGAAGCAGAAAAGCGCAGTGGGGTCTCACCCATGGGGAGGAGCGGACAGGGCAGGTGACCCAAAACTGACCAACAGGGTATTCCATCGCATCTGCCTCATGCTCAGTATAAAATCTGAGGGATCAAAGGGTCATCTCTCTCTCTCTTTCTTCAATGGCCGACATCTGAGGAGGACTCCGTTCGTCTGTCTTTGATCCTGATCCTGAATGCAGATCTGGAGTCCAGTTCCTGTCCATCACTGAGTCCAGCCTGGGACTGCCCTAGTCGGTGTCATGATTGTCATCCTGGGAGCCTCATATGGTTTTGTATATTTTTCATTATTTCCTTTTATTTTATTATTAATATTTCATTAAAGTAGTTTAGTTCCTTCTAAACTCATAAGTCTCTTTTTCTCTCCTCTGCCTCTCTCTTTGAAGAGGGGTAGAGGGGAGCATCTGTCGATCCCATCTGGGGTCCCCCACATCCCCAGTCACCGATTTGGCCTAAACTGTGACAATGTATAAACAAACTTAACTTATAAGCTAAACTTTAAGCCACTAAATTACCTGTCTTAAAAATTTTGATTGTTCTTTTATTAGTCTCAAACTCAGACATCTTGATGTTGAAACAACCTTCACATAGCATTACAAAATTTTCACATTTCCAGAAACAATACAAACCAGTATAATTAAAAATGAAGTTATTTATAATTTTATGAACACATAATTGGGTAATATCCTTCTGTCTCTCTGCCTCTCAATATACATATACTTCTATGTACGTGCACACATATTATAGGCATTATAAACCTAATCTGACCCAATAAAAGATGCTTCAGAAGATAAACATGAGTATCATAACTGAAACTTGTGCTTCAAGAATTAAAATATATGATTGTTTTCTTGATTAGATTACCTTGTAGATAATTTACATGATACAGACTATTTTCAGAGCTACAAAGTCCATGACCATCACTGTTGGTAGTCTACTGCTGGGTAATGAAAAGCTGTGCAAGTTTTTTATCAGGTTACTACTTGCCACCTGAACCCAGATGTTCAGAAAGGAAGATGGCCAAGCTCTAGGGGTTTTATCATGTGCTTACCCATCTTCCTAGCAAAAAGGAGTGAAAACTATTTGTGAGGTTTCAGTACATTTTTTGTTTGTTTGTCACATTTAGAAGGTAGAAAGAAGACATGGAATAAGAAACATGGGTTTAGCTAATAAAACTAGCCCTGAAGGAACACCTAGAAAAAAAATATTGAGAGTTGTACAGCTCTCCCCTGCCTTTAAATCTCACTTACCTTCTCAACCCTTCGCAGGTTTCCTTTTCCTTTTGCATTTACAACATATCCTAATTCCTTGAAACAGTTCACAGGCAGTAAGGAATCTTAGAGGGTTATTGACATATCATAAACTTTCATACTCCACATACAGTGTCTTGTCTGAATAGGACCGGACTACAGGTATTGGGTTTTTTTTTTGTGCATTTGTTTGGCTTTTTATTACAGTAGCTTTAGAGAAGAAAGGTGTTAATGGATTAAATAATGTCTACTACAGAATTATGTATCGGACATGAAAGAAACAGCTTTTGATGTTATACATAATTTCAGTGGTCTTCATAAAACTGACAAAACACACGGAAATGCAGAGGGAATTGTCAAGTGTGAAGATATAGTTCTTTTGTTTAACAACTGTTAATATTGTAAACAATATTTACTATAACATATGAATGTTATGAAAAATGTGCAGTGATATTTAAAAGAAGAGTGGCATATAAATAGATGTCTCAAGATAAAACCATGAATTATAGGGCACTGGAACCAAAGGAAGTTTCAATGAGTAACATGGAAAAGGCTAATGGGACATAGTCAAAATTTACACCAAAAAATAATACAAAAAGAAAAGTGAAGAAATAGCTGTTACCTTAATTACTTCATTTTATTCTACAATTGCAACAGTAGAATAGTGGGTTTAGTGTATTAAGGAAATTAGGTAGCGTGCTATACACTTAAAATGCAGTGCCTCCTCATAGGTTTTCAGTAATGATTTAATTTCTTTGCAGAGGTATCATTGCAAATGAAACCCAGCAGAAGTACAGAGCCTTCACTATAGGTCAAGAAGAAAAAGTTGGTGTGTCTGCTGATATCTGAAACCAGTGACAAGTTATTTTGTGTAAATGTCTCCAGGGAACGTTGCTGGAATAGTTCCAGGGGAATCAGAAACTGAACATTTGTGGTCTTGTTTTACATCTTTAGATAGAAGTATATTTCATTTTCAACAACCTATGGATGTAGCCTTGTAATACAGTATTGTCACAGTCAGCAAAAGGCTATAAACTTTTGTGGTGGGTTAGCCTGAGCTAACAGACAAACTCCCACCCAGCTGTTTGCTCACTCCCCTTCTAAGTGGAATAGGGGGAGAAAAAAAGAAAAAAAACAAGAACAAGTAATCTCATGCTTCAAGGCTAAGACAGGAGATTAAGACAATTACTATTGCAGGCAAAATAGATTTGAATTAAGGAAAAATAATTTCTTGCCAATTACAATGGATTTAGGTAGTGAGAAACAAAATGGCAAACGTTAAAGTAACATCTTTTCTTGCCCTTTCTCAGGTTCGACATAACTCTTTCAGTCCTAATTCCTCTACTCCCCGCCTTGAGCAGTGCAGGGGGATGGGGTTGCACAGTACATAGCAGTTTCTCTCTGACACTCCCTTCCAGTCATCCTTTTCCTCTGCTCCAGCACAGGTTCTCCGCAGGTGGCAGTTGCTCTGGCATGGGTCCTCCGTGGGCTACATGAAAATCTTGGCTCCAGTGCCTGAAGCACTTCCTCCTTTTCCTCCTCTGACCTTAGTGTTCCCTCTGCTGCTTCTGACTCCTTTCTTTCCCTTCGTCCTCTATCTGTTCAGTGTTTTTTGCCATTTTTTGAATATTTTTCCCCAGAGGCACCGCACACGGCTAATGGGCTCAGCTTTGTCCTGCAGTGGGTCTGTTGCAGAGATGGCTGGAACTAGCTGTGTCCGGCATGGGGTAGCCCTCATCTCTTTCAACAGAGGCCACCCCTGCAGCCTCATCCCCCCTACCAAAATCTTGACACTTACAGTCAATACAGCTTTGTAATAAATAATGATGACTAAGGCTTGTCAGGCTTTGTCTGAACTTCTCTTGTCCAGCCTGCAGCTTTGTTTTACTTGCTTTAGCCGTGACAGCAAATTCTCTAATTAGCCAGGTGACGATGGTTAATTCGTTTTGCTTTTTGTTTATTGTTGCATGGTGCGACTACAGTTTTATATACATAGCAATAATAAATAGTTATTCTGTGTAGAATGCGACGTTTATGCTCCTAATGTAATGACGTACTACAGAGCAATATAGGCCTGGTATGATAAAGACCTTGAAAATTGGAGAGAGGGTGCGAATTACAGCAGTGCAGGTATGGGAAGATAAGTGATAGGATCCAGGGCTGGCAGTAGACCTCCCATGGTTATAAATAACTCATCAATAGCCTTTTAAAGACATGCAGACCTGCAGCTGGACAAAGTTTGTTTTAGGGGTGACCATGTAAATTTAGAGGTAGTGAAGGACAACAGATACTGATAATTCATTGTAACATGCCCCCCACGACAACTTTCTTCCCCAACCAGGATGAGACCACTGGGCTCAGGACCCAGAGGAGCAGGGAAAGGTGAACACAATCCCAAGAAAGAGGCAAAAACCAAGAAGTGTGTGCAGAACAAATTTTAACAGTATTATTACTATTATTGAGACTTTTCCTCTATAAAAGTATTATAACTGTACAATTCTTTCTTTCTTTTTCTGTAACAATTAGATCCAGACTACTAATGGTTAGACTTTTAAGACTGCAGTTCTTGTAACAATAAATTTTTGGCTTTATACACATACATATAGAAAATATGCTTCGTCTTTGCTCATAATCAAGATACTGAGTTTAACACCGTAAGATAAGGGTTGAATTTGGAAAGTCTTGCAGGAACATAAACTCTTAAAGACAGTTTCATAAGGAAGGTTGCTTATTTAAAAAGAAAAACTTTCAGGTTCTTTGCTGTTAACATGAAATGTGGACAACCTATTACGGCTAGTGATTGTTAACCCTCTGGGTGGTGGCTCTGTGACTCAATCCTTTGGTTCCAAGCACTCTTCAGGAGCCTCCACAAATATGTTCTCCAGCTCTTAGAAGGCACTATAAAATATGCAGGAGTAAATTGTGCTATAACATTTCATTTCATATACACTAATCAAGGGGATTCTCAAACTCTCCTTTTGTCAGATATTACAGTAGAACATTTGTTCTTGCCGCACAAGGAAGCGGCAGCGACAGCTGGAGAATGATGGTTTGATCAGATTGGCATTAAGTGCAACAAGCAGAAACCATTTTTTATTTCAGGGTAATGGGGGACATCATTGACCAGTGATGGGGAACCAGTTGACCTGAAGATTCTTCTATTACTTTGGATATCCTTTGATTCGTAACTTCAGGCACATCACTTCACCACTTTTAATTCTCTGTTCCTCTCCTACCTATTTATCTGTTTTCTTTACTGAGATCGTAGGCTTTTTAAAGCCATGATTGCCTCTCAGTGTTTGCATTTAATGTTGGTGAAGTTTAAAATTAATAAGTTCCTAATCTAGACTAGGGTGTCTTGCTGTTGCCATGGTACACAATGACAACAAAGTTTCTTTGAGGAGGCAAGGAGACTTGCAATGAGTAAGGAAGATATCTTTATTTTTCAGTAAGGAAGAATACAGGCAAGTATCAGAAATAGATAGGCAGCTATTGTTTAACATTTAATATCTCTACAGGTGAAAATACCACCACAAATACATATAATGCATTTAAATCACTGTTCTGTGGTGATGCTGGTAGCTTGTAGCTATTATATCTTCAGCTACAGATATGCAGTTTCAGATCAAGTTCAACATGGTTTTACCTGATGGCACAGAAGAGGTGCTGGATTGCCTGCTCTGACTGTGTCACTTGTAATGAGTGACTTTAATATCTATGCTAATAAAGCCTGTTGCAGCCCCTGTATAAGCTTGACACAAGCTCCAGTGGCAGAGAAGGAACAGCTATCTAAATTAAACTGAATATGTCTTGATTGAAAATGAAGGAAATTATATTAACCGTTCACCTGTGGGTACATGTCGTACGCTACACTTTGCTGAGTTTGCTGGTATAAGTGTCTGGTATACTAATGTATTTCAGGCTTTGACACAGCAGAAAAGGAGCATCTCTGTCACTGTGAGGAGACAGATTGGCACTGCATCTTAACAATTTACTAAGATTTTTCTTTCACCCTTAGCAACTTGCTTTACTACAGGCATTTTGTCTATGAAATGTGTGTGACTTGGGTGGGGCTTGTCCTATTGATTTCTGCAAGAGTGCACCATAGGTTGTGACAGATGAAATCCTCGGACAGCATATGATATCTGTTTAAACCAGAGGAAGAATACAGTATTGAAGGGATGTATAGCTGGCTTCAGAAGGCTTTATTTACATATATAGAGATAAGCAGGTTATAGTTCTGCAAGAATTATTTACCAGTGTCTTATATCTTCATAGAGCTGCTATTTTTTTTTGAGAGTGCCCAGAAGCCTTCAATACAGAGTAGGATCACAACATTGTTTTTGCTGTACAAATACAGCATAAAAAGGACAGCACATCCAGGTGGCCCAGGAGACAAGAAACGCAGAAGGCTGAATACTCCGATTGTCTTTTCCAGCCATGGAATTTATCCTCTCCCTGATATTTTCCTGCCATAATTTCTACATTTGCTAAGAAGGATTGAATTTATTTTCCCAATAAAGTGCTACAAAACCATAGGATGAAATAGCGATGCAGTGGATTGGGTGACATATTATAGCCCAAACATTTTACAAATTGAAGCTGACCAGCTACATTTTGTGTTAAGCAGACCTATTGCTGGAACAGAGTGTACAACAGAGTGAAACAGCTAGAATAAAGTATCAGGCTGTGTAAACCCCAGATTTTTCTCTGACTTCTTCAGATTGTCTTCACTTTAAGTCTGACTAGTTGGGCTTTGAGTGTATGAATTCATCCAAGAAGGGTGTGGAAGAGGGCAATGATTTGCAATGCTGTTGCATTGTAAAGCAGAATAGTGCCAAGACGTGAGAGGTATAGAAAAGGAAAACATCTACTTAAAACAGATGTACCAAAAAGTTCTCAGGCAAAACAAATCTAGTACATGTACAGACTCCTATCAGTAGCTTGAACCAAATGAATCTCTGCACTATGGCATAGAAAGAAATATTAATTTCCAGCATCTTCTCTATGATTATTCAGTCAGAAACTCTTAACTAAAGAAAACAAGAGAATCTTGCTCAATTATATAGAAAAAGAGGTCATGCATTGCATTCTTTATGGAAATTTTTCAGTCATGTGCTACCTTTTCTTGTCTTATGTGGTGTGCAATCCACACCACCGGTTGTATTCATTTTCTTTAGGAACATTGTTGCATCTCAAAAAAAACTGTACCAAAAGAATAACTTCAGATTTATTTTTATTATTCACTTGGGGATCATTCTTGAAACATTCTGATCTGTCAGAGCAGGTCATTTTAGTGTTTATTATAGTATAGCATGCAGTTTAATTTTGCTAATTTGAAATCTATAAAGTACTGTAAGTGGCAACAGCAATTAATCATTGAAGTTTTCCATAAATCTCAGCTATATTTGAATTCAGATGCTAACATTTATAAAATCTTATTAGAAAACCTTACCAGGAAGGAGAAAAAGTCATAGGGAGCAAATTACATTGAAAATATACAATGAAAAGAACATAAAGATTTCTGGAATGATCAGAGTAACGTGACGTCCTCATGAGGAAACCAACACTCAATGCAAGGTGTTAATGTACCTTTAAAAGACAGCTTCTGACAGCCCCGTATTTTATTAAACCTCCAATATAACCTGGTTATTTTTGACAAAATGATATTAACATTTGCTTCTGAACAGCACTACAAGTTGAAAGTCTTTTTCTAAACAATTTAAAGTGTTCCAAGTTGAGATACACTGTTTGCAGTGTATCATGATAGAGATATGCTTCAATATCAAAATAGATTTTTAAATGAAAATCAAGTTTGGACATTATCTTTGTGTTCTGTTTACCTCTGTGCATTTCTGTCAGCATGAAAACATTGAGGATTTTCTTCTGTGTCTTAAAAAGTGATTTCAGTGCTTGAACAATAATTTTCCTGTTTACTCAATTTCCTTATTTTCTAGACTTCCTGAACTTTACATCGCCCTCGTCAGGAACACACTGGCTTCAATATAATTTTCCTGAAGAAGCCTTCCAAAAAGATTGTTTTTCAGTAGATACTAGTTCTGCACTGTATCAAATGCAAACCCCATACAATTCTTGTTTGACCAGCTGCCCATTTGAATTAGGATATCCACCAGGATATTGCATACCATTAAGCTGGAATCTAATGCAAGGCAAGTTCAGGTGGAGATTTAAAGAGCTTTAGCTCTGACAATAGTCTATATGTTAATGCTGAGTTTACTCAGCTCTCACTGACTGAAAACCCTCATTATTTCACCCAGAATAAGGCCATGCCTCTGGGTTATCTTACCTCATGATAATTCAGTCCACATGGCCATCAGTCATTCTTCTTATACTGACATCTGTGGAACAGTAAACAAGAATCTTCAGACACAATTTAGCCCTCAAACTACATGTGAAGTTGAGGCCACATTAATGATTAGATTAAAGTTTGATATTCTTTGTCAAAATCTGATTAATTTTTAATCATCTTCTTCCTAAACATTAGGAACAAAAATCATCTCCAAAGTGGTCTGAACCTGTCTTCATTATGTAGCTATCTGCTGAACATGCTAAATTGTAAATAGGCTTATGATCATCTTCCAAAATTACATTAAGCTAGTAATCCCTGGCGTCAGAATAGGGAAACTGTGTAGAGAATTGCCTAGCTGAAAAATGGCAAAAGCAAGCACACTTGTATAGCCCCTGTCCTTTGTAACAAAAATTACTTCTCAACTATATTGTTGTTTATATGGCAAAAATCTTGTTTTAGGGAATGGGGGAAATGGATAGGGTTCATAGAAACTCAGGGGAAAATTCGCTTTAATAAAGTACATAAGAGAACATCAGTACTTCTTGTACCTTGCCTCTCTTCTTTTCCTTTCAGTACTTAGCAGTATTAACAGCCACCTAGTCCTTCATGGTTAAAGAGCACAATAGTACACTTTGTTGCAGTGATTGAATTTTTTCAATTTTCCTGTCTCTTCTATCCATTTCAGGCTGTATTTGTGTCTGTTTCATGCTGCAAATATCAGTGCTGCATTTAGCATCACAATGGAAACCAAGGGTAGAGACAAAATCCTGGGAAGATACCAAAACACAGGTCAGGAGTACCGACAAAATGGGAAAGCCAGATTTAATATTCTCTAATGGCTTACAAGTGTTTACAGTATTTACCCAGTTTCGTGGCCCGATGTAGTCAGCAGCTCTCATGATCAGGAGCACTTACTGGAACCCAGGAGAACATGCTGGATGAGTATTTGTTTTTCACCATAGGAGAGGGCCACCTGTTTGGAAGGGACACTGAGAACAGGAAGCAGGACATGGTTCCAGCAAATCATTCATGACTGCTTAGATGTACTTGACCTCAGTAATAATGAAGGATGGTCAACCCTATCTGAAAAACTCTTGAAATCAAGGGATTCTTAGATGAGATTTCCATTCTATTCTGGTCTTTGTCAAGTATTTGCCCCTGCAAGGTGTTCATTTCAGAAATAATTGTCTGAATGATGTAAATGCTAAATCTCATGGCACCTTTTGGCATATTTTGGTCCTACTTTTTATTAAAATATAAAGACATATAAAATTTTGGGTAAGTTACAAATATACAAGGTATAAGCCAAATAGTACAGTAAACCTAAAATGTGGGGATTAAATGAGATACATGCTAATATACTTCATAGTTATGAACATCTCATCTGAAAATGCCTTCAGTGTGAGGCTACATCTATATCGCTATGACCAATATTAGCCTTGAGCAGAGTGTGAGAAGATCCAGTGTGTTCAGGAAGGGCTCACACCCTGTGGTTGTAAACATTCTCAGTTCACATTAATAACCAAATCAAGCTTTTTGCGGTCTCAGAGCTATCATCCATGGCTTATAAGTTTTCAGCTGATACCTCGCTTCACCTGTCTAGAAGGAATTTGAACAAAGGGACAGACACAAACAGATTAGTCCTTTATGCATATGAATCACAGGTATGTGTTTATATTAGAAAAAACATGAGGTCAAAGAAGTAGAACTTTATGTAAAACCAGTGGTAGCCTCCTTATACTAAATTTCTAGTCTCTAGAAACACAGAGGCACAGGAAAGGACAAATTCATGAATAAGCTACATCCAGAAGAAACTAACACTAAATTGTCCAACATTTTTCAAGCTTGGTTGAAATCAAAGGTGTAGTTCGAGGGTTATTTCTTAGTTTGGATGATCTGTTTCACTGTGCTTAACAGATATATCACATATTGATGAAAAGAAACTACAGTAGAGAGTTGCAGATGTTTCGCTTGTAGTAATAACTTACTAGAGTCCTCACTGAATAATCCACTATTGTTTAAAGCCCTCCTTTATTTTAAAAATCGTATTTTGCAAAACACTCAATACTAGGATTCTTCTTTATTTGTACAAATAGGTTGCTATTACACATCAATTAACATCTTCAAGCATCAGTTCCCAAGTATCCCATTAGTGGACAAATGGTCTTTTATTTACCATTTTACTGCCTATAAATTTGAAGAACTCCTTAACATTTGTTGAACTGTCCTGTAGAATTCATATTGAGTGGGAATTTTTTTAAACTCTATTGAATAGATATTTAATTTGCTCTTAATTTATTGATCTTTGCATCCTCAGCAGATTGTTTATAATTTTTAAAGTCCTTCTGCTTTTTGTATAAGTCTTTATGACTTAATCAAATTGGCATCTCTTGCCCTTACCTGCATTTGGAATTACTTACATTTCATGTGCTATTTTTTCCAAGTGTTTCTTAGATATTTTTTTCATTTTCCTGGGGGGTAGAGGAGTGGGGTTTGGTTTGGATTTTTTTCTCATGAATATCAAAGCAGAAATATATCTTGTATTCTAAAAATACTATTGCCATTTATAGTCCCCAAGAATAAGGTCAAAGCATTTGTGTATTTTTTTTTCTTTTAGTACTTATTCTGTTTCCTCTGTTTGTATAACTCAACACAATTGAATTCCACACAACATGGCATCAATTAAGTGGTTTACATAATTGGTTTTTCAAACACATAAGATGATGTCAGCAGTTTCAGCACAGTATATCTACAGAGACTGACAGTAAAGCTGTATCAGAGGCATTTCTCATCTGTCTTTTTAAAGCAACAGTGGTTTTGCCATTTAACTGCCAAGAAATGCAACATATCCCTCCTGTAAATACAGGTTGTTTGGAGTAGTTACCACTGTTGTTCCTGGTGAGTAACTGCATTAGGATGTTTGTGTGTTGGCTTTTTCATGCTCTCTAAGTTCCACAGCTGGAATGTTACTTTTTGCAGCTGCAGTCACAGTATCATCTGGTAGTTGTGCCTGGGTTGGGATCTGGAGCCAGCCTTGCTTGATATATCATGAACAAGGTGCATTCAGTTTTTGTTCCTGAGCTTTACAACAACCTGTCCATTTCCTCTTTCTTTGCTTCCATGATAGCACAGGAACTGCGCCCATCTGTTCCACTGTGTTATTGTGTTATACTGAATGACAGCAAACATAATCTTTAGAATCAATAATACATCTTATTTTAGAACTGATCTATTCTTCACATAAAACTCTTTTCCCCCACTAGTTTCTGGTAGTCCAGGGACCAACCTTTTCCATGGGTTTTCTGTAGTTTATTAGTCCTGTTCAGAGAACGTTCTACTGGCTAAATGCTTGGCAAACATTTTAATATCACAGGCATCTGTTCATCTGAATAATTTTTTTCATATTTTGTCCTTCTGTGAAATGGTGCAAGGAATTTCCTGCTGCAAGAATTTCTCTTCTGGGATTCTGTATTACTTTCACAGCAGACCTTTGTAATTTTGTGATCTTGCACTGCAGACTTGCCAGTGCAGAAGGCAGCAGGTTGTCAGGAATGTTCTCCAAGGAGCTGTGATGTGTTCCAGCTTGTACTTGGCATCCGAGCAAGGTGCATACACTGTTCATGAGAATTCTGCAACAGTGGTGAATAATTCTTTATTTTTCTCAGTTTAATTTTATTTCACTACTATCATTGATTTTGAGGTCAGTGGGTTTCCTTCCTGCAACAGTTCTTGTGTTGTTTTATTGTCATTTGATTTTGAGGTGACGGTTCCTTTTGGGGGGGAGAGTTTTATCCAAATTGATGCTACACATTCTTCCTTCTGTTTCTTCAGCTCTTATAAACATTATACAACTTGGCTAATCTCAATATTAAACTCCTTGGCTAAATCACTTCTCGCATGGTTTCTAGCGCTTTTTGAGAAAAGGTTTTAAATTGCTTGGACGATTCACTTCATTCAGGTCAAATCTGATGTCCCTTGTTTCTAGAAGGTGATCAGTGGGACTTGCTCAACACAAACTTGCATTCTGTTGTGATGCAGTCTTTGTGTGTGTTGCTGGTGAAGAGTACCATCAGATTTCTATCATTTCAACAATGCTATTTAATGCAAAAAAGACATTAGTGACAATTTCAGTACCTGTTAATTAATATTATAGTAGTTCCCCCTCTTAATTTTCGGACTATGTCTTGTGCATAAACTATACAAAGAACATTCAAGAGAACACTAATTTTTCCATGCAGACTATGAACGGGTAAAATTCAGACTGAGCATCCTGTACATAAATACACTGCCTGCCAAAATGTAAAGTGGATAAAGTGTGTTATTGCTTGCACCTCATGAATTGACACATACGTGTATAAGCTGGTGCCTGTCTTTTCTACTACATCAGTTAATCCATGCCAGTTGCCTCTTAATTTTTCAGTTATGCTACACGTGTTACTTTGGACACTGTTCTTAAGTACAGTTGCGGTATATTCACTGCTGTCTCTGAATTTGAAAACACACCCATTTGCAATGTTCTGGTAGGCATCCCACACCTTCAGAGAGATCAAGAAATTGTTTCTAAATCTTCTCTGATGTGAGACATCCTTTTGTGCATCTGCGACCTACTCTGTCTGTGCTTCAGTTCTCCTCCTGATCACTTTCTGATACTTTTTTAGGGTCTAAATCAATTTAGATTGAAAAGTCTTTTAGGATAAAGAATTCCTGTCTCTGTAGATATTGCATACACTGCATAGTGAGAGTGTAGTCTTCCCACTAGTGTTTATAAAATTTTGCAAAGAGTACAGAAATTATTTCCTAATTTACTACAGATAGACAGTAGAAGATTGATATAAAAACCACTACTGTGATAAGTGTTGGCAAATCCAAATCTTTTAAAAGCATGCTCTATAGCCCTTTACCCCACATAGGGCCCAATTCATCACTAACTAACCTTAAAAAAAAAAGAAAAAAAGACTGTTTCTTTTATATTATAGATTTTTTTTTTTTAATAGAGCTGATTCACTTCTATGTTTTCAGTGCACAAAAACAGAGATGGTTTTTTAACAGAACCTCTGAGTGGATGACCTATGTCTGTAAAACCTTCCCCTTCAAAGTGTTTTTTCAGTGGTCTAAAAGCTACACTGCTTTTAGCAGAAAACTTTATTAGTTAGCATAACCACATCTCTTATTACATATACTTTTAATAGAGCTTCTCTAGTAATTTTTGGAGGGAACATAATACTCTCCATGGCTAAGAAAGCACCCCTCTTGGAACCTATGATCACAAATTTCAATTTAAATGAAATGTTTTTTCAATGAAGTTTTCCTCCAAATTCTGTTTTATATATTGTCAGATGTTCAAGCATGTGGGCAGCAGCAAGGATAATGTGTGTTTGTCTACCTATGCTTGAAAAAAGGAGGTTGAAGCTCCACATGAAAACTTTTAGTGACCCTGATAGTGTCAGTAATGAGTTGCTTGAAGGACAGAGATATTTTCAACCATTTCTTTTGAACTTTCAAATGCTGAGTATGTTAGCTGAGCATATTTGGCGGGTAATTGTTTGGTTTTTTTTTCTGTGAACCAAATCATTTAACATAATGGCTAACTCACTTTCAAGCATTCAAGCAAGTGCAAAGAAGAAACAGAAGAAAAAGCATTAATTTTTTTCTTTTGTGCAATAAAGCTATAACAAAACTAATAAGCATGAGATAACAGAGGAAACCACAGAATGTAATTCACATGAGCAAGAATAAGTATTCACTTGTGTGGTATTATGAAGGCGAAAAGGGAGAGATCAAGTAATCAATGTTTGTGCAAAGCAACTGAAAACCTAATGGTCATCTCTGTGTCTTGTAGAGAGATGGAAACGAGGGGAAGAATGAACTTCATTTAAAACTGCAGCTGTGAGTAATGTACTGGTGTTAAGATAGAAGAGAGGGTACTGGTGTGGTTTTGTTTTTTTTCCCCTTGGATTTTGTTTTTCCTTAAGGAATTTCCTTGTGTTGTTTCTGCAGTGCTGCAGAACTCTAACAGAAAAGAGAAACTGTCTCCCCTTTTTTTGACTTGCTCCTATCAGGGGGTTGAATAGCTGGCAGCAGATCTGGGTGAATGGTAATAATGTTATTTTTCAGTTGTGAATTTCCCTGCAGTATCTGTATGGTTTTCATTTTGCTCTACTTCCTTCATTATACCACATTGCATTCATGCGTTGATACCACCTCCCGAAGACTTTCTTTTTTCCAAGTAATTAAAAGCTGTTGGCTTTGCTCAAAGGCAGAGCAACCGACATACCCTGTATTGGACCATTCAGATGGTAGAAAAAGATAGTATTTTCTGCATCTATAAAGAGCTTGCTTTGAGAAGAGCACTTCAGACATATTGAGTTTAAATATGCACAGCTGAGAACAAAAATAAGTAGAGGAACAGAATATATGCTTTCATAAAGAGAATTCAAAGCAGTTGAACACCCTTTTACAAATTCAGTGGAAAAGCACCCTTTTCCACTTACTTAAATTGTTTCATGTTTTCTTTATAGTATCCCCTATCAGTATTCACATGTGCAAAGCATATTTTTCCTATTGAAACTGGTACTTAAACAGTAAAGGATATATATTAGCTTCCTGTTTGCAACAATTATTTTCTTCAGTATGTGAGTTGTATGCATTCCCATTTTTAACTTAGGGTATATAAGTGTCAAAGAAATTTTACAGCCTAATACAGTCTAAAACGTGTTAAGATTACACTAATGTATTAATTCTCGATCTGCTTGTTTCCAAAGAAAAATAAATCTTACTTAATTTATTTGTATCACTAACCACTTAAAAATGACTACTCATGTACACAGCATAGTTTTACTGTAGTAGAAGTTTTGAAATGCCACAATTAAGAGTAAGTAAACAGAAAAACTGAGTTTACTTCCCCCTCTTTTTAAGCTATTCTTGAGTATATCATTCTGATTAAGGAGTTAATAATCTCAAAATTTCTTGAAATTTTCCCTATTTCTGGTAAATCTCATGACTTCTGACCTTTGTGTGGGGATTTGGAAATGAACACTTTTATTAGAGGAATTATTCTACAAGGAATAAAATGACAACAGACTTCTTGGCCTGACAGGTAGGCAGGCACACTCAGAGTGAAGACTCCTATTAAACTGCATGTTTACAAATTTCTGCAAAGACTCCTGGCCACAGTCGTATTTGTCAACAGCAGAATGTGCAAATCTTGAAAGTTCCTTGCTTGGAGGAGATCTGAAAAAAAAAACAAAAAAAAGGACCCAACATACTATTGCCCTAAGGAATTACAGCAGTTAAGCCCATGTCCTAGGAACAAGTGTCTTCCTTCCTCTCGATGACAGTTCAAAGAGTAGTCTAAATGCAGTATTATAAACCTATCCGAATATTTTCTGTTCTGTAGTTGCAGTCAGTTTTCTAAAAACAGTACTAGCAAAACTTATAATGGCTTAACATGGAAGCTTTTTCTTTCCACATTTTCAGAAGCATTTAAGTGTATTTGATATGTGAGTGTATTGAGTAATTTCGTTATATAAAGGTGGGGAATAGCAAAGATGAGATTTTTTTTCCGTTCTTTTAGTAATAGTGTCTTAAACTGAAAGTCTGAGATAAAATAATCAGAGACACTACAAAAGTCTTCACAGAACTTATCTGCTTCACTGAGCCTGATTCAAAATCTCCTAATAGTATTGCCAGTCATACGCAGCACTCCCCAGTAATCATGAAAAAAGTCCTTCGAATTATTCCTATACCGGATGGATATAATAAAGGTATTCTGTTTTCTTGTTGGAATGTCAGTTCTTTAGAAAGTAGCCAGACACTTTACCAGATTTCAGAAGTTATCATAGTTGGTTTGATATTCATGGGTTTTGAAGGGTAAAATAATGTGGTTTGCATAAATTATGATACTAAGTGCAGTGCCAAGAGCAGTTAGAGAATCAGGAAGCTTCTCATTGCTTTCACCTAGTAAGAAGCTTCTCTTAATTGTGATAATTCATTGCAACTTGCATTTGTATTGCAGACTTTAGTTTTGATCCACTCATCTCTCTATTAAGGGACAGTTCTATTCTGGAAAATGTTTATAAGAAGATGCTGACTGTTTTTATATTAATATATCTTTCTTTTCAGTTTTTATTTTTGAGATGTGCCTCTCCTGGATATAGTTTCAAATAGTATAGTAAATCTTGTCGATAACGAGTTAATTTATTTACAACATACATTTGACTCAATTTACAGAAGTATTTTCTGTGCAGTCACACAAAGCAGTTTCACAAAGATTTGTGGCTTGCATATTCAGCTTCCTACTCAGTAAAGGTACTTTTTGTTTTCGTAAAGCTCTGTTTTAAGTCTCTTACGAACCGACTTACATAAACACTTTACTGCCTCACCGTCCATGATTATATTTATTTTGGTGAATAAGGTAAAAATGGGCCATAAACCTTCCATTGCTCTTGTTAACTAAGAGCATCTGCTCTAGTAATAAGCACCTGGTTGGATAACTTTGACATCTGGGAATCTTTCAGTTGATGGACTTGCCCTTACTGAGCATGCCAGTGGAGATGATGAAAACATTATTAGATCTATTTCACAGTCATCTTTTTGTAGTTCTGTGTACCTTTGCCAAAGTTGTAGCCTGCTGGCGTGACTTATATGCATGTTTTTTCTTATTTTGTAGCACCTGCCAAAAACCAATATATACCTCTGATGTTCTCATAAAAAGCTATAAAGAATATATTTGCTAGTGATATGTAGGTTTCAAGGAAGCCAGAAGACAAGGAGAGGTTGGCAGGCAGCTGAACAGCAGCTCTCTTTAAATATGTATTGTGCTCCTGATAAGTGCGATTGCCAAAAAGGTTTGTAGCACCATACTGACAAGTTTCACTTCAAGGACCACATCCCTTTAATGTAAAAAGCAGAGTGGAAGCTGGTGAGTTTCAATCAAAACTGTATCACAGGATTTAGGGACACTTTCAGATAATTATAATCTCTGTCCAGAAAGCAGGCAGAAAAGAAAGAAACAGAGAAAGTAATAAGGCTTTATCCCTTGTCAGGACTGTTTGTTTTGCATAATATCACCTCTCAGTTCTCAACAAACATTTGCAAGCCAGTCTGAAAAGATGAAAAGCAGCCAAGCAGTATTATAGCTGCCACTTCTGGGAACTTTTATTTTCCCCTGAGAAAAAAAACCCTTTTCTCCATCTAATTTTGAACTGGTGAAGTGACCTAATCTTTGATTCCAGCTATAGTTGAAATGTGTGTGTGCGCAGGTGTAGGAAATGAGTGAATGAGTTCTGTATACCCACACATATAAATCTTTGTATGCTTACATAGAAACACACAATGTCAACTTCTGCATTGAATCAAATCAATGTACAATATTTTGGTTGGCGATCTTCAGCTAAAATACACTTTCTCTACAATTCATTTTTAATCATTTTTTGAACCCTTTAGTTTGTTTCTCTTTTATGACCGTTAACTCAAGCCAAAAGATTCAGCTTTCATACCAGTGTGCTCTGAGTCTCATGCCAATGTCATCTTTGTTCATTCTGTGAAAATTAAAGTTCTTGTTAAACAATTAATTCAAGTTTGGCATGATTTTACTGTTTGTCTTACAAGTTAATGTCCAAGCATTTGCAAATATTTTTGCCCAGACAAGTTGTGGATGGTGGTGGAGGTGTTCAAGGCCAGGCTGGATGGGGCTTTGAGCAAGGTGTCCCTGCTCTTGGCAGGTGGGTTGGAACTAGATGATCTTTAAGGTCCCTTCCAACCTAAACCATTCTATGATTCTATGACTCTATGAAATAGGATACCAATGAAATGTAAAACAATCTGTTTTCCTTAAGTATCACCCCATTGTACACATTTTTTTGTGAAGGTGAGGATTGTGATGACAGAGGGCAGATATCAAAACTTAGTGGATTTTGATTCGTTTAGACAGCCAGCTCACTTTGACTCTTCCACTAGATGACTTTTCTCAGGGAAGATTAATCCACCACCTATTTTTTAAAGGTCATGAGGTAGATTTAATGCATGGAAAAGTTGTGATGAAACAAACACCTCTGGGACTGAAACCAAGATTTCTGACTTTGGGGATGTTTATATCAGCTGTGCCTAAAACGAAATACAAAAGCAAGTGTGGAGGGGGAGTACCTTGCTTTTTCTTTTGTCCTTTTTAAAGCTCTTTACCTGAGACTTTCATACTTGTGTTCTAAATACAGAGCTATTACATAAAAGGTCCTCTGACATGCATTCTATGAAATGACTATCCCAACTTGATGAGCAGAGCCCAACTGATCAAGTATGCTCAAGGGAGATATTGGAAGATAGATTGTACATTCTAATGGATGTATTTTTCAAGATAAAAATCAAAGTAAGCACTCTTTCTATTATTTAAAAACTGTCTAAAATATTGACACCTAAATATTGGAGGTGTCTCATTATCTGACAAACTGCTGAAGCCAGTACAGAAAAACAGGCCTTCCAGAGTGGCACTTCCTCTCAGCCTCCAAGAAGTCTTCAAGCAGAAGCACAGTCATCCACTGCAGATCTGTTTTTTTCTCTATTGACTCAAGACAACTGAAGCAGACTAGACAATATTGAGTTTTTAGATTAGAGGAGATTAATTTCATCCAGCCAGTCCTTGTGTATGCCACGTAAGGATTCGGTTCTAAACTTTTATTCATGCAAGTTTTGTAATGTTCTCAGTCTGGCTTTTGCCTGAGAAGTGGACGTTTACACCTTTAAGTTAATAAACATTTGCCTTCTTCTGTAACACGAACATACTCTATTTCCAAATCCAAGCCAAAAAGACCACACACCCCCAAACCCTACCTGAAGGATTATCATAAATTCCAATAATTTAATGGTAGTGAATAAAAATACCAAATTTAATTAAAGAGAGAAATAAAGTAGGCCTGGAATAAAACAGTCCTCAAAAAAGGCAGAAACCAGGAAATTCATGAATCATTTCACACACACAGACACACAAAAGTATTGTTTTATTCAAGGGAAGTAAATACCAATATATTAACCTGGGACTGATCTATTTTACAGACATGGATGCTATTTCGTTGCCAAACTAACCTAATACATTTCATGTACAGTAAAAAATCATACACAGCGTAGCAGTTATAATGGAAGTAGTATGATGCAATAAATACAAGACATTTTTGCAAACCATGAAAAAGAAGCAAACTCTATTAGAAGAGGTAATGTCTTATCATGTGGTCAACTGACAGAGTTGAACAAGTACAGACTCATGAAATATCCCTTTAATTAAAGGTATTAATTCACCTAGAAAACAGCTTTCGCATTCTTTAATCATCATGGCTACCACAGCAATATTATCTATATTATTTTAAGCCCTTTTAAAATCCTTTATTCTTTACATCATTAGTTTATTCCAGTTATCCTGCATATTTCTCTTCACATACAATTACCAAATGTGTCAATACTATACTTACACATAATGTAAAATATATCTTGTAATTGATGAATTTAAGAAGCAAATCCTATCTTAGTGACTTTTTGAACCCCACTGAACAAAGATCATATTAATCACACAGAAACCAACCACAAGATACAGTGAGTTTCATCCTAAAATACAGATTGGTAATTAGAGAACAACCAGTTTCCTAGAGATATAACAGCCTAGTAACAGGTGTGTTATAAGCAATAACATCAGAATTCTATTTTAATCTTTATTTGTACTATTATCTACTGCAAAAAGCAAAGAAAATGTAGACCACTCTAAGGAAGTCAGATGGGAGAAATCATCGCAGTCTAACAATCAAATTATCCTCGTAAGAGGCACTGCAAGACGTGATCAGCGATGGTTCTGTGATACAAATTCACAACTCTGCTGAACTGCTCAGTCAGAACTTGTACATATCCCACTAAAATACATTTGGGATTTCTCCTTTACAGTAGATAGCTAATGTCCTAATGAAGAGAATCTTAATTCTGAATGATCTCTTTCTTGGGGGTGTAAGGAAAAAGATAACTAGTCATCAACATACAGTAGGAGAAATGCATCAAGCATTTTTTTTCAGTATATAATTATTGAGAAATATAGCTGTAGGCTAGAACCTACAGCTCAGGATTCTTATCATTGTCTTTATATTGCAGAAATATTTGCTACAACTATCTAATAACTGAAGAGATCTATACAACAAAATTCAAACAGAAATATCAATGCACAGGTGATTAAATAAATTTAAACCAGCAGCATTCTTTTTAAGATTTCCTTATCCTGTCAGGCTTATTTAAGGATAAAATTAATGAAGCATGTTAATCTGATGAATCTCATTGAAAGTGCATACTAGTGAAAGATACTCAGACTCTGAAACAGAATCAGAAAGAGAAAAGGGGAAAAGTAAAATACTGCAGATAGCATGAGGATTTAAAGGTATTACTTTTTTCAGTATGCATTTTTATATTTATGTGGATAGTTTTGCATAGAAAAATTACTGTAGACTTTATCTATGCGCTGTTTTATTGACTGATTGATGTATTTTATACATATCTGACTTTTTTTATCATATGAAAGGAAAGGCTGAAAACACAACCCAGAAGACAAGCAAAAAAAGAAAAACACAGAACCAAAAGTAAAACATCACAAAGTGTATAGATATTTTACCAATAAATTACTAAAATGAAGATATTTTTCAACAGGTACATTACATGTCTTTTGCAAATAACTTTTTGAAAAGAAGCTGACCATGAAAATTATGAATATGCATTGATAATAGTTTACCTTCACTGTGTTTCTAGCCGCTGTTACTTTGCCCCTACATGCAACACTTTGAGCTGAAATACACTCTCTGAAATAATTCAAGTGCCATGAAATATTAACCTACTTAACCAGGAGCTATGTGCCACAATAACTGAATGCTACTCAGACTTTTCAAATTGGTCTTGTCACTGTTTTTCCTTGAAGTTAATTATATTTTTATTACTTTATATAGTCCTGTATACCCCTTTCTCCAATTTCCATTGTGGCACAGACTGAAAAAACAATCAGCAGCTGCCAGGTGTAAACTACCGCTACTAAGCAGCTATCATGGGTAGCGTGAGTGCGTTGTGTTAGACAGTATTTGACCATTATTCATACAAAGCAAAACAGAAGAATACAAATCAATTCTTGCTACATTTTATAGCCTGTATTTTGGCATAATAGCCTCTGCTCTAATCAATATTTCCAATTGTACTAGGCTCCTATAGGTGACATTAAAGTGAATGTGTATTATTTTGGGATATAACAGTATTGACCAAATAATTATCTTGTGGAAACAGTGGATCATTACAGCAACTTTCCTTATTAAATGACTAATTCAGCATTTGAAACATGACCTTACCGCAGTGTATTGCTATAAATGGCCTCCATGCTTTCTATGAATCTTTCTCATAAAACCCCTTTTGCTTTCATATATGAAACAAAAATATGATGTTTGTAAATTAGTTATATTGACAATTTACAAGTTTTGATTACATTTTCAATTTATTTGCTTCTAAAATAACTAATTTTATGCCAAAATTACTTTTTGAGTTACACTTTCTTAAATCTGATTTTATTCTAGAGTCAGATTGTTGGAGGAAGCTTTGGGAGAAATTCTACAGGTCCATTCTTAAGTTTTCAGAGCATCGAGATGTGGCTTATCTGAATTATTAACTCAGGTTTCAGGATAAATCTTTTCACAGCTGCATATCTTAACCTTTTACTCTCATCCCTTATCATTGCAGGGCTAAAAAACTAATGCGTTTTTGTATTTACTGAAGTCAATGGGAATTACAAATGTTTGACTCATCTGAAATGCAAACTTTCCCGATGTTAAAATACAGTTTTAGGATCCCAAAGTAACCTTCCTTCCCTGGCAACTTTTACTGTGTAGATAGAGGCTCTACAAGTAGGAGATGCACAATTTAACACTACAAAACAATTGTTTTTTTGGCTAATACACAGAGAAAGTAGGATAACTGACTAGCTGTCAGCATATTCTCACCGCTCCTCAAACCAAAAAGTCTTTGTTGGTCAGACAGTCCTTAGGGGACAGAAATTCTGTTGTGCCTTGGAGCTGGCTCATGCTCAGTGTTGCTGAGTTGCAGCCTTCTGATTCTTTGATTTTTTTCATGTCATTATTTTTCCTCCTGAATCATTAGCTGCTGCCTAGAACAATCTCAACAATTACACTTCTGTGTTACTACTTTTCACACCTTAATAAAAATTTGCCAAGTAAATCTCCCAAACTCACCCACCTTAGCTACACTAAAGCAGCACTTGGATTACAGAAACATGAGGCTGAAGGTCACATTAGCAACCTCAAGCTGACTGGAATGTAACAATCTAAATATCCATCCCAGCTATATGCTTAAATTAACTGCTGGGGGGGGGGAGAAGAAACTTGGGTGTCTATAGGAAGAAGTCTAGTTGCCATTTGAGGCTTCTGGTTTCCAAGTGCCTTTTCAGAAGCCTGCAGGTTTCCCAGGATATCATGTCTCTGACTCCCTCTAGGGATATCCCAGCTTCCCCATGCATTGACTATCTATCTCTAAGCGTGTAAATCAGTCCCTGTATAACCACACAAAGTGCAATAATGTAGGTTAACAGTTTTGCAGGTTTATTGTTTTTTAATTTATTTTAAACATTTTATTTCTGTCTTTAGGAAGATGCATTTCAAAATCTACGTTTATTTTCATAAATTGATACGTGAAATATTCTGGATTAGCCACTTGCAGCAAGATCCAAACGAAGTATCTATTTACCACACTTCTGCATGTATAGAGTAGGAGTAAGGGGCTGATATATGTTCTGAGTCTGGCCACTGTAAAGATGACTAGCCTGAGAAAGAATGCAGAAAGTCAGTGTCTGTCATGTTTACCTCAAGTAATGTCACTGACCTCAGTGCAAGTTAGAGGCTGCTATCTGTCAAGGAGCAAGAAGCCTCTAATAAATCTTTTTCTAGAGGTTAAGACTCTTTGTAAATGAGAAGATTCTTATTATTTTCAACAATTTCTCTTTCCAAAGTGAGACACAATGTTACATACCATTCTAGCAACCAGAATTTCACCTTGCCCAGGGCTTCAGATGACATTGGAACCACCAGACACTGCAAGACTGTAAGAAGCCCCAAATCAAATGGTGGTGTACAATGAAGTGCAAACAGGTAGTTAGGTAATGTAAAGTGCTGTAATGCTAAACAGAAGCATGAGGATGAGAACAAGATTAACATGGTAAATAGCAGGAAACCCATGGGATAGGACAGCGTGCCTATGAATAACCAGAGCAGAACATTAACTTTCTGTGAAATCATAGTGACATACTGATAATTAGGTGAGGAAATTTACTAGAGAAAAGTCCTTCTGCTGATATCAAAGCTTTCTTTTTCACTTGTTGTTTGTTTGTTTGTTTGTTTGTTTTTTATTTGGTTTTCTTTGTGGTTCTTTTGTTTGGTTGGTTTTGGGGGTATTTTTTTGTCCTTGGAGGCTAGAAAAGGATATTGTATGAGAAAAGAAGATTGAGGGGGATCTTGTTAATGCTTTCAAATACCTGAAGGGAGGATGCCAGGGGGATGGGAGCAGTCTTTTTGCAGTGGTGCCCATTGATAGGACGAGGGGTAATGGGCACAAACTTGAACACAGGAAGTTCCATCTTAACATGAGGAGGAACTTCTTTACTTTGAGGGTGGTGGAGCACTGGCACAGGCTGCCCAGAGAGGTTGTGGAGTCTCCCACTCTGGAGACATTCAAAACCCGCCTGGACGCTGTCCTGTGCAACCTGTTGTAGGTGACCCTGCTCTGGCGGGGGGGTTGGACTAGATGATCTCCAGAGGTCCCTTCCAACCCTGACTATTCTGTGATTCTGTGATTCTGTGACAAATCTACTGAATAGTGATCATGAAGAAGAAGAAACGATTAGTCGCTGGAATTTATAAAAATAAATCCTGTAACTAAAAGGCAAAACTATTGCTTAAGAACCATCCATACCTTTTACTACCAGGGTCAGAAGTTACTTTATGCACTGATCTTAGCCAAAGTTTATTAGCGAAAGGATCTGTGCTTGGTCTTGGAACCAAAAAGTGCTAAAGTGGAGACTGAGCGTAAGGACTTATCCAGTGGTTCAGGTAGTTGACAGAACAGAAGTGTCTTATGTGCTCCTCACAAATAAGCAAAGGGTAGCATATGCCTGCATAATTCCTAAGGAAAATTAGAATCTCTAACAAGCGACATACCTTCATAATGTTGTTTTACACATCAACAGTGATACAAGACTACAGAAAAATACTGATTTTGCTGTTTTTCAGAATACAGAGTCCAATCTCAAACATTCCACAAAAGGATGAACTAAATCTGAGTCATGAATAAATGCAGGATGCCTACACATCCCAGGCAGGATGGTAGCAAAAGATAGTATTAGCACAAGCCAAGATATTCTTTTCCCTTGAATTGTCAGGAAGCTCCAAATCCTGCTTGGTGCTCTGAAGATCTGAATCTAGTACACACATTGTTATGCACATCATTTGTTTTCTTACAATCTCTATGTAATCATATTAAACATCAGAAGCATGCCAGTGACACCAATTAGTGAGACAGAAGTGGAAGAGGAGAGCAGGGATGAAATAAACAAATGTAGGAAGACTAAACTCCTAAACGCCGATACCATTAAAAGTTTAAAAGTAACATTTTCATGCTTCCAGGTAGAAATAAATGTTTGAAGAGTTGCATAAAAAATCAAGCTTTCTGATTAAACATTACTAGCACGCAAGTTCACACCAAGGAACATTTAAATAAAATATCTTAGCTTTTTCAATTATCAGAGACAGAGAAAGATAATAAAATCACTATATATATGTCATTATATATGTGCCTGTATGTAGATATATACATCTATAAAATAATTTTTATACAGTCAGGTTCAAAATGCTTTCTCATTAGTAGCTGACAGACACTAAGGATAAAAACACTGATCATATTTTAAACGAGACTATTTTAATTCTTTATATAGCTGTGTTTGCTTAGTATTTCTGAACTGTTATGTCTTCATCTCCATAAGAGATAATGAATTTAGTTCTATTAAGACACTTCCCCACAAAATATTTCGAAACACTGGTAAACTGAAAAAGAAACTAAAAATAAGACTGTAGCTTTGTAATATTTAAATAGACAATTGTTTTGCTAATCAAATAATGATTTGGTTTTATATATATAAATGTACATATAATTACATATAGGTATACAGGCATAGAAATACAAAAACATCTCTGTAAATATGGTTTTTGTTTCTTTTTTTTAAATCCACTTTTCTCTCAACGACATTTTGAAGATAAAGGAAAAGTTACCTTCTTTATTCCTTCTTTATGCCTATTTAATCTATGTCTTGACAATGCTCAGCCTCCATCAATTATTTTTCATCCATGTGCTAGTGGTTTCACCTGGTGCAATTGCTGGGAAATGAGGCAGTCGGTGTTTCTTGTCAATGAAAAATAGAAGTGCCTGGCATATGTTGCGATTGCTTGTACCTATAAATGGCCTCATGTCTTTTAGTAGTTTAGAAAACTAGAGAAGGCAACTTGGTATTGTGGGACTCTGCAGATTAATAAGAAATAAAGCAAGAGATTGAATGTGATTAAATCCAACATCACTGATGTCATGTCTGCATGTATTTCTGGCCACTACAATGCCAATATTTTGTCTGCCACATTAAATATTGTGGGGATCCTGAACTGTGGTTGTGGATAGGACAGTGTGGTGATAACCTTTTGTTAGTTTCTCATAGTCTCTGATGTAATGCATGTAATCTATCCAAGTCATCTATTCTGTACTCTTTTACAATTGCAGGAATATCCATGTACGTTTATATGCACAGATGCTCTGATGTTGTACAGCAGGGACACAGGTAGCTTAGCTAACCAGTCTGTCAGTCAAGGGGAAAAAAGATACCTGTGTTCAGGAAAGCATAAGAACTGATCCCCTGCTGGGTGGCAGATTTAGTTGAGATACAGATATAAAGAGAAGAGTCTGAGGCTGTATTTCCTTTCTGATATGCAGTGGGTTCTGTGACAAGGTACTGCATAAATGTGAAATGAGTAAGTAATGCTGAAATTACAAGCATTCATTAACAATTGAAAGAAAAAAATCCAGCAGTCAGACATTACTTGGTAGCCCTTTTAAAAAGTGTTGTGAACTAATGATTTTCCAGACCTTTCTGTGAAAAGAACTGCTGTTTCTAAGACACATCATTCCTGAAATGGTTGTAAATGATGTATAGGTAAATGAGCTTAGTGTGGCTGGACATGTCGTGCCTGAGTTGGCGGCTGCTGTTGCTGCTGTATCTGGCATGACTGAAGCTGAGTCAGAGCAGTCTCATTCAGCTTATCCAGCTGTGTAGCTGACATTTTTGCTTCATCATCTTCAAGAAATGTATTTGTAGAAGTATATTACTTTTTCAGACACTTTTCAAGGAGACTTTTGGACTAAGAAATGTGTTCATCTATTTTTGGTATATGTGTTATCACAAAAATAAATTGCTATAGAAAATTAGACTTTAGTTTTGCAATTACTCATACTTTCTTTTCCTTCTACTGGTCAAACTACAAGCTGTGGTCTTGGGTAGATTAATTCATTGACAAATGAGGTTGATGCTGTCACTATAGGGCTGCTTCTAAAAAATTCCCACCTTATGAAGTACCTAATGATTAAACTAGTGCAATGTGTAGCAACCTGCCATTCCAAGACTGCTTTTGCTTGTTATCTAGCCACTATGTGAACAGAGATTATTAAGAAAAATTATGTATTATGTAAAATAAAATGCAGCAAAAAAGAACCCTTTTGTACCCTTTTGGGTTGAACCCCCAATATCCACAAGCATTTTCATTTGGAAGAAAAAAAGACATATTTTTATTTCAGCATCAATACAATACGCACAACTGTATTAACTTTGTGCAAAACTTGAATGTTGCAGCTCTCAAAAATTTCTGAAATTTCATGCACTCTTTAACTGCTTGTTAGCATTTAGGTTTCCATACCTGTTAGATATATAGCGACAGCCTGTGCTTCCTCTTAAGATTGGGAGATTTCCTATAAAAAATGCCATTTAAGACTCTCCACGGTTTGATTTCATTGATCTCTCATTTAAAGATTTGACTTCTGCTTCTTGTCAAAGTTAATTTCCGCACAAGATAATACTTTGGCTGTAGATAGACTCAGCCTAGTGCTGTGCAAAGTCATGTATCTTGCCTTNTTTTTTTTTTTTTTTTTTCCTTCCCCCCATGCCATTTCCTCTGGCTGAAAATTAAAGAGAGTTTTGGTGACAGAGCATCCTGCCCCACTGCCCTGGGCATGGCGGGCAGCAGGGGTGCCTGTCAGGGAGGTGGGGGCTGCCCTCAGCCAGTCACAGATGGTTCCAGATGGTTCCAGAAGGCTCTGAAACAGGCAGTGCTGGCACACCGTGCACCACAGCCTTCCCTGCATCATCCTGGCTTTGCTCTGCCCCTCATTAGGTGCCTCCACCTATGTCTTCTTTCTCTCCAGCGTCTCTCCTTCCCCTCGCCGTTGTTGCCTTTCTTAAATGTGCTTTTGCAGCAGTGCCATGGGCTCCCCTGGGTGCTTCATCTTTGGGGCGTGGTGGAT
>VZSZ01003186.1:0-19882 GCA_013398815.1 Ibidorhyncha struthersii | reverse complement strand
TGGGGCGTGGTGGATCTGCCTTGTCTGTTGTGGAGCCGTCTGGAACCAGCTGTGACCGGCAGCCCCTGGCCTCCTCCTACGCAGGCCACCCCCACATCCCCTCGCTACCCAAACCCTTGCCAGTTATGCCCGCTGTGCAAGCTTACAAACACAAAATTACATCCACAATGCGAGGACAGATCCAGCTGCCAAAAGGGTGTTCCTCATGTTCCCCTTTGCCTCTTTTTCCCTGGAGAAGCCTGGAAAGGCTGAATTACCCTGCCTTGTTGGGAAGCTCCAGCTGGAGTAACAACTGAGAGATGAGCCAAGGTGTTTCTCAAGTCCCTTCCTCGCTGTGTGCCCAAAGACCTGGAAGGGCAGGAGTTTTCCCTGCAAATCTGCTTGGAGGATCCAATTCTGGAGCTACCTGTGATTCTTCAAACACATCCAGAGAAGACTCATTCTGACATGGCTATGCAGAAGCATTGAGAAGCTTTGTCCTTAAAACTAGGGGGTAAAGCAATGGTGAACCAAGGGCAATGGAGAGAGAGAGCGGGAAGCAGATTCATGCTTTCTGTGGTTCGGTGGACCACCTCTTTGTTGTGCTGCCCAAAGGTGGACAACCACTTGCCCCTGCTGTTCCAGCTCCTTCTTCTTCTAAGTGTCCTTGATGTCAGAGGGCCTTAGAAGCTCAGCGGGTTGTGGGCCAGCTGCAGGGGTATGTTTTCTTTAGGGCCTGGGACAGTGGGCAGTGAGGTGACTCATTGCATTCTGTGATGGCAGCCCATGTGTGTGACCTAACATGGTTGGGTTGGGAGCAGGGGGCTATGGGTTTGGAAGAAGGAGGAGGGGTGGGGTGCTGAGAACCCTTTTCCTTGGGATTGTACTGCCATGCCATTTTGCTTCTCAGAGAGAAAGGCTGCCCCTTAAGCATGGTGACTTCCCTCTGCTTTCCCTCATGCATCCTGGGCTCAAGCCTGCTCCTCAAACCAAGCACACTCTGCCAGGCTTGTTGCATCAGGCACTCACTGTCTGCCCCGTGCTCACTGTGTGGGGGGAACTTACAACATGAACAGCTTGTCTGGCATGCTTACAAAAGGGTCAGGCTGAGGGCAAGAGGAAGTCAGGCAAAAACTCCAGAAGGCCTGCATGGATCAACAAGGAGCTCTCAATCTCAAACAGGAAAAGGAAGCCTACAGAGGTTGGAAGCAAGGGCAGGTAGCCTGAGAGGAATACAGAGAAATTAGCTGGGCAGCCAGGGATCTGGTTATAAAAGCTAAAGCCCTAATAGAATTAAATCTGGCCAGGGGTGTCGCGGGCAATAAGAAAGGCTTGTACACGTATGTCAATGACAAAAGGAAGACTAGGGAAAATGTGGGCCATCTCCAGAAGGAAATGGGAGATCTGCTTACCCGGAATATGCAGAAGGCTGTGGTACCCAATGACTTTTTTGCTTCAGTCTTCACCAGCAAGTGCTCTAGCCACACCACCCAATTCACAGAATCCAAAGGCTGGGACTGGGAAAATGAAGAACTGCCCACTGTAGGAGATCAGGTTCGAGACCACCTGAGGAAGCTGAAGGTGCACAAGTCCATGGGACCTGATGAGATTCATCTGAGGGTCCTGAGGGAACTGGCAGATGAAGTTGCCAAAACAATATCCATCATATTTGAGAAGTCATGACAGTCTGATGAATCTCCTGCTAACTGGAAAAGGGGAAACATAACCCCCATTTTTAAAAAGGGAAAAAAGGAAGACCTCAGGGAATGACAGGCCAGTCAGTCTCACCTCTGTGCCCAGCAAGACCATGGAGCAGATCCTCCTGGAAACTCTGCTAAGGCATAAGGAAAATAAGGAGGTAATCGGTGACAGACAATTTCGCTTCACTAAAGGCAGTTTGTGTCTGACAAATTTGGTGGCCTTCTATGATGGGGTTACAGCATTGGTGGATAAGGGGAAAGCAACAGATGTCATCTACCTGGACTTGGGCAAAGCATTTGATACTGTGTCGCATAACATCCTTGTCTCTAAATTGGAGAGACATGGATTTGACGGATGGACCACTCGGTGGATGAGGAATTGGTTTCGTGGTCACTCAAAGAGTTTCAATCAACAGCTTGATGTCCAAGTGGAGACCAGTGATGAGTGGAGTTCCTCAGGGGTCAGTATTGGGACTGGAGATTTTTAACATTTTTGTCAACAACATGGACAGTGGGATTGAGCATACCCTCAGCAAGTTTGCAGATGACACCAAGCTGTGTGGCATGGTCAACACACTGGAGGGGAGGGATGCCATCCAGAGAGACCGGGACAAGCTTGAGAGGTGGGCCTGTGCAAACCTCATGAAGTTCAGCAATGCCAAGTGCAAGGTCCTGCATGTGGGTCAGGGCAAGCCCAAGCACAAATACAGGCTGGGCAGAGAATGGACTGAAAATGGCCCTGAGGAGAGGGACTTGTGAGTGTTGGTTGATGAGAAGCTCAACATTAGCTGGCAATGTGTGCTCACATCCCAGAAAGCCAACTGCATCCTGGGCTGCATCAAAAGATGCACGGCCAGCAGGTGGAGGGAGGTGATTCTGCCCCTCTAATCCACTCTCGTGAGACCCCATCTGGAGTACTGTGTGGAGCTCTGGGGCCCTCAACAGAAGAAGGACATAGACCTCTTGGACTGAGTCCAGAGGACAGCCACGAAGATGATCAGAGAGCTGGAGCACCTTTTCTATGAAAACAGGCTGAGAGTTGGGATTGTTCAGCCTGGAGAAGAGAAGGCTCTGGCGAGACCTTATAGCAGTTTTCCAGTACTTAAAGGGAGCCTACAGGAAAGATGGGGAGGGACTCTTTACCAGGGAGTGTAGTGACAGGATGAAGGGTAATGTTTTTAAAATGAAAGAGGGTAGATTTAGATTAGATATTAGGAAGAAATTCTTCACTCTGAGGATGGTGAGACACTGGAACAGGTTGCCCAGAGTAGTTGTGGATGCCCCATCCCTGGAAGTGTTCAAGGCCAGGCTGGATGAGTCTTTGAGTAACCCAGTCTAATGGGAGGTGTCCCTGCTCATGGCAGGGGGGTTGGAACTAGGTGATCTTTCAGGTCCCTTCCAATCCAAACCATTCTATGATTCTGTGAATAATCAATTGCTTAGAGCTGCCCATGCTGCTCCAGCAGGCTGAGCTTCTGCTCCAGCACGGCCAGAGGCACTGTGTACTCCTTTTTCCCTCACTGCCACCGGGACCTCCAGGGCTTTTTCTGCAGAGCTGCTCCTCGGCCAATCCTGCCACAGTCCACAATCCTGGCCACATTCCACAACAGACGCATGATCCCACACGTCCTTCCATTATGCTCTGGGAGGTTTCTGCCAGCCTGTTTCTCCATCTAGTGGATGGATGGCCCTCCGTGCAGCCACCCTTCCCTCCAGGGTGTCAGCTGCCTGCCTGCAAGCCCCAGATTGGAGTCACCCACAGTCTTGTGGAAGGTGCCTTCTATCCTACTGCCACCCAGGCCCTTACTTCAGATGTTCACCAGCATTGGTCTCAGCATTTTCCCCAAAGCACACCACCAGTGACTATCCTGGGGTGGGCTTTGTCCCATTGATCACAAGGCAATGGTCCTCCCACCTTGTAGTCCCCTTCTGCTGTCCATGACTCACTCCTTTGTTATTTGGATACTGTGGGAGACTGCATCACAGGCTGTGCTAAAGTAAATGACATTCACTGCTCTACCTTCGTTGCAGTGGTCTGGCCATCTCCTTCTTACAGGCTCTCAGGTGGGGCCTGGCTATAGTCGTCCTTGGCCAGTCCCCACTGGCTCCCCCCACCTGATATATGCTGCTGGCAGTTTACCTCCCTTTTGACTCGGTCTAATCATTGTCCTTTCAAAGAGCATTTCACTTCATGGGTTACAGCTGGTAACTTCTGGGTTGCCTTCACATTCTTCACAACTGTTGCAAAATCGAAGTTACACAAAGCCAAGACCTCCCTTGGGGCTCAGTACAGAAGAAATGATCCTTCATGCTTCAGGACACAGGTGTGGGGGACAGGCAAGAAAGGTTCAGACAACCCTTGTTTATTTGGTTTATGTAGCAAGGTTTCCTTCTGTAAGAAGACAGCATCAGCTGCCCCCATATCTGACAGAGACAGTTTCAGCTGGCTCCCAGACAGACCAACTGCTGTCCAAAGCTGAGCCAATTAGTGATGCTGATGGTGGTTCTGTGATAAAATATTTAAGACTGTAAAAAATGCTATGTAGCAGCTGTGAGAGAGAGGAGTGAGAAAATGAGTGACAACTATGCAGACACCAAGGCCAGTGAAGGTTCAGGCTCATCTTTTGGGGGGTTCACCTCCATGGGTTCCTCTCATTGACCCAGAACAGCAACCCAAATGATTCCAAGCCCTCTCCTCCCCAGTCCTTCAGGGCACAGTGAAGAAGACATGGCTCAGGTGAGGGAAAACCAGGGAGGGAGGGAGGAGAGGTGGGCTTACACAACCATTAAAACTCAACAATTCTTTTATTTATTTTTGGGAGATCTCATGCAGGCTGTCTGTACTTCTCTTTCCCACCTTTGGGATGTCTGCATACTTTGCCCACTCTCAGCCACTGTCAGGCACGGGGGCTGCACCACTTGTAGGAAACTGGTCAGCTGAGGGGTACTTGAGAGTCCCAACCCTCCTTGGATTGCATTGCCACCATCTTATTCAAGGGAGCCCATGCACGGTGGTGTAGTGCCATGTCAGTGCTGTTGGAGGCGGGTCCAATTCCTTCGGTTCTTCTTGATTTGGTGGTGGATGCACCTCCATGGGATCCACACCATTGTTTGGCTGTTCCACGCCCATTTTCTCCATTTCATTGTTTATGTGAGTGACTTACATGCCAAAGACGGTGTCCCGTCTATCCCTCTTCTGAAACTGCTGCCTTTTCTTGCTAACGGGAGTATCTGTGTTCCTTACCCCCTCTCAGCTTTCTCTTGTCAGGGAGATAAGCCACTTACCTGGAGACAGGAGTAGTTTATGGTAATTGAGTACCCCATACCCTTCTGGGACACTGTCGCTTCCTTTTCATGTAGAGGACCCCAGGCACGGTGCCAGCTTTACTGGAAGCACATCCACCTTCATTGATTCTGGCTCATCTTTTGAAGGGTCCACCTCCATGGTTTCAGTCTCTTTATATGGAGGGTTCTCTTCCATGAGCTCCACCTCATCCTTTGCACAAGCCTCAGTGATGACTTGCATGCCAAATATTTTTTCCCTAATGTCTGTCTTCTTAATCAGCTTTCTCTTCCAACCAAGCTGAACCATTTGGTAGACTCTTCAGGGAACCACCTTTTTGGCATGCTGCACAAAGGATGACAGTCGCTCATTTATGGTTCTGTGGCATCAGGAAGCCACTGTGGTGGGAGCCCATCAAGGAAGCAGATGTAGTTTATGAATGTAATGGGCTCTGGGTATTGTCTTACTATTTGTAGTTTAAAAAAAAAATCATGTGAAACTGAAGATATTGGGGTGCAAGCAACCTTAATGAGCTGTTAGAGATACTGTCACTAATGTGGCCATAGACTGATAATGATCGGCAAACACGTATTTCTATAGCTGTGATCCCCCAGAACTTTTAATTAATTCTGTGACTTATTCCTCGTCTTTTCCAAAAACTCTTCAGACATGATAAGGAGTTCAGTCTTTGAGGTTCAGTTTTCACAAAAGTATCCAGTTCTCAGCAGCAGGTTTAAAGACATGGGCAAAGAACTACTGTTTAGTGTATTTCCATTTTAATAAATGTCCTCATTGGAAACAATTGCCTTATTCTAGCTTAATTTGTCTGGCCTTAGTTTTCAGTCTCAGAAGTCATAAGAGAGTATGGTATGAGAAACTCTGAGAGTACATTTATATCTACTGTGGAACTCAAAATGTGCTTTGTTCTTGTTTTCCTTAAATTTTCTCTCAGAAAGAAAGAAAATATTCTACATCAAAGTAGTAGGATGAGTCATTTGAAACAATGAAAAAGACTGCTATGTCTATTGTTTAGACTTGCTCAGGATTATTCTTTAGCCACTGGCTCCCACCTATCACTTTTCTCTCCTTCCAGGCATGCATACATTCTTCCCAACCTCCTCAGTAGTATTCATTTTAGTGCAGGTAGAGAGGATTACTAGTTATTTCTAATCACTGGGCACTTACTGCAATCCCACACAGAAATCAATCTTTGTCAGAGTTGAGGTCCAGCAGTTCATTAACCTGTATCTCATTTCTCAAGGTTCAGAAGTCAGCAGAACTAAAGATCAGATTTGACAAGTATTCTCAGGCCTGCAGATCTGTGAGCACCCCAGACTGAGGTGTTTGGCTACTTGCTGCATTTCCAGATGTGGTCCTATGAGTGGCAGGTAAGAGAGAAGAACGGCAGCCCTCCTCCTCTGAAGCCAAAGGCAAACCTCCCATTGCCTTCACACAAAATGATCTTTCCCTTTAAAAGGGACAGATTATCCTACAGCAATACACCCTTCTTTGTCAGATATCAAAAACTTTGGAGGTTTCAGATTGTTGTGGTTTAACCCCAGCCAGCAAATAAGCACCACACAGCCGCTTGCTCATTCCCCTGCAGTGGGATGGGGGAGAGAATCAGAAGAGTAAAAGTGAGAAAACTTGTGGGCTCAGCTAAAGACAGTTTAATAGGCAAAGCAAAAGCCACGCACACAGGCAAAGCAAAACAAGGAATTCATTCACTGCTTCCCATCGGCAGGCAGGTGTTCAGCCATCTCCAGAAAAGCAGGGCTGCATCACACATAACGGTTACTTGGGAACACAAACACTCCAAATGTCCCTTGCTTCCTTCTTCTTCCCCCACCTTTATATGCTGAGCATGACATCATGTGGTATGGAATATCCCTCGGGTCAGTTGGGGTCAGCTGTCCCGGCTGTGTCTCCTCCCAGCTTCTTGTGGACCCCCAGCATACTCGCTGGTGTGGTGGTGTGAGAGGCAGAAAAGGCCTTGACTCTGTGTAAGCACTGCTCAGCAGGAAGGAAAACATCCCTGTGTTATCAACGTTTTTTCCACCACAAGTCCAAAACATAGCCTCATGCTAGCTACTATGAAGAAAATTATCTCTATCCCAGCCAAAACCAGCACACAGGTGAAATGAAAGAACACCACACAGAAAGATTTCAAAGTCAGAAGGGTCATTGAATCTATATTCTATGGCTGTTTTTCTTTCATGCAATGAAAACCCTTTTCAGTCATGCAAAACTGGTTACTCGTAGTTCCACGTTACACACAAAATGGGGAAAAAAATCTTTTCAGATGGCTACAAACCTCACTCTTATCTCTCAATAAATGTTCTTTCTGAAAAATGAAGCCTGCACTAGTGGATAAGCCAGTGTTTAAAAGTTCTTTAGACTATTGTTGTAAATCATTGAAGCCCAACTTTCTTCTTTATAGGGAAGCACTCTCCATGAACGCTTTGTAATTCAGTGCTGAGGAGGCTCAAATGCTCAACTGCCTCACCTAATTCACTAACACAAGGTAGAAGAGGGGAAAAGAAAACAGAAAAATGTTTTAAAATCAGTCACAGTATAAAAAAAAAAGTATTTATTTGGGGGAAAAGGAGCACTGTGGTTGAATTATTTATTGAATGTGTTGTTTATCCTTGGAGCAGTGCTGACAGTTAAAACGAATGTATATTGAAGATCAAAGAAAATGAGGATCTGAATTGGGATAGTTCTAATGACGTTAATGGTTCTGGGCCAGTAACAATTATAAATGTTTATCAATTTTAAACTGATTTCACCATATTTTACTCTTTTATTTATACAGGATAAGCTTTGTCTGCCTAGTCTAACTACATAATGGTTCAGATTCCAAGTATTAGATTTTTTTTTACCTATGCTCTAATACATTTTATTGATTTGTTGAATATTATCCTGCTGAAACAAATATTTATCACCACTGTTTTAAAATTTCAAAAGTTTCATTTTGGGAGAAATTTCATTTCTCTGATTCAGTTTTGCAGGACTGTGTGGCTATATAGTCAGAAACTCACAAACATTGATTCCAGGATAATTTTTAAGATTATCTGATCTTGCATCACTTGTATTACCAAGCCAAACAAACTACTTGATTGAAGAGTATTTTTCATAAAGACATCTAGTCTAGCGTAGGGTATTTTCCATTGATGATATTGTATAAACAATATAAAATGTTATCTCTTTATCTCCACATGCGATATATTAAATATATTTAGCTTTTAACATTTTTTGTAAGGCATTCTGTCCGACCTTCAGTTCACATCTGTGCCTTTTCTCTGTAGTGCCTCCAAATATTCAGTCTTGTGTTTAGAAGGGAGACAGCAAAACTAAACCCAGTGTTTCCAGATGGTTTTCGCCAGTGGTCTATTCAGAGATAACATTAACTTTATGCATTTTTTATTTACTGCAACGGGCAACCATTTTGAGTTGCTTTCTACTAAGTTTATGCATTCACAGATAAACTGTCAAGTGACTGAATGATTGCCCAGGGACCAAACTTTCAAAATCTGTGGCAAGCCCATGTGCCTCATCAAAGGTTAAGCAGAGTGATCTGACTACCATTTTCCCAAAACAAAGATGACCTGTACCTTTATGATTTGCAAGGGTGCCAGTTTCTGCTTATATCTCAAATTGACAGTGGTATCGTGCTTTTACTGGAAAGAGTGACTCCCACGCACTGTATCTCACTGAGCAAAATGTTAGTCACAGTTGTTCACAATGACCAGGACTGAAATTGTCACAAACACGGTATAATTCTGTGTACGTTTGGAGCTAGAAGACATGGGTATTCATAAAAGTAGCATCTTTTCCTGCTGAGAGTTATCTGTTCCTGCTGACAGAGTTTGGGAAGAGGGCCTGAAAGCCCTATCATTAAGAAAGCAAGATAGGCTGATACCAGGTAGTAAGTGCGGATACTGAGTGGAAACTAGTTCTAGTTATGGACTTGAGACCTGTCTGCTTCTAGGTGACACTCTGGACTCCTGCTAAGGGCGTACCACAAGTTTTCCTATTTAGGCTGAAGGTATGCAGATCTGGGAGCTCCCCTGCAGTCTAATCTGCATGTAGAGACACAGTTTATTAAAC
Source organism: Ibidorhyncha struthersii (assembly GCA_013398815.1). Classification (NCBI taxonomy): domain Eukaryota; kingdom Metazoa; phylum Chordata; class Aves; order Charadriiformes; family Charadriidae; genus Ibidorhyncha; species Ibidorhyncha struthersii. The sequence goes on along the minus strand of VZSZ01003186.1, from coordinate 10,810 downwards.
CTTATTCCTCTTCAGAGTATTCCCTGCTATAGTCTGATATTCTATCAGAATGGCCTGCTCTCTTTGTTTTTACATTTCTTTTGCAATTGTCTTTATAGTGCATTTTTTTATGAATTGAATATGCTTACAAAATAGTTCAAATTATATTCTGCTCCTGCTTTGTACTTGTTATTATTGTCCTTCTGCTAAACCTTGCATAATCCACAAATTTCATCAGGAGATATTTAAGAAACAGATGTCTAAATGTGATTTCCTAAATATTCATCGTGATTCCAGTCATCAGTTTACCGATTTGAAAATGTTCTAGAGAAACGTCTACTGAACACAAATGTACTCACATACACATATGTGCAGACGTGCATGCTTCAGTTTATACATGCATATGTGTTTATATTGTTTATGTTGATGAGTCAGTGTAAGCTATTATATTTAGGCATAGTATATTTAATATTTAATGAGAAAGAAAATCATTAGTGATAGCAACATAGTACATAATTCTACCCATTCAATTTAGTGAGGAAAAAAATACAGCAGCTTTGATGAGCATTCTGTGCAAGAATCTTTCGTCTTTCAGAATAACGTTTGCATTCTGACAAGCAGCAAGTGATTTCAGACCAAAACTCCAAATCATAATAGAATAAAATATATTGTCGATATTGATTTTTGCAATCCTTCTAAAGATATATCACTCAAGAAAGGCAGGAGGACTTCTATGCAGTATCAACTGCCTAGCAAATTAAAAGCAGGTGGACTAAAGGACCAGTTAATTAAATTTTTCACTTTATTCCTTGAAAACCTATTGTGATGTTGTCAACAGTATCAGCAGGGTCTGACTTCCAAAGATGAGACACATAACGCTGGTACCATAGGGATTACTGAGTTCAATTAGTATTTGGATATTATTTGTCAAGCAACACCAGAGGCAACAGCCCCTGCACGTAAGAGGCAAAAGCCTTTTATAAACTCAATTAATACAAGGAATGGTAAAAACCCATTATGGAAATACAACAGTCAGAGCAGAAACAATGCCATGTCTAAGGTACAATTAAATGTTCTGAAAAAGAGCGTGGATGCCTTATCAGAATAACAGCAGAGAAATTATTAATTCCCCAAGGTACACAAGGGAAAGTAATGAGGCAGGGCTAGGGCCAGCCAGGCATTAAGAAAAAGTTGGGAAACTCCATAAAGCACCCATACAGTAGTTAGAAGAATCAACGAATTTAGAGGTTAGGGTTAAACTCAAATACAGCAGCAGCTTTCCAATGGTTTTTAGCCTGTGCTGAAGCCAAAGAGTGTAGTGACTACTATGAAGCTCTGCATGCATATGCTACAAGACAGAGTTCAGATCCAAGTTCTGATCTATGAATTGTGTTGGGTAATCCTCAGTCAATGTCCCAGTATACGTTTCTAATATTTAAAAACAGGTGCAAGCTCTCTTTCTTATTTCTCTCCCAAACTGTAGGAAAAAGCTTATTTGATTCATAAGATTATTGTTTCTTTAATGGTTCTACCCATCTATTTCACAAAACTTTCATCAAGTAAATCTAAAGTGGAAGATAAACTATTATTTTTTAAAGCAATAAATGTTGTGTTCACTCTTCTTAGAGGAAATAACATTACAAAATTCAGTGTGAGATCCCAAAAGAAGGGAAAGTGATAGTTATTTTAAGCAAAACTGTTTTCAGTGAACCATACATACTTTACTCTAAATTTCACTTTCTCATCCTCCCGTACTCATGAGTACCAATACATGTATGTGTATGAGGTCAGGCCACGATTCTTTGCACCTCACATGGAATATAAAGGATGCTGGTCACAGATACTATCTCCTTAGTCTGTACTTTCAGTATGATGCACCATGACATGGGTCTTTACTATGCACAATTATGTCTCTGGGCTCTTCTTGATTGGTAAATGGTGAACTGTTATTTTTAGGGGTCATGCCTACCCTTTAGGAGTCAACAGTTGCTATTCTTTGATCTCTTGCCTCAGAATCTTGATTACTTCACCATTCATAAACACTAGGCAAGGTTACTGCCCATTATCTTTTTTTTCCTTATTCTAGGTATTTTTATGACTAGGGTGTAGCTTCCTGTTGCAATGACAGGAAGGGAAGCAACACATACAATGTGTGTCACTTCTTGTTATCACAGCCTGGGTTTTCTGCCAGATGAGTTGTCTGTGCTGTGGCTTTGTTGTGGCTCAGGCATTTTGATATTGATATAAGCAACACATTTACAATGTTTACCAATTTTATTGCTGTCAATTTTGTCCTTAGTTAATTTTATTTTTTTTTTTTTAAATGGTTGCCCTATTTTTTCTCAGGTGCATTCACACATACTTATTTCCATTCATATTTCATACCAACTTTAATATTTACATTACAGATCTCTAAATTGTTTCTTGTGGGAACAAATCCATAATCTACATTTGGCCAAAAATTGCTATCCAGGAATAGTCTGAATGTCAAGTTTAAACAGCCAGCAAATAGCATAATTATACTATCAATGTGAAAATATATTTTGTAGTTTCAATTCATATTGTTAGCCAAGATTCACTACAGCAATCACTTTGAGAGGGCATGATTCTATGGATCACTGTGATCCAGACAAGCCTGCTAGTAAAAGTAAAAAATTTTGCTTCTGTGCAAAATAAAATTGAGTTAAAATTAATGTTTCAAGCATCTAACAACAAGCAAAAGTTTATATGCTGATTCATTTGCTTGAGTAAAGACCAACTTCTGGTGAACGTGATACTGAGGAAGTAGGCTGTATGAGTAGTTTCAATTTTCTTTATTACCACCATCTTGTTTAAGTTTAGCTGTACCCAAGAGTTCTTGATCCATCTCTGACTGCAGCTGATAAGAGTCTGAACTGTCCTTGTGTAGGTTTAAATTGAACGAGGCATTCATTCCCGATGTGTCCTGCAACGTGTATCAGCCACACATTCTTTCTGTGCTTTAGCAGAATGAACACAGTTGACTCCAGTTGGGTTCTCCTTCCTTTGTTAATGATAGTACGTTTATGAAAGTACAGTATGACTCTGAAGTAAAACTCTGGGAGAAAAAGTATTGTTTTTTTTGAATCAGGTGGTCCACTGCAAAGATGTATATATCCAATGTAAAGTAATCACAAAGTTATTTCAAATGTGACATTGGAAATGAGTTGTACTCTGACCTCTTCTAAGTATGGTGCAAAATAAAAGATACCTTGAAAAAAGTGCTACTATGTTCCAGCTGAAAGCACTGCTTACTTTCAGAAATATGTTTTAAAAATATTGCTATAAGAACTGGTATATTTAAATACAAATAAAGAAAATATAAATGAACTAGCTCTGTTTGTTAAGCAAAAAGGACCAATTTTACCTCCTGTTTTTTCCAGTGTTGTTTGAATAAAACACAGGTATGATATGTGTGACTTTTAACCAAAAATTTTGTATCAGTCTCTAAAAAGATATATGAATAAACTGAAGGTCGGAGAACCTTCTTGCAGATTCATATGAATGAGATAAGCTACGGTGCAATAAATTATGTCTAAATGAAGGAGTCTCTGAACTCAGCTTACCAGCCTGCTGGTGCTTTCAAATTAATACCTTTTTCCTGTTTCTGTTCAAATGAATGTTGCTATGTTCCTCCCTTGTGTGCACATGTACAACCATGTCATTTTGTTGTTTTGGAGGAGGAAAGATAGGGCTCTGTAGATTCAGGAGTAGTTGGATAGATATTTATTTTTCTGAATGCAACATCTGAATTCATTGTTCTGCAACCTCTTCAAAAGCTGGCCACATATTGACTTAACTGAACAGCAATATTTGTACTACATGCTTCATACTGTGCCAAGTAAGACACCAAGGCGCTCAGTACAAGTTCTGCTGTCCACACATCTGTTGTTTGCCATAGCAAGTTTGACATTAACACATCGAAGAGTCCTCAATGGAGCTATGTACCAGATTGCACCATACTGAGAGCGCACAGGAGTGTCAGGTGATTGGCAGGTCTCTAACACCTTTCTCAAAAGCCAGACTGTGTTGGGGGGGTGTAAAAGTTCCCTAAGGGTTTCCAGTTGAGAAGCTGATTCTAATCATAATTACAGGAACTTCACACAGGTATAATTCCATTTGGTTTGAAGGAATGACTCATCACTGTGCACGCTGAAAGGAATGGAGCTCAAACAAAAGAGTCATCTGATTCTGGTGGCACAGTCATGAAGGGGTAAATTTGAAGTTGTGTGTCCTAAGCCAGATGAGAAATAAACGTTGTCAAAGAAAAACCAGAAAAAGCTGGAACAGGCTTCTGTCATTTTGGACCAATTGAGGTATATTTAGCCTCAGCACCTGCTGAGAACACAGCAAAAGTATCTGTATCCAGATTCTGGTTTAAGTTCAGCAGGTGACATTGAGAACATTGTAGAAACATATAACAGAGAGACAGAGGTTAATTCCTCTTATAAATATAAAAGACTTCTATCAGTAATATTGCCATTTGATAAAGTTGACAAAAGAGTGTCCTGTTAATAGAGGAATATTAAAATAATTCTGATTCAATCTCTGTTTAAAATGAAATAAAGTTTCTTCTTTTTTATCAATTACTTCTTTTAAACTCTTTTCTAAACATTTCTCAGAAACTGGACAAGAAAAACTTACAGCAAGCATCCTTGTTAGTTTTCATCTGACCAAACTGCAGTGATCCTTAATCTTGTTTTCTCATTATTTGGCACCATCTGCAGCCATATGTACATGAATACTTTAGGCACGATTTCAGGTTTTTCTAACATAATTTTCTGCTTAGGACCCACTTTCCTTTTGCAACCTGGAGTTACTTTTACATAACATGAAGTTACAGGGTGGGACCAAGAAATTTGCTTTGGTTCCTAGGTCTGGGAGCATAACTTGGCTACACCATGACTCCATGTCAGGTTGAGACACAGGTAGTTACACTGCCTCTTATCAGTAAAAAGGAAAGGGATTTGTATCCTCTGAATTCTTCTGCCCTGTCAGGAGAGGCACACTGTCAGAAATTTCTATAATGGTTGCACAGACTGAAGGAATTTTGTAGGCAGATTACATAGTCACAGGATAGCATTAATATTGTGAGTATTTGTGGTGAAACAATACCTGAGGCCTTTGGACCTCAACACTCATTCCATGCTGAAGACTCACAAAAGGGTCTATGAGTCTGGGGCTAGTGTGGAAACCTCCAGTTGAGGTCCTGGTGCATCTTCAAGCAATAATTTCACTCCACTTTGATTATGATCGTGATGTTTAGTCCAAAACTGATGAAGAATTAGATGAAGAATTTCCTCTTCGAGGAGGGAGGATAGATGTCTGTTGCCCTAAGGAAATACTTCTGGGTAATTCTGCTTTCTATTTTGGCAATATTGTGTTTCCTGCTAATAAATAAAGTGTCTAAAATGTCCCTTCGTATGAGAGACCTCCGTAGTGTCTTGGGGTTTTTTCCTTGTTTAAATTTTTAATCTGGAAAATAGATTGATCCTCCCTTAAAACAGCATGACCACATCCAGCTGAGAAAAAAGAGGATTTTAAAATTATTAAAGCACAAAAACTGTACATCTGATGGAATGTGAGCTGATTCACATATTCCTTGTAATTAATGACAAGCTATAAGTAGAGTTTTAGAAACCATTTACAGAACAGTAAAAAGAAAATGGGGTAATTTATGTTAGCATTCCAGATATGGTATGCTACAATGTGATATATAGGATTCATAGGTAAGACTAAGAAATAGTGCTAAAGTGCTAAAATTATGACTCTGTGAGGCTAATAGCCAGTTTTGGATGTTCAGAAAGTTACCTCTACTTTTACTATTGATTTACAAATTTTCCATCATTCTTTGTAATATAAAGCTAGTTACATATCCCAGAAAAAGTGTCAAAAGTGCTCTACCTCCACCAAGAGCAGCCCAAGTACTGCTCATGTGCCTGATATTACAGGCTTGAGACTTATTGTTTCCTGAGAAAATCTTTGCACATTGTATCTTACACTCAAAATGCTAATAAGGAATGTCATAAAACACCTGAGGGAGAAATCCCTCAAATTCTTCAAAGGAAAATCATTAATCACTTCAATTATTGTTTTAAATGAGTGCTTTAAGCACTCTAGAATAAACAGTAGCCATAGGTATTCCTCAGATTAAGTTCTTGGCCTATAGGTCAAGTATTCCATAAATTCAAAACACTGTTGCAGAAATGCAGTGAAGGAATGCTTTGTAAATATGTAGGTAACACCTCTGGTATGCTGCAGTTCTTAGTCTAAAAAGTCATAAATTCTTAATAACAGAGATAATAAACATATCAAGACATTAACAGATTGGCAGAAAAAAATAAGGCTGACACTTAAGAGTGATATTCCTAGATGTCTATATCTCTTTATCAGGAAAGGTAGACAAGAGAAATAAGGATATTATTTTTAGCATAAAGTTAGTTATTATCTTTACTTGCAATAGTGTAATGTAAATGAGTTTATACATATATCTGTACACATGAATATGTATGTCGGAATGTGCAAAAGTGTCCTGTGTGTGGGCATGTGTTTATATGCAAAGTTCAAACATTATACAGTGGGAATGTTAGTCATATAAAACAAGTGTTTTATAATTTCATTTATTCGTAATTTAACCTGTGCTTTTAATAAGCCTTTAAAACAGTATATCACAATGAGATGTTAGACTGAAGAGCAATTGCAAAGATTGTCACGTATTAGAAAGTTCCCACTCCGATCGGGATCACTAACCAAGCCATAATCAAGAGCTAATTGTTTTCAAAGTGGATTTAAATGCAAAGACAATAGACGATAGATAAAATTAAAATTTTAAAGTATCTAGTAAAATTCTATTACTTAATTTCTTAGCCACTGAGAGCCCAATTGAGAAAGGTTCTGAAGGCAAAACTTTTAAAGGTTTTAGATACTTTGAAACAATGACCTTTAAAAAGTCTTATCAATCTAAAATATCTGTGCTCTCACTGACTGAAGTAGAAGACACAACTACCCAGCATCAGTAGTACACACAGTTTTATAGCTATGCAGGCATATTAAAAAATAATTTCTTAATCACACAGAAGTGAAAATAAGAAAGATGATGCAGTGGGTTATAACATTAAATTGCAATTCAGAAAAGCTGTGTTCCTGTCTCTCTTCTGTCATACATTTTCCTAAGGGCTAGAGCCACGACACCACTTAAATTGAGGTTCTTAATCTTTACATGCCTGGTCCTCAGACTAGAAAGCACTGTAATATCTAGAGATTCCTCTTATATTAATTAAAATGTTCAGAAATGGTCCTATGATGGTTCTTCCATGTAATCATGAAATTAAAGAAAGAAATTTAAGATTCTTGTTCATTCCCTTCTATACTGGGCAATAGTGCTGTTTCAAGAAAGGTAAAAAGTGGCCCTTCCCTACATAATTTACAAGCCACAAAGCAGAAATATCTCACATGAAAAGCTAATAGAGCTATCCCATTTTTTTGTACTCCAATCACGAGACATCCAACCAAAGGTTTACCTCCCCCTTCTGAGTGGTCACATCTCACTCTCTTTTGTCTGGAATTTAATATTGTCCATGAGAAGAGGATATACATATGGCTCACAAAGGGAATTTATTGTTGAAGAAGCATATAAACTCTAGCTTATATGAAGCAAAGGCAAGAGAAGGATGCAGAGCTTCCTGGGTGAGTTTGCTTGTAAGCGTGCATTAGTGTCCAGGGAATTTAGGACAGACCAAGCTATGTCTGGGAAACTTACACATCTATATAGCAGCTAGACAGAGCTATGGAGTAAGGTGGACCTCCTGAAAACAGATGTCATTAATTGTGGACTTCCATTTAAAGTGCTGTTTGCTTTCTTACTCAATATGAAACAAGGGATGACTAAGTAAGTGTGACCATTGTAAAAATTTAAATATAAAAGGAGTTTTTTTCTTACTGTTCTTTATTCTTTGCTTTTGGCAAGTGTACCAACAGAATTAAAAAAAATACTCCAGATTCAGATTTCCATCTATATGGAAAAGATACATTTCCTGACATAAGCTTTGCACTTGCATTTTTTTTCAAATGAGTGAGTCTTTCTAAACTAAGGTGACGCTTATCAAAAAATCAATACAGCATGAAAGAGAATTCTCAAAGTTTCCCAACCCCAAAGTCATGAAACAACACAGCTGGGTTTCTTTCTCAGCAAAGATATTGGGTTTTCACTCCATAAGAACACTGAAATTATTGCTAATTTCCTTCCTTATATCTCCTTTAAAAAATTAGAAAATACTTCTAATTATGGTAGTCAATAAGTATAAATGTTTCTTGTAAAGTGATTACGTCTAAAATCTTAGGAGGCTTTTTTCCCTCTTTTTTTTTGTTTAAGATAATTAAAATTAAGTTGCTGCAACGTTGCTTGGAATTCGGAGTACCTTCACTATTCACTCCCACATACTTAAGGCAAAGCTAAGTGTCAATTTCATCTGATCTGGCTTAGCCTCAGGAGAAATGTCCACATTTCCGTGGACAAATGCCCATCCATCACCCCCCAAAACAGGGGGAGAAAAGTGCTAAAATTAAGGCTTAGAAGTCATCCTCTGATCTTTCAGCAACCAATTCATGTGAAATACACAGGAATGGTGATTATGGGAATAACGTATATGTTCTTCCCATCCAAGTGCTCTGCCTTGGCTAACCAGTTTACTCTGAACATTTTTACACTGCAGCACTCTGGTCTTCCTTTTGATGTATATCATTAATTACTTGCTGAACCCTGTATAACTTCAGTGGAATTTTCTAATTGTCTTTTCTCATCTCCCACCCATGGGAAAACAGAATCCTGTAATATGTTGATAAGATGTGCAACACAAATGATTAAAATCCTGTGAAGAAGCATAAAATGTAGTTCAAATGTAAAAATTCAAAATACAGAAGGGGAATTGAATATTATTTCATTGCCTAAATGTTTTGACGCTGTATTAATTTTGTAAAGTGTTCAGATAAAACCTGTAAGTGTGACCTGTTAATTAAAGATTGAGCTTAGAATGCTCAAAAGACTTACCATTCTTTCAACTTTCTAACAAATAAAGATGAAACTCTGTATTTCAGAGCAAACCAAACACAAGATAAATAATACTGATTGTCTATTGTTGTTTGTTCTGGCAGGTACAAGCAAGAACTCAGTATTTCTTGCTTCTTACCTCTTTATAACCTTTGAATGTATGTGGAACGGTTAAGTCAATGTGGAAAGGGAAATAGTAAGGTTTTCTGAGTGTTGCTGTGGACTATCCAAATAGTATTCTTACTTTAGTATGGTTGGGTACCGTGTTTATTAGCAATCATTTACCTGTGACTGCTGTCTTCTAGTACTTCTGTAATGAGAAATGGTTTATTCATTGTTTCTAAAAGCCTTATTCTTCCAGGTTACTGGCTTGTCTTCAGTGAGTAAAGATGGCAGAATCAGATCCTAGGAAACTTTAGAATTTTGCTACCAGGTGGTTTTCTTTGAAGATAAAATATTTACTAAATACTTTTTCATTATCCCAAATAATTTTTTTTATGCTTTGCTGCTTCTACCCTGAAGTAAAAATGGAGGATCTTTTTAAACAAACAGGAATTAACATTTTGTGAAAATGAAAAGCAACGGTAAGACTAAGTTCCACCAGAAATGGGGTAACAGATAATGACTTTAATAGAGGGCCATACACTGCCACGATCTCCATATGAACTGTTTTTCCACAGTGAAATACCTCATATCCACCCGTAAAATTTCTTTCTCTACTTACACAGTAAGTAGTTCTGTTTTAATTCATTCGCTTTGGAAGTGTCATAACTACCCTCTTGAGTAATTATTCAGCTATGAGCTTCAGGCTGATGATGCCACTATAGTCAGTCTCTCCCTGACTGTTCTGCATTGTGCTGCTTTGCATTTCATCCAGCCTGCCCAGGCACCTGCCTCTGCAGCTTCACACTCAACATGACACTTTAAATGCTGTGACAGGCAGGATCCCTTTATGATTCCAGTTGTGGAAAACCACACACCTATGACAAAATAGCCATATTTAGATGCATTTTTAGGATATAAACTTCCTTCCACTCTCAGCATGTTTACATTAGCTGTTCTAATAGTGACAGTTTCTTGCTTTCCCATTTCCCTTTTGAAAACTGAGATCCATTCTTATATCTCCAGGAGCTGGATCTTTCACATAAAGATCAAGTATCATGAAACTTATGATATAATCACAAGGGTGAGAAAAATCAGAGAATTCAGGACTATGTGGTTCAGTAATCGGGGCAAAGTAAAACCCTGTCCACCTCAAGGTGTTGCCTTAAGTTGAATTAGACCCACAAAATAATACATTGCCTGAAGAACCACTGACAATAAGAATTAATCAAGTATTTCCGTGAAGGTGCTGTATGTTACTGAATTTTTGTCTTTATGTTTTTACATTTTTATATCTACAGTATGGATGACTGCTATTTCTGCTACAACTGAAAGTAATGCTTCATCTTTCTTGAAGATGTACGTTACTTTAAGCACAATCAAGATATTTCTCTCTCTCTTTCTCTCTGTCGGATTATTTTTTCCATGACTTTATAACTTTCCTATTCTGAAGATACCAATGAGAAGATGGTATCAGGTTCAGCAAGGCCAAGTGCAGGGTCCTGCACTTGAGTCACACCAACCCCATGCAACGCTGCAGGCTTGGGGAAGAGTGGCAGGAAAGCTGCCCAGCAGAAAGGGACCTGGGGGTGTTGGTTGACAGCTGCAAGAACAAGAACCAGCTGTGTGCCCACGTGGCCAAGAAGGCCAACAGCATCCTGGCCT
>VZSZ01003185.1:31798-55899 GCA_013398815.1 Ibidorhyncha struthersii | reverse complement strand
GTTCGTCCTCGTCTCCGCTCCCTGAGGTTCAGCGGGTGGTGTGGGCTCTGGTGCACCTCGCTGCTGGGGGCTGGTTTCCATCATCGCTCCCCTGGGAAGGAGTGAGCACTGCTGGGGCTCACTTGCCTTTGCTGTCCTTAATGCCTTACCTTGGGCTTAGATCCCTTTTTTTTGCTGTGTGTTTCCTTGGGGTTTTCTTAATTAGCAACAGATAAAACCTGATGTGCTGTTTTGAAAAGGATCTTTACAAATCTCCTCTCTGCCTCTTTTTTAAACTGCTGAGCTGAATAGCTGGTGCATAACTAGGGGTGTGAGTGCCTGTCAGCAGAGAGCACAATGTTCTTTCAACATTTGGTCTCTCTGGTTGATAGCCACGGGGTGACTCCCTGTTTGGAGGAAGCAGAAAGTTGGTGATATGTAATGCTCGCGGAATAACATTGAATCTTTTGGGCTTTATCAGATTTCTGGCTAAATTGCTCTGAAATTAGTCTGGATCTGGAATAATTCAGTGTCTGTGAAGTTGTGATGGATTTACAGCGTGGTGACTGAAATCGGAACTTGAGCTTCTGTGTTTTGGGGTTGGGTTTTTTTCTGGCTTGTGGTTTCTGAGTATTCTTGCTTGTGGCTTGAGGCTGGCGAGGTCTTGGGTTGTGTGACATGCTCAGGTTTATCGAGGACTGTTCGATGTAACTTCTAAAGGTTGTTTTTTTTTTCATTCTAACAATATAGGAAGCTTTTGTGGCTTTAAAATATTGAGAAAACGTGTTGGGTCATTTGTGGTGATTCTGAGGCAAGGGTGCAGAACTGGCATTTGGAAATACGTGGTTGTGGTATCACATAATGATCTGAAATTCTTCAGCAATCAGAAGCGAGAGATAGCATGTTAGAAAAAACAAAAAATCCTGAGCAAAAACATATCTGAAATGGAAACTGTCAAAGTTGTGATCCTGTCCTGCAGCAAAATATGCTTTTGACTCACAGCAGTATCCCATGAAACAGGGAGATTATTCCAAGTAGTAAAATCTTAAGTCATGTGTATTGGTGGTGTTGTGGGCTTGATCAGGAAGTTCACTTCTCCTGCCAGCGCAGCGCGAGATCGAGGTTTCACAGTTTGGCAGGTGAAGGATGCGTAGCTAAATGTAAAGCAAAAAAAAAACCACATGCTGTTGCTTGGGGTAAGAATGGAAAATGGATGTTATGGGCCAGATCTGCAAGAATCCAGTGAATGAGAAAGGAAGATACTCGTGGCTTTAAACTGTTAGCATATTGCACACTGTTTATGTGAGTGTAGTTTTTGGAGCTGCATGGTATTTTGCATAATAGGAAAGTTTTAAACAAATTCACAAGGAAAAAAGAAAGAACTTCCAACATCTGTATTTAATATTTCTAACGATGGGCAGACTGACTGACCAACATTAGCTTCACTCTTTTAAACTGAGGGGGGAAAAATACTTAGAGTCTGCATGAGCATTATATACACAGAGATTATTAGTAAACTAAATCACTTGTGAAAATTGTTCTTTGGAAGCTGGGTCCTCTTTTCCTCGATGTTGAAAAAAGGACTGCAGGGCTCCAGTGAATACTGGCTAATGCCCCCAAATATGCTGAATGTCCTCGCAGCTTGGGCAGGCCATGGCGAAAGATGGGAAAACTGACCACAAAAATAAGTTTGAACTTCTTTGTGTGTTCAAACTTACTGGAAAAAGAAGTTGGAACTTATTTTAAGTGTTCAAACTGCAGCTTGTATTAAGTGGCGTGCCATCCTGGGCCTTCTGTCCTCCCTCGAAATGCCACACGGGTAAAGCACATCACCTCAGAAACCTGAGAGAGAGGTAGATAAAGCACTTCTCTGTTTTCAGATAAACTTACTGGAAAATAAAGCTGCAAAACGTTTCTGCTCCCTTATCTTTCCGAGGGTGAGGTGAGCCACTGCACAGTTTACTGGTCTTATTTAGCTGAAAAAGACTTAAATTGTGAAGAGTGCTGGATTGAAAGCTTTCAGTTGTGCCCATTTAAGCAAGTTTTATGTTGTCAAAATCTCCTGGTTAGGAGTGAAAAGTGAAGAGCATCCATTAACCACGAGGAAATACAAGGAGGCATTAAAAAAAAGAGAAGTTGCGTTGCTTTACAGGTTTTAATATAACTTGGATTATTAGGACACTTCTAGTGCTGGCTGGATGAATGTATGATTGATCGGCTTCACTTCAGACACTTCTATGAATGCATGATTTCAAACACTTGAAAATGGAAGATGCATTCTTTTCTATGTTTTTTGAGTTCATTTCTGTAATGCTTCTTGGAGGAGGTTCCCATGGGGATGAAAGCATTGAGCTGGCATTGCATGGCAAGTTCAAACAACCTAAAAAAACCCCACTTAGTTAAAAAATAAGTCTCTTTAAAGTACTGGAGACACAGAAATTGAAGTATATTGAATTGAATTGTATTTGTAAATACAAAGCCATGTGCGTTGTTCAGGCTGAAGCCTTATAGTTGCAGGTGAAATGCAAGCATTCGTTAAAGTAGTAAGCTGGTTTATCAGAGCAGCTGTTTACCTGGTCACAGACCTGCTCTCAACTTCCTTGGCTTTTTGGGGAGCTCGCTAATACTTAAGTTTAAACTAAATCTTGCTGGACTAAAATGTGCTGGCTGATACTGAGCCTGGTGAAGGACCATATGCTGAAACTCCGCAGCAGGAACCAGCACTCGTGCTGTGCTTTATACGGGGCCTGCCTGTAGTAGGCTAAGTGGTACAATAAAAATGAATTTAAGAGCTATGGCAGGCCCATCTCGTAAATCAGTTTTGAATATTTTCTGTGACTTTTATTTCTGAAGCTTTTTCACTGTTGAGATGCCAGTAGTTGCGACAGAGCCCTTCCCAGGAGAGCAGGGCTGGAAGTCTGGCTCTTGAGATGACATTCCCTTAGCGGTCTTCCAGCCTGCCTATTCTATTCTGGGTCGAACTGCTGGCTGAATTGTGGTTATGCTTGCAGCTTTATATTCGGTTACAAATGAGGATCCGTAATTTCTCTGCGCTGCCTCTGCTTATCTCTTCTGGCCTTAATTAGATTTAACACATGGTAAAGGCAAGCAGGGATTGATTCTGGAACAAGAGACTGAGCAAGGATATCGCTTGTCACAGCGGTGACTCTATGAAACCCACCCTGCCCTCTGAGAAAGATCGACTGGGACTTTTGGTGACACATCTGATTTCTGAAGAAGATTGTTTCATAGGTTATAATGTACCAGGCTTTCCTAGAATCGGTTGACTCCGTTAGCTGGGTCTTTGGCTCTGGTTGCCTCTGACTACTTACGCCTTGCCTTTTACGCTTGGAGCTGGTGGCTTTCAAGTGTGGCTGTGGAGGGATTTCTGTGAAGTGACTGCTGTTCTCACAGTGGGCATCTGCGCCAGTGGGATTACTGAGTACGTGTGGGCGTGAGAGACCCTCGCTGCCCCCTGGCTGTCATATGTGGAGCCTTCGGAGCTTGCATGGATAGGTTGGGTTCCATCAATTCCATGTTGACCTCAGTGTAAAATTGCTATATAGATTGTGTCTGGATTGGGGAAAAGTGGGGGTTTTGAAAGGAGACTTTGCATTTGTGTGAGCGCCCTAGAAATTATGGAGGGTGAACAAGCGCTAGAACAATTCCCATCCGCCAGCCCCATGCCCTCTCGATTTTTGGGGTGAGGATGTGGTGGAGAGGCCAATGGGTCGTATGAAAGAGTACATAACCATTTTGATGCTCTCCCTCAGTATGCAGAGTGAATTATTACCAATTTACCTTACCAAATCTCAAGATATCTTACTTCCTTCCACTTGTGAAAGGGCACATTGTATCACGAGAGGGGAATGTTTCGAGTAGTTAGCTGAAGCATGAGGTAAAGCGGTTTCATCGTGAGATATGAGTCCATGCAGTAGGCTCCTTAGAAATAGCAAAGGCTCAGATGAGGCCTTTAAAAACAAACAAAGACGCCCTCCCTCCCCCTCAACCCTATTTAAAAGTTGATTTGCGGAGGAACAGCACAGTGTCACTTCCTTCCCCTGCCTGAAAGCGGAAATTCCTCTCTCCTTAATAAAATTATTATCTGCCATGCTCCAGAAACTTTATTTCTGTTCAGAACGTGGTGTTTAAATACATGTGTTGAAAAGCCCCAGCTCCTCGGGAAAAGGAATAAACCTTATGACCTGGTTTACTTGCACTCGGGGCCGTGTTTCACGAAGCAGAGACCTTTGATAGCAGCCCTTTCTGCACTTTGGGAATTTGCTTAGAAATAAGGGAAGGGGCGCAGAGGTGTCCAAGCGATCTGAACTCGAGAGGAGATGGGGAAGGTCTGTGGTCCCAGCATGGAGGATAGAGTGTGAGGAAGGCCAACCTCCGTTTATTTTAAGTGCATCACATCAGCTGACTCGACTTTATCATGCAGGGACCGATTTCCTGGCAGAGACCTTATGTAGTCACATGCTGAAAACCACTAACTTCAAATAATCTTCTGTCTTTTTAAAAAAAAAAAAAATCTATGTTTCCATACCTGATACTTTGATCTCAGTTTTTTTTTGGAAACCTCAGAGAAGTCCTCATGTTTTGTTGCTGTAGTTAGTGTTGAAATTGGGCATGCTAGCTCGTGCTGTTGTTTGGGACTGTTGTTGTTGGCCCCTTCAGCTGCCAAGCCCCGAGCTGGATGCTTATTCCACATTTTAGTTACCCCTGGGAAATCCTATGGACTGGCAAGAAAGAAACTTCTTCAGCAATGCCAGCTGCTGGGAGGAAAACAAATCAGGCAGTAATATAGGCTAGCAATACTACTGTGGTAAAAGGTATGTATTGTTTTCTTGGAAGAACTACCAGAAGTTCTGGAGCCTGTTTTGTGAGAGCTAGAGCTGTCGCTGCGAGCCAGCTCCATGGCGCAGCCACACTGCAGAGGTGGTTGGGCTGTTGCACGGCTCTGCTTTGAGCTGTGGGCGAACCATCGGCCAACTCTGGAAGTACTGCTTAGGTTAAACTGCTGCCGGACTGAAATCTGGCTTCAGGAACCATAAAAACACTTGTTAAACCCAGATGTATCTGTGATGTTGAAAATAGGTGGGGTTTTTTCCTTTCCATGTGTGGGGAATACATAGGGTGCATTTCACATTTGATGAGAAGTACAGATGGGCACTGTTGCACAGGACCTTGCTGTAGTATAGCTCTCCTTTACCCGTTCAGCAATACCCTCGTGATCTTGGCTGAGCTAAGCTCTGATGGCCTCGCAGCTTAAGCCCTGATTTGTCACCATATTGGTTAAACCTGACTTGGACTCTTTGCTTTGTCCCACCAACTCTCACAGCATTTCATGCATAAGCTGCTCTCACTGTCGGTGTACTACTTTGCTGTGGTTTGGGAACCCCAGCAATAGGCTTTTTTTGTGTGTGTTGAGTTGGGTTTTTTTGGGCCCCTCTGCTTTGATAAAGCAGAAGCGGGTTTTCTACCTTCAAGGCACTGTATGCAGCTCAGTTTGCAAAGATTGTGGTGGAGATTCTCTGGCTGGAGCGACTGTCTTGGTTGCAGTCTGGCAGTTGGTTAGCAGCAAACTTAAAAACCCACAACCATTAAAATGAGTACAGAGCTGATTTGTTTCAGAAACATGAAAAAAATGCCTCGTAACTTGGTTAAAAACTCTGGTCCTGGTGCAGACCAGACTATGCTAACGTAGAAGAATGTTGAATGCAACTCTTGTGGCAACCCTACGATGTGGTTTCAGCTTAAGCCATGCTGAGCAAGCCTTGAACAACTACAGAGCCTGTTGTGTATGCTCCCAAACAACTGGGATTACGAAAAAGCCCTATTTGAGGATCAAAGAAGTAAAGCTCAGCATCTGCTGTCAAAGACCACTTTCAGTTGTAGTGTTTCAGCTTGTAGGGAAGGAGAAATCCCTGCTCGCCTTGGTAAGAGCTGGCAGCTGCTGGTGAAGCGTGTGGGGAGGAGAAGGGGCACCCACCGTGCCTGACTGTGGGCAGAGGTTTGGACCCCAGGTGGGGAAGCGGTGCGGTTGTGTGTGTCTGCGGTTGCGTGGAGCCGAGGCACTTTGCTTTCATTGTGGAAAAAACCCATAATGCCTAACAGGCTTGGGCCTGCCATCTGACTTGAGGGCAGCGCGTTCAAGCTCTCCACTTAGACACTTCTTTCTTTCCCATACACCAAAAGGGACTTATTCTTATATAATTATTATTGTACTTCGTCTCAAAGTAGCCACGTGTAACCTCTTGTAGAAGCAGTACTGCAATATTGGGTGGCATGATCTCTGAAAGCTTCCCAATTCCACTTAAGAGCATTACCTGCCTGCTTCGTCTCTTAAAAGCATTGACTAGGTTTCCTGCTGCTTATGCAACTTTCCTACATGTAAAACACCAAGGGTTTTAGCTCCGAGCAAGACTGCCATTGTGCCTAATGGAGGTAACGTCATTTTGGGGAAGAACCGATGTTCTTCTGCTCTGGGTGTGTGGCCAGTTGTGGAGGAGCGTAGGCAGAACCTGGTAATCATGCCTGTGGTGCTCGCAGGTCAGTATTGCCGAAGAGTAGAAATGACTGTCTGAAAGATCTTGGTGGTTTTCAAGGTGTCTTACGAGCGTCTTGGTTATTTTTTTGTCTCTTAGATTGGGAAATACACCCTCTTGAAGAGGCGGTGTTAATGTTATGAGGCAAACATGCAACTCTTCTCCTCCCCTTCTGCATACTCATGCAGCTAGCATATGAGAATGGGTTCAGCCCCTGCCCGCGATCGCATCAGACTCCTCCTCTGTTTAAAAAGGAGACCGCATCTTTTAGTTTAGTGATCTAAGCTTTGGCACTTATGAAAACAGCATGTGCTCAATGCTTGAAATGGACCCTTAGTGCAGCCTCTGGAGAGGCAGTAGATGAAAGGACTAGAAACGCACATTGCACAAAATCTATCCACATCAGATGCTGAAATGCAATCGCTTTTAATGGGAGCTGTATGTGGAGAATACTCCACCCTCTGAACTAGAGGGGGATTTGACGTCACACTGGTTTATTTTCCTTTTTTTTTTCCACTCTCCTGTTTAGAAATGGCATCAGATGTTTCCTCGCTGGGTGCAGCCATCAGCTCCGGGAACCCTGGACCGGGTGCGCAAGCTGGAGGAGCCATCGTTCAGAGAACCAATAAGAGGCGTCCTGGGTGAGTGTGTGCTCGGGGGGTGAGCGGTTTTTACTTTCCTTGGGGAGGTGTGTGAAGTGCGTTTTTGAGGAAGCGTTGTTCTCTTGAAAGAGTGGTCAGCCTTGTGATGAGGAGACTTGCCTGCTTCTAAGCAAAGATGAGTTGCCTGGTTCCGTCGGATGCGCTGTATCCAGTCCTTTTACTTCGCAGTGGTACGCTTTATGCCGGTCACACCCATTACAGCCACGTTCTTTATTACATATAGAAAGAGGGGATTAAAAAGTTGCATTGCAGCTTGCAGAAGAGGGTTGCTCACCAGGGACTGAGAGTGAAACAGGAGTCACTGAAGCAGCAAGACAAGCCAGTTGCTGGGGGAGAGGGAGGGGAACAGAGCATGTGAATGTTGGTGGGCCTCACTCAAACCTTTGGAACTGCCCCCTCTGGGAGAGGGTGGGGGGAAGCCGCAGTGTGCTTGTGGTAGGCTTTTTTGTTTGCTAGAAATGCCTTTGCAAATTAAAAAGATATTGAGTGGCTGCTCTTAAATTCCTGGCACAAGAAATTTCCTCTTAATTTGCAAGCTAATTAAAATTTCTCCCTTCCCTCCCCAGTCACTCAAACTTTTTCCTTCACCTCCATTTGCTGGGGCTCCCACTCCCCTGCAGCTCCTCCCACGCTGTCTGCTCCTTGTTCCTCGCACTTCATTTACAAACACGCATGCTGCCGTGCTGCATCTACACGCCAGTTTTCCATCCTGAAAGGAAGTGCAGTGAAAAGCTTTTCCTCAGTCCTCCCACATACGCTTGTTGGAAATGTTTTTTTGACCCTGTTACAGCAAACATAGTGACGTTGTCTGCTGTTGAACTAAGGAGGCTAACTACGTGGGTCACCAGGCTGAACTTTAACTCTTGAGTATTTTGCCCTCCTTTGTTTTTTTTAAATGCAACCGATCCAAGCTTTTGAGTTGGGAGTGCTCCACTGGCAGGCTGTAGATCGGTCCCTTGGGCAGAGAGGAGCAGTTGTGGCAGTCTGTTGGGCTTCAGGTCACTGCTAGGAGATCCAGAGCATTTGGAACAGGAGGTCGTGATGCAGTGGGTGCTCCGAGTGGGCTGGCTCTCTTTTGAACTGTTTCCTTGCTCTGTTTCTGATAGACATGTAAAGGAAGTCCCCTTCTAAACTTTGTGAGTTGTTTCATGTTAGCACTCGGGATTACTTAAATCATATTCAGGAATCATCTGCATCATCAGGGACAGACGGAAAAGCAACCTGTAAAGGAGAAACTACTTGGTTAATAATTACCTTCTTGCTTTTATTTTTCAGGCTTGATTTTGATGATGATGGAGAAGGGAACAGTAAATTCCTCAGGTGAGGGAGAACATCGCATCCAGAAGTTTCTGTTGTGTGGTCTAGGTGTGTCTGTGCATTTCCCCCAGAGCTTGCTGCTCGTGTGGCTTTTCCTCTCCAGCAGCGCAGGGGGAGTCTGAAGGAGGCAGTTGCTCTACTTCCTTCAACTCTTCCCTTTCTCCTAGTCAGCAGTATTCCTCCATCTTAGCAGCTGATGCCAAAGCAAAGCTGCTGTGCACATGGGGTCTACGAGTCCGGAGAGGGGGCTGCGGTGGGAGGGGATCCTGTCACCGCTTTGGATGCGATCTCCATCTCAGTTCTCCCTTGCTAGGCTCCAGAGCGAGACGCGGTCAGCTGAAGTGTTGCGAGCCCTGGGTTCAAGCAGTGTTGCAGAACTCTGTGATGATGTTGCTGTGTTCAATACCAGCATCTCAAAAGATTAAATAGTTTACGTGAATGGTTCCAGCAAACTGCTGGTTGTTCCAAGAGCAGCACTATAGGAGCACTGCTGCAGGCCAAGCCCCTGGTTTTTGTAGAGAAGAATCTTCTGCCAAATGGCTTATCGGCACAGCAGGGAGATGCTGAGCTTTTGTTAGTGCCTCGTACACATGTTACTTAATTCTCATCTGTTGGGAGGATGCTTCAATTACAGAGACATCCTTACTCCCGAGGAGCTGGCGAGGCTGCAAGTATCTCCTCTCATGATGCATATGGAACGCAGAAGAGCTGGAAGATCTCATGTCGTTTATTTGTAGTCATACTACATCGTTTAGGATTGGACAACTCTAATGATACTGGAAGTCCATATGTTACAGGCTTTTAAACATGACCGCAGAGTGGCTTTGAGATGATAGTGGTCCTGATGAATGTAGGCTTTACTGACTGAGACCCTTTGGATGAGGGCCTTGATTTGGGCTAAGTGTATCTTCAAAGTTCAGTTTAACGTATTGCTTTGTGATTGTGCTTAAATTACTGAGTGGATGCCACTGTCCTTGATACGAATGTGCTGTGGAAAACATGATCAAGGTGATAAAAATAATGACACTGTAGTCTTTTAGCTAGATAAATGAAGAGTATGGTTCTGGTTTGCCTACACATAGCAGGGTTTGCCTTTTTAACACCAGACCTTTTTTGAGTGATTTATTAAACCTTGTTCTTCTCTTGGTGTCTTTGGGAAAGAAGTAAGTGTAAACACTTTAAGAACTCTCTCCTCCTCCTTCTCCCCCTTCTTCTAGATGTGATGATGACCCGATGCCAAACGATAAGGAGAGATTTGCCAGGTAAGAGTCTGCTGTGATGCAGTTTTTGAAGCTTTTGGTCCCAAACCACCTTAATGTAAGAGAGATCCTGCAGCACCCTTCTAACGAGCTGTTAGGTTTTCTCTCTTTGAAGGAAGGTGCACCAAAGGATCCAGGCACTTTCCTTGATGTTTTTTTTGGACCAGTTCTTTGAGTGTGATGAAATTGTGTTCCTCTTTTTCAACATCTCTTTCAGCTGTTGCCTTGGACTCTCATTCTTTTCTCGTGCTCAAGAAACTTGCAGAGAGACAAGTTTCATGCTTAGTTCAAGTTTTACTTGAACAGGGTTTCCTGGCAAATGTGGTTTGTGTGTTTTGTGGGGGAGTTAGCAGAAGCGCTCTCTCTGTGGGGGATTTCCTAGAGATCAGGGTGTACAGTGACATTATAGGCAATATTTTGGCTCTGATTGTCTACTTGTCGGTGTCTGAGAGTAACTGTGTACTATCTCATACTGGGACTGATCTAATGGTATTTTCACAGCTTTCAGAAGGCCATGGAACTCAATTTAAATATTTCATGGGTTTATTTTGTGTTGATGTGTAATGTTTTTGCTGAAGTGAAGTTCTATTGCATATATTTGAAGTGCTCTAAATTTCAGGGTGTCCCCTCAGTGCAAAGGCACATCATGCTATGTCTCGCTAAGAGATAAAAAGAGGAAATACAGACCAATGGCTAAGACACTATGCTTAGCGCCTTGTCTTAAGGAGGGGTCTGACTTCAGAAATTCCTGAAGTTGGGAGTTAAAATTCAAGTGATTGAGGACTTTGGGGAAAGGACCATCCAGCACGTTGTGTCAGGGAGCCTGAGGGTCGGCAGGGCAGATCACGTTGCAGGGTGAGCCAGGAATGATGCTGGGTGCAGGGTCCTTTCCCAGTGATTTCAGTGAGGTCGTGCACTGAAACTAGAAATAAAGGCTTTGCAAAATGTCTATTCTGTAACATTTCAGCCAGGGCTGTAAACCTGTGTCAAAGTCTCAATGCAGAGAGGCAAAAATATTGCAAAACCAAAATTTCAGGTCCCTGTCATGCTGTTATCTGGCAAAGGGCTAGCAGCAACTTCTAAGCTGGGGTTTTCCAGCTTTTTAAGTGGTTTGACTTGTTCAGAAATAAAACAAATTAGAAACGTGTTTGCCAGCCCTCACTGAATAACTTTGTTCCCTAGTGCAAGTCCTAAGCTCTGGGAACTTAAGGTATAGCAGGCCCTGGTAGTACATTTAAGTGCTAATATAATGCAAAATACAAAAAAAAAAAAAAAGGCACATGCTAGGCAAGCACTGCAGTGCTGAACAACTTCATGGCCTTTAAAGTTAAAAATTCTGCTGCCTAACTGCCATGCCGTAGCTGGAGTGGGACCCTGGCCCCCTCTGACCCCGCTGTGGTGTGGCCTTTGATCATTTGAGTTAGTACACACACTGTAGGCGAGGAAGGCTTAAACAAAGGAACAAACCAACTGAATGTCACTTCTTAACTGCAAAGGCCCAGAGCCCATCTCTCGGCAGTACCCATGCACTTGAATCTAGAGATTATCCCTTGCAATTACTGGCTCAGGCAACAAGGACAGTGGTAGGAGGTGGAAGAGGAGGGACAGTCATCAGTGGTGTTAGTGTGCTGATGTCCTGAATGCAGCTGTAAGAGAAATGTGGCGCAGCTCCTCTCATGCCCCTTGGCCTGCCGGTGGCGCTTGGATCTGTCTGCCAGGACTGCGTATATCGTGCTCCTCGCAGCTCTGGCAGCCTTCCTTTTCCAGTACGTTCTTCCCTCCTCAGATGATGTGGGGCAAAACAGAGCGTGAAAGTGAACATGACTACTTTTTTTTTTTTTTAAAGTACTGTACTAAACCGTGTTTGAAGTGGAAGGGTACCATGGCGGACTAATGCTAAAACCGCCTCCTGTACTCCATAAATCCCCAGTGTATGTTTTAGATGCTCAGCCTTTGAGAGATTGCATGCCTGCCTTGCTGAACACATGTGGTACCTTCTCCTTTCCTGGCGGTAGCTTTTGGGGGATTATTTGTTTTCCAAGGCAGACAAACCTCAAGGAGGAAAACTTAACCATCAGCCTCTGTAAAACAAGGTTTGCAGATTCCTCTTCCCTGAGAACTGAAAGTGTATGCAGGTTGGTGGGGATGTCTGTGTGCCTTTTGTAGATGATGTGCATAACCTCTCTGTGCTATTTGTCGTGTAGCCATCTTGACTGTGTTGTCCTGAATGGTGTTCATGTAGCAGCATTACCAAAATGTGTGTTGTTAGCTGTGAATCTTACACTGTTTGTGGATTTGGGTTTTTTTATCTGCTGTTCTCATTTGTTAATACTATCAAAAAGGCTATTGATTTTTTTTTTTTCTGTAAAGAAAGAATAGTTTAAAGTGACTGGCACCCTAGTTCCTAGTGTTGCCATTAACCTTCTAATCTTGTGCAGAATAATCTGCACCTCAGTTATATGTAAAACAGAGCTACCCCGTGCCTATTTTGCAGGTTTGGTAAGCGTCTTAAAACACCAAAACAATGCAGATAGCGGGCACCCATTTAATGTGTAATGTTGCAAACTAATGACTGCTTTGTTTTATGGAATTGCTCCTCTGCAAAACAGACGTGTCTGTAGGCTGGGTTTCCTAGTACATCTTCCCATTTTTCATTTCTTTAAACTTTTTCCATTTTAGCTTAGATGGCTGATTTTATTTTTAGGTCTGATGATGAACAGAGTTCAGCGGATAAGGAGAGACTTGCCAGGTAGGAGAATGGAGATTTCAAGCATGGACAAGCAGAGTATTTCCTTTCCTTAATGTTTCTCTAGGCGTCCCTTCTCTTTTTTCCCCTCCCTCCTTCCCTCATCTGCTGCAGTAGAGGACTTGAAGCTGAACAGACTTCTGGAAATCGCTGTGTAATTGGAATTAGGAGGGGAAAGGCATTTAGTCCCTTTGTGAGAATGTCTTTGGGGAATACACAAAAGGATTTGTTTGCCAAAGAGCGCAGGGTAGAGCATGGTTGGACCAGTGCTTTCACTGAGTACTGTGGCTTTGCTACCCTGAGCTAAATGCAGTTTCTCTTGTGCTGGATCAAGGTGCCAAATGGCCTCTTCTCACCTTGATAAGGTTTTGTCACAGGAATGCTGTTGTACTATCAAACCAGACATTAAAAAGTGTATTAGTTCAGGGTTTTTCTACCCCTTAAAACCTTCCAGGAAAGGTGGTGTCTTACTGAAAACAAGATTTTATTTTTTTTCCCCAAGTTCCTGTTTGTAACTAATGATGGGCTGTGGCTGAAACGACAAAGCAGTCATTTTGAATGGTGTCCCATTAATACAGAAATGTACCCCGAGAACGTGTGCGCGCAGCTGCAGCTGGTTGAGATGGTGTGTTGTCAGGACTGCATTTCTCCAGCAGGAGAACACCTGCTCTAAATGTACCCTTCCCCATTCTCAGCTGCAAAATAAAAACTGCTTAAATCATCATCAAGGTTTCTGTTGCCACCCACAGCTTGTTACTGCTGCAGAGCTGAGGGCTGGTAATTTGTGAAGAATGGTTTATTTTGTGGCTTGCCATCTTGCAGACTTACCCTGTAACTTCTTAGGACTGTTCCACCCTAGACTTGTTCTTATGCAATGCGCAGGACTAAAAAGACTGTCTTGGGTGCTGAGAATGCCACAGTTCTGGTCGGTTTATTGCCTGCCGGCTGGTTTTAAAACAAAAAACCCCCAGACATGGCCTTTCCTAACTGCAGTCTTGCATAGCTTAAATATTTGAGGAGATAAGGAAACCCTAGAGGTGGGGCCTGTGAACACAGCAAACAGCAGTGCTTTTCAGGGGTTTCTCCTCCAGTGAAATAGTGACCCTTTCCGCTGTCTGCAGTAGTCGGTCGTTGCTGTCATGCAAGACCCTGTAGTAAAGAATGTTTGACAGTGCGGCAAGTAAAATGTCTGGTGGTTTCCTGGTAGCTTTTGTAGTGAAAGTAGCTTCATTTTCACACTTAAGCACGTGAGTTTGGAGAAACTGAATTAAAGGCGAGTGTGATAATTGAAGCACTTTTTCTGCATATCAGTCTCTTGCAGCGAGGAGCAAGGTTGTTGAATGATTACACACACCTGGTAGCAATAAATGCTCCAATTTTGTATTTCTCCTCTTTAATTCACTTGCCTGTCTGTGTTCCTTCCAACGCTTTCTTCTTCTTTCATCTCCCACCATGTGCTTCCTTGCATCTGATCAGCCCTCCTGTATAGGAAACCTGGCTTTTAAGTTCTGTTTTGAAAAACCCACCTTAGTAGCCCAGTCAGACTTAGTTCTTTTTATCCAGTATATGTAGTTTAAACAGGTTATGTTCTTGTCTCTGGGGGTTGATGGGGACTGTGCCCTGTGAGCAGACTTGCAAAAGGCACGTGAAGAACGTCTTTAAGGACTATAAGCGGGCAGCATTTGTCATGGTGCCTCTTTAAAGGTCTGTGTGCACCACCCAGGTACGTACCTGGTAGATGGTCCGTCCATATTGGCCTTGGTCTGTACAGAAATCAGGTGTATATCTGCTCTAAAGCTTTCCCTCCTGCTGTGATACTGTAAAAGGCTCTGGATTTAACTGAGAAGTGTCTCTGTAAAGGCACTGCAAGGTGAGACTCATCTGTTGTAATTTAGGTGCCCAAGTCTTAGCTGTGGCCCTGGCCTCCTTGTGTGATTATTGGAGATGTGTGGGTGTCTGCAAGGTGGTGGTGGAGGGGGTTTGAGTCATCCTCGGACAAACAGTGGAAGCGTGAGTCTTCATAGGCTGTCTGCACCAGTGCTGTTTAAAAGCAAATTTCCTCAGTAGAACGAGGTGAACCCCACTTTGAGAGCAGAGGTCATGGTAAAGGGAGAAATCCTTTGGCTTGCTGCAGTGTTGTGGAATTGATGGGGAAGTGTCTTTCTCTGCTAAAATAGCTCATTGCCTTTACCAGATACCAGGGAACTGAAGTGATTTGAAGGGAGGCTCTTGTCTGCAGCAAAGAAGGTCCAACTGTAGACTCTCCTCCTTGCACTTGTTCCTGTGTTCCTTTGTGCACGCCCAGCATGTGAGGCGCTTGTAGTCCTTCTAACTCCTGATGACCCTGATGCATCTCTGTGTTTTGCACTCTGGCCTTGTGGAAGCATTGACGTGGGGAAACGGCTGAGGCTTCTGGCCCGTTGGTAACTTTGTCTTCCTCCTCTCCTCCCTGGCCTTTTGCAGGGAAAATCACAGCGAGATTGAACGTAGGCGAAGGAACAAGATGACGGCCTACATCACAGAGCTGTCAGATATGGTGCCCACCTGCAGTGCCCTGGCCCGCAAACCAGACAAGCTCACCATCTTGCGCATGGCTGTCTCTCACATGAAGTCCCTGCGTGGCACAGGCAATACCTCCACTGACGGCACCTACAAACCCTCCTTTCTCACTGACCAGGTCTTGGCTTGATGCTGCTTTGTGGGAAATACTGTGGTCATGGGGGGGAATTAAATTGTGGGTTGGGGGGAGATAGACACCCAGGGTGGGTTTAGAAGGTGTCAGCTGCTCGGCTCTGGAGTTAAGAGCGTGTCTGTCTGTCTGTGAATGCAGGAACTCAAACACCTGATCCTAGAGGCTGCCGACGGCTTTCTGTTCATAGTGTCCTGTGAGACCGGGAGAGTGGTCTATGTCTCTGATTCTGTGACTCCTG
Organism: Ibidorhyncha struthersii; assembly: GCA_013398815.1. NCBI lineage: Eukaryota > Metazoa > Chordata > Aves > Charadriiformes > Charadriidae > Ibidorhyncha > Ibidorhyncha struthersii. The sequence continues at coordinate 40,455 of VZSZ01003185.1, read as the reverse complement.
TCCTGAACCAGCCCCAGTCTGAATGGTTTGGCAGCACCCTGTATGACCAGGTGCACCCGGATGACGTGGGCAAGCTGAGGGAGCAGCTCTCCACATCGGAGAATGCACTGACAGGTAAAGCAGCCCGGGAAGGGATTGTTGGGGGCGGGCAGTGTGAAAGCCTGCAGAGGACTTGGATTAAAACCTTCCCTTTGTAGAAGGAACCAAACCCTGGTGCCTTTCTAACAAGGATCCTGCAGCCCCCCCTGAGAATGCATCTAAAGGTACCATTGGTGACACTTGTGTCTCGCTAGTGTCCTAATACGTTACCTGGTGCCTGTGTTGGTGAAAGGACTCCCATTGCAGCAGCATCTGTTTTTTTTTTCTTCTTTCTTTAGGTCGCATCCTAGATTTGAAGACGGGCACTGTCAAGAAGGAAGGCCAGCAGTCCATGAGGATGTGTATGGGTTCACGAAGATCTTTCATCTGCCGAATGAGGTAATGAAGAGATTCCTTGGGGAAGTCTCATTTGAGCTTGAAGCTGAACTTGCTTCCTGGCCCCATCATGCTTTTATTTCATTTTTTTTTGCTCGTTCTGACATAGACATAATATAACACGGCTGAGCTGTCCGCACAAAGCTGACAGTTGAGTTCTTGAGGTTTTTCTTTGCCCTATGCTAAGATAACACTCTTGACTGTTGTAGAAGATCCAGTTTCAAGTAACAGTTTGTTTTGACCTTATGTGTCACCTCCCTTAAAGTCTGTAGAATGAGGGCTGTTCACTTGTGTGATGGAGATTCAGAGAAAGGTTCATCCCTGTTCATAGAGTGCTTCCTCTTATTCAAGATTGTCAGATTGTTTTGATGTGGACCATGAAAGATAAAAGCCTTTCCCCTTGCGTTTCCACTTCTGGTACAGGTGTGGCAACAGCTCAGTGGATCCAGTCTCTGTAAATCGTCTCAGCTTTATGAGGAATCGCTGCAGGTAAATAATAGAAGAATTCGGGGCAAGCACACTGCATTGCTAGGAGCGAAAAGAGGTACAGCTCCATGATCAGAGTGGTGGGGACACACTGTGGTGAGCGTGCGTAGGGTAGACCAGTACAGCTCACAGAGTTTAGATAGAGCTGCAGGTAGAGGAACACAAGTACCACTACATTGAGGAAGATAATCCTAGGGAAGATTAATCTTTCTTTATTCCAAGATTGGATTTTAAGTCAATTGAACTTGACATGTTCTTCACACTTTGTTGTTGGGCTCTGGTGTATACTGTCCTGTTTTAGTTTGAAATTGAGATAGATTCCAGCCTATTCTGTTCTTCAACCCCTTGCATTTATGTTCAGTCTTTTTTCTTTTTTACCTTGAAGACATTCTGTGGAAGCCTTTTTAAAATACAAGTAGAAGCCTTGCCTGACCTTATCCTGGTTTAATATCTAGCACAATCAGACTTTCTCTCTCCCAAGGAATGGCTTAGGTGCAGCAAAAGATGGTGAACCTCACTACGTTGTGGTGCACTGCACGGGTTACATAAAGGCCTGGCCCCCTGCAGGTAATGACTTTGCTGAAGTGTTCGGTTGTGGCTGTTTTTAAGAATGTATGGTCTGAAGTGGTCCATTCTCTGAGCCAAATGTACCAGCGAATGCTTTCCAGATGTATCTTAACACTTTTTCTTATTTTAGGATTGAACTAATTTTTGCGGGTGCTGGATCAGAGCTCTGTCTCTGAACAGTAGAGATACTGTAGAGGATGAAAATAATATTCCAGTGTCTGATATGTTAGCTTGTGCTGAAAGTCAGAGAGATCTTTAACCCTTCTGGCAAAAAAAGGGAGAGTGAGACAATTTTATTTACCAAATTCCTTCATGGGAAAGGATATTGACTTACAAAACTGGGTAAAGAGATGTACTGAAGTCAGAACTGCATGTCTCTCTCCTCTGAAATTAGCGATTTTTCCTGTTAACCTTGCTGGAATTTTTTGGCACTCCTCTCAGGTGTTTCACTGCCTGATGATGATCCGGACGCTGGCCAGGGCAGCAAGTTTTGCCTCGTGGCTATTGGCAGGCTCCAGGTGGGTGGCATCTTTTGATGGTTCAACATTGCCTTGTCCTAAAAGTCCACAGAGTTAAACTGTTCTGTCTGAAGATGTTCCCTGATTGCCCTCAATCTGGCTGCAGGGCTGGCTGGTCAGGAGAAAGCAGCTCTCACAAGATTCGATACCACTGTACCCGTCTTGCCTTGCAGGTCACTAGCTCACCCAACTGCACAGACATGAACAATGTTTGTCAACCAACAGAGTTCATCTCCCGACACAACACTGAAGGCATTTTCACCTTCATAGATCACCGCTGCGTGGCTACTGTTGGCTACCAGCCACAGGTGAGAAAATGGTAGGCGCTTTCTAAGAAAGAACTGCTGTTGAAGCTTACTTTTTCCCTCCTCTCTCTTGTACTTCATCGCTCTGCTTGTCTAACAGATCTGATAAAATGATGCCCAGGGCCTGAACCAGACATGTGTTTCTCCTCCACCAGTTGCTTTTTCATGTGCTTTTCTAAATACTTTGATCATTGGAAGGACGGGTGGCTCTGGATTATGTCTAATGTCAATTAAGATTGGTTTTGCCTCCATTTGAGTTAAAGATCAAACGTTAGTCAACTGCTGTTGTGCTTCTCTTTAAAATACAGCACACCAGTTCCTGTACTTGGCTTGTGTGGTGGTGAGCAGTAACTACCTGTCCAAAGTGGAATTAATGAGGCAGACCTGAAAGAGGGAGTCTGCCTGACACATGAACTGACTTCATCTCTCTCCCAATTCCTTTAAAATTAGGAACTTCTGGGGAAAGACATTGTGGATTTCTGCCACCCGGAAGACCAGCAGCTTTTGCGGGACAGCTTTCAGCAGGTAAAACACTTCAGCTACCACTTTGCACGCAGTGTGGTATTCAGATTGGAATCTGTCCTGATGCTTGCAAAGTGATGAAACTAATTGGAAAACCAAGAGAAAAATAAACCTTAGGTATTTCTCCTTTGTCCAGTGGCAAACAGTTACAGATATAGTCACATAACAGTAAATGTGCAAAACAAAACAGAAGCACCTGATGTCTAACTCTTGAATTCATCCTCTGGCTGCTAGTCCAGTCTGCTTTTAGGGCCAGAGACATGGCTACAAAGTGCCTACTTGAATGCCATGCTTCTGTGGCTGAAACACTGGTTCATCTCTAGGGCCCAGCCCAGTGCTGCAGAACTCGAAATGGATGTGGTTTGCTTGCCCTGTTGTCGTTACTCTTATTTCTGAGGGCGTTGGACTTGTGGCAGGGCAGGTAAGACTGCCCCTGTGCTTTCATGACTCCAAAAAGTAGCTGCTCATATCCATTTGTCCAAATAGTTGGAATCAGAAGCAACAGCATGTGCTTCATTTACTGGAGGCTTTTCCATACATCTCACCAGTGCAAAGAGATAAGAAAAGTGGAAGCCAAAAGGGGGATATTGGATTCCTCTCCCATACCATTCAGGAATCAAAACAGCATAAGGGAATAGTGGTGGTGCCGTTTAGTTGGGAAAGACCAAGATACGGTCTTGTAGGCTTTGAGGCAAAGGGCCATCGCAAGGTTTTAGTGGGGGGTGGCTTGTGCTCAGAAGCAAGTTGCTCTTCAACACCTTCTTTTATCAGGTACTACTGATGGCATTACGTTTTTTTAGGTGGTGAAGTTAAAAGGCCAGGTTCTGTCAGTCATGTTCCGATTCCGATCCAAAAACCGGGAATGGCTCTGGATGAGAACCAGCTCCTTTACCTTCCAGAACCCCTACTCGGATGAAATTGAGTACATCATCTGTACCAACACCAACGTCAAGTATGTACATGGAAATGACTTGCCAACCACCAGTGATAGCACACGAACCTGATGGAATCTTGTCCCAGAATAACCAGCAGCACAGAACTGTGGGAGCTTTGGCCTCTCCCCCTTGCCAAGCTTCCCGTCAATGCGCATAGGCCCTGGAGAAACTAAGTCCCGTGAGCGCTCTTTTCCTGGGCTGTGGCAGGCACGGGAGGACTATAAAGTGCAAGAAATTTAATTCCTTTGGCAGGCACAGGAGGACTATAAAGTGCAAGAAATCTAATTCCTTTGGCAGTCTCGGTTGTATGGCTTAGCAAGCTGGCAGAGTTCAGCTCCAGCAGTGCCTTTTTTAACTCTGGTTACTGGAGCAAATCTCCTGTCTGTGTGTTTGCATTCAGAGCTAATATTAGGGAAGCGTGCCTTTGAATGTAGCTCTTGAGCTCCTGTGACAGTGCGGGGAGGCAGCTGGTCCAGAGAGTGGCTTTTCACATGAGCAGGACGGTCATGGTAGAAAGTAAACACTGTCTCCACTGCTGTAGTTTTGTCCTTGGATTCAGGAATGAGCTCCAGTGGGGAGACTGCTTTCATTGCTGCTCTCATCTTTTCCCTCTTCACCATTGTAGTGGGTTGGTGCATCTCCTTTGGGAGTGATCAGAGCTGCTCTCTCTTCCCATGAGTGAGCTCCAGGCCCCTTACAGAAGAGCAGCAACTGAAATAAAGACAAAAAATGTTCTTGCATGTGACTCCTAAGTCCAGGCTTGGGGGGTGCAGCAAAGGGAGTCTCTCCAGCCGGGCAGATGGAAGGTTAGATTGCTTGTGGGCAGGTGAAAAGCCAGGATGTTATTTTTTTAAATGAGCCAAGGTCCTAGAGTGCAGGTAGCACTTCTCCCCTTCCCACAGCTGGCAAGCTGATGCTTTCTGTTGAAAAAGTATTAAGAGTTGAGCAGTGGCAAATCCCTCTGGCTTTGAAGAGCAGTGGTGTGAGTGCAGGTCTGAAATCTGATGCAGATCTGATAGAGGCCTTAATTCCTGTCCTGCTGTTAGAGATATCTCTTTGAACTCATTCATTCCACGTGCATCCATTCTCACATCCATACTACGCCTTCGAAAAGCACTGCATAAATTCAGACCAGAGAAGCAGCAATCTATGTCTGATTGTGTTTGAGGTGCATTTTATCTGTGTGCGTCTTTGCTAGGTTATCTGTGTTGTTTCATATTTGAGATTGGGTACTACTGAAGCAGCAGCTTGCAAAAGAACTGTTGAGAAAACGCTGGATTTTTATTCCTATCTTGTGGGAGTTAAACATTAACTGACTTATAACGGTTAACAGAAGAGCATAACGAACTCCACCGATGTCTTGGGCTTGAAACCTAAAACTCCTGGTGGTCTCTGCAGGCTCCAGCTCTGGAGTGTCTGACATAGAGCTGAACGGAAAACCTTGGGGTTTTTTAGGCTCCTGCAACCTTTGCTTGTGCTTTAAGGATGATGCAGATCTGGCTATGTTCCTGGTGTAGGTTATTAATTGCTCCCCTGCTCAGTGACTGAGTGGGAGGGGGCAGAGCCCTTTGGCTCACAGCCTTTGGCATTATATTATGTGACACCCCCCTTTCAGAGACCGTGGGAACCAAGTGGAAGGATCCTTCACTCAAACAGGTTTAGCAAAAGCAAAGCTTCCAATCTTGTCCGAGACAGGCGCACTCTCCTACACGCAGTTGCCAACTGTTTGCTTTCGTTTGGTATTTTTTAAATATTTTTTTTCTTTTTTCTTTGCTTTAAAGGAACTCGAGCCAGGAGTCTCGGCCTGCCCTGTCAAACTCAATGCAGAGGCCCCAGCTGGGGCAGAGTGTCAGCCTTCCCCTGGAGATGGGCACGGCACAGCTGCCCTCAAGGTCAGGAGGTGCTCAGCTCCTTTTACCGTGCCTCTCTTGCTGGTTCTGCCCTCCTGTCAAATAGCCTTCCTACCCAAACTTTCCTCTCTGCAGCAGTGAACTCCTCTGGGCTAATGAATCATTGGTGTAACCGCAGAGTATCTGTTCCCTTGGCAATCGTTTTTTTAGCAGCCGGTGTTCTCCTGTTACAGAGACTTTCTATTTTAGGCAGCAGCAGCCGCCACAACAGACGGAGCTGGAAGTGGTCCCAGGAAGAGAGAGCCTGTCTGGTTACGACCACTCACAGGTAAATCAACAGGGGTTTTGGTTACTCCTTGCATTTGTTGTTCTGCATTATTTAAATTATCTTTTGCTGGGGCTTTAAAGGTGGCTGCGCAAGATTGACTTGAGGCTGCTGAGAGTTTGGAGAGGAAGGTGGTGTGGCTTGGGTTTTGCTGGATCTGCTTGCTTGATTCTGAGCTGCCCCTGGGGCACCCTCCCCACTACACCTGTGCCTCTGCTGCCAGCCCTAAATGGTCACTGTGTCCCGATAAAATACACAGGAGTCCGGAGAGCAGCCTGGCCTCTTGCGTGCGAAGTCTTTGCCTGCAAAGCCCTCAGCTGTTCGCCATGCTCTCTGTGACATCACTGACTTCCTTTGTGCTTGTGGTGCTGGCAGCTCACATCTATACCTGCTCCCAGGTGCCCGTTCAGCCTGTGACTGCTGCCGGCCCCGAGCACAGCAAGCCCCTGGAGAAGACAGAGAGCCTTTTTAATCAGGAGCGGGACCCAAGGTTCAGCGAAATCTACAGCAGTATCAATACAGGTGAGGAGTGCGGGGATGTGAGACATGCCCAGGGGCATGTCTCATCTTTATCCGATCTCAGCTTCAATCCAAGTGCTCTCTGCTCTTTCCCACGTCATTCAGAGCAGTTCTGGGTGCAGAGGCTCAGCGTGACTGTGCTGTGGCAGCCCAGGCCTTGCAGAATGGTGCTGATTTTGATGCTGGGTGGATAATTCCTGTCTATGCTGATGTGCTGTTGTGGCAGTGAATTGTCCCGCAGCCAGCGCTGTGCTGGAGAGGTGTGAGGGAGGCAGTGGGTGATAAGGTGTCTCTTGCTCTGTGTGGTACTGCCTGCCTTTGTGTTTGTCCCCAGAGAGCAGTTCTCTGTGTTCCCAGTCTGGGCACAGAATGTAGTGGATGCTCTAACCCCAGAGGGCCTTAATGCAAAGTTTATTAGAAAATTGAGAGGTAAATCAAATTAAACAGGCTTTACAAAACCATCTGGAGTCTGTGTCTGGTTAAAGGACAATCGTGTGGTGCTTTTGCTCAAAACAGTCTTCCTTCACACAAGCACATCTCTTGCAACTGGTTCTCTGTTCCTGCTGCTGAGACGTTCTCAGCCCTAAAGTGAATCAGCCTCTCTCCACAGACCAGAACAAAGCCATTCCTGCCAGCACAGTGCCTGCCAACCAGCCCCTCTTTACGCAGGGGAACACTTTCACCCCATCGCGACCGACCGAGAACTTCAGGTGAGGTTTCCCGTGCTGTGCTTTTGGCCTCATGTTCATTTGACCTTCTCCTGCAGTTGTTCATGTTCTGTTTGTGTGTCCTTCTGCAACAGCTGAGTGTTCCCAGTCTGTGGCAGTGACTGTCCATAAATGTGTTCCTGCATAGTGTGCACAGAAAATAGAGGGGGAGCCCATCCAGGCATTGGTTTCTTGGAGGGGTGGGGGCGAGAAAGGCTCCTGCACCCCTGCTCTCCCGCCTGGTGCTGCTTTGCTCCTGGTCAGAGGTGCAGGAGCTTTGAGGCTGTGCAGAGTCAGCGTGGCCTTCCTCTGCTGTGCCAGTCCTCACCCTCATCTTCCCCTCCCCGCCTTCTGCCTCGATTCCCTGGTATCCCTCTGCTCTGTCGCTTGCCAAAGCTTGTCTATGGGATAGTCATGCCTTGGACATGCTTAGGCTGAAGCCTGACAACTGAGCTGGGTGAGGGTAGCCTTGCTTGCAGCCCCAGCAACTCCTGCCAGTTGTGCCCACAGCAGGGCAGCATGGTGGGCACTGGCACGTGAGCAAAATTACCCCACATTTCTGGGCTCCTCCCCCCCTCCCCCCCAATAACTTGCACAGATGGTGTTTGTCCCTCTCTGTCCTGTATGTGATACCTAGTGTCCTAAGAGTGCCTCTTTTGTCTTCCAGGAGCAGCAGCATGGTACCTCCTGTGAACATTATTCAGCAGCAGCCCTCATCAGCAGGTCGCATCTTAGCACAGATTTCACGCCACTCCAACCCAGCTCAGGCCAGCGGAACCAACTGGGCTCCAGGGACACGGCCAGCGTTCACACCCCAGGTAGCAAAGCCTGAACCCTCAGTGGTGCAGGCCCCAAGTCCCTGCTGTGTTACAGACCCTTCTCGCCATCATGAATCCACCTGCTTTGACTCTGGCTGAGCGATGGAGCAATGCGGTGTGCCCATGTGCTTTTTCACTTGGGGCCAGCCCAGCAACTTCTCACCCTAGTGAAGATGAGGTTCAGAATAAATGCATCTCTCCTCTTCCTCTCCTATTTCTTGCTCTCTCACAGCAAGTGGCGTCCCAGACAGTGAAGACCCGGCCCCCTTCCTTCAGCATGGGGACTTTCCAGGGCACCTCGTCCTCCTTCAGCCCCATGACAGCACCTGGCTCTACGGCTTCCCCTACCGGCACTGCTTACCCGAACCTTGCCAGCCGTGGCACGGGCTTCAGTGAGTATGGCTTGGGGCGCTGTGGGGGGTTGGGGTGGCAACAAAATCCCCCCAGAGGAAAGCTGGGAGCATCAGCCAGATACAGCCTTGGTGTGATACCATCTCCATCGTTTTCTTGTGTATGTTGGGAATGCCCAGATGTGGAGAGCACAGTTAAATCCCTGCTGTGGCCAACACTGCCCTTACCACCTTTAACCATCGTCCCAGCGCGAGGCTTCAGAGCAGATGAATTTTCAACT
>VZSZ01003185.1:13148-31772 GCA_013398815.1 Ibidorhyncha struthersii | reverse complement strand
GAGGGAACAAACCCCTCTGGGACCTCCCCTGCATTTGTTCCTTTTCTACCCCATAGATGGGTACTGACAAACACTTAAACGCACGGGACGGTTAAGTGGCTTTTCCTGGAGGGGAGATCTTACCCTGTTACCAGTATGCACCACACAATGAGTTTGTGCACTTTCCAGTTGCGTTAAAGGATCATAAAAGCCACAGCCCTGCGTCAGGAATCACTTGCTGACTTGTTCTCTGTTAAACAGGCGCGGAGGCAGCACAGACCCCTGCCCCGTTCCAGACGCGGGCAGCCGAAGGTGTGGGGATGTGGCCGCAGTGGCAAGGACAGCACCACGGCCCAGCCTCCGGGGAGCAGCACGTGCAGCAGCCACAGCCAAGCCAGCCTGAGGCCTTCTCAGTAAGATGGTGCTTTTTTTAACCTCCCGAGCGAGGACTGGTGTGCGTCAATCTTGTGGGAACAAATGGTCTTTGCTTCCCAAGTGCGGGCAGCTGGCTGAAGCACCCAGAGCTTGTCCGCTTAGTTGATGGTATCTGGTGAGGTGTCAAACATGTGAGCAACCTGATGGAGAACGGAGAGGGAGAAAGGCCGCAGCTGCACTGGTGTTGCATCTTGGTCTGTTGCAGGATCAGTGTGAAACTCTACTGGCTCCACAGTTGAATTAACCCTTCTGGCTCTTAATTAAAAACAATAACAAAAGAGCCAAACACCCCCCATCCAATCTGATAAAGTGTAGATAACTCTGGAAGCTCTCCAGAGTTTGTATTTTTCTTGGGAGTTGCTGCCCCCTGCTTTCTAAGGAGCCACTGCAGTCACTGCTCATGACTTAAAGTCAGGGTTCTGCTGCAGCCTTGGACACAAACCCCGTGTGCCCTGGGGAGGGACAGGACCGTCCCACTGTGCAGCGCCTGCTCTGGCAAACTCCTCTGTGACTAAACTTCCAGTGTGATATTCCAGTCTGGGTAATAACTCTCTCCTTGTACCCTCACAGGACATGCTGACAATGCTGGGAGACCAAGGACCCAACTACAACAATGAAGAGTTCCCAGAGTTGAATATATTCCCTTCTTTTTCAGAATAAAATAAGCCCTAGGGGAAGCAAACTATAGCTATATATAATATCCATGTGTAAAGGAAAACACCTAAGTCTTTTTTTCAAAGACTGCTGAACTTTCTAAACACTTCCTACCTTCTGGAGGCGAAACTGCCCGCCGGCCTGGCGGATGGATGGCCGTGCAGGAGGAAGATGATGTGGGTTTGGGCACCTCCTCTGCGTGGTGCTGGCGGCGGGGGACTGTTCGCCCGGAGGCTTCAGGACTGGAGTGCTGCGAGAGCAGCTGCGCTCGCTGACCGAAGGCCCCATGTTTCCGTAGCCGCTCACGGGCGGTTTTCATTCTGCGTGCTGGGCTGGTCAGAGGGACTCCTGTCTCGATCACAGACAGCCCCTCCAAACTCATAAGGTGGCTTTTACTGTTTCTATTTCAATCTTCTGTACCGTGACTCTTTTTCTATAAAACACAAAAGTATTGTAACTTTTTAAATATTGGAAGAAACTCTTCCAAGCGTTAACCCTGTATAACGCAATTCTGGACGATGCTTGCGTAAGAATCCTTGCCGTAAGCCTGTGCTCTCCTCGGAGGGAGCTCGGCCACCTTCGGAGGGTTGTTACTGCGTCTCCAGTGCCGGGTGCTTTACTGGGAGACTCCCGTGTCGGCAGACACGCTGGTGTGTGTTTGGATGCCGTCTCTTCTGTGAACTGTGCAATGAATACGGGCCTCTGTAGTCAGTGTGACCTGTAAACTCCCTCGGGGCCCAGTCCTTCGTCGGAACGACGGGATAGTTACGAGCCATAAAAATATGATCTGTGTAGCTTTATTGCTGCGTCTGTTTTGCAGCCGATGGTTTCTGTGCTGCCATCAACCAATGTTTCAACAGGCTTTTTTGTCAGCTTCTGAGGGGGGCAAAAAACTGCTCTGCACTGTCCATGCAATTTTACCACATCTAGATGGAGTTCCTCACCTTCGCTTTGGAGCTGGGTGTCTGGGCCCCGCACAGAGAGGCTCTGGATTGCTTCAGGTGCTCGCTGAGGAGTTGCGTTTTTTCTTTGCGTGCTCTGAAGGGCAGCGTTTGCTCGTACACTCACCGTCTCCTTAAAGAAAACTTCATGCCATGCGATGACCCTGTTGCCAAATTGCAAAATGGAGGAGAGCGGGGGAAGATAGGGAACAGAATTTTTATATAAAAATTTTTTATATTATTATTTTAAACCTTGACTTTGAATCTTCTGGCTTCTTCAGTGGAAAAAACTTGCGGCAACTCTTGCTCTCCTCAGGGTGTGTAGGGGCTGGAAGAAGTCTAATTCCCCCTGTGATGGTGAGCCGTGCTTCGATTTCAGCAGGAGAATTTGTTCAGCGCCGAGTTTGACTTGGAAGGAAACTTGGCACAGCTGCAGTGGGGGAAGAACATGAAGCTTTTCTGTAAGCCTGGTTTTGTTTTGGATGAAATGTGGGCATTTCTCCCTCTTCCCTGTGCCGAGACCCCCGGGCTGGCCGGGAACGTCCTATCTGCCGGCGTGGGGCACAGCAGGGATGTGGTGTTTGGACTGACGGGTCTTGGTGCTGCCACAATGTGGGGAGACTCTCCAAAGAGCAGATTTTGGAGACGTAGCTGCCAGATAGCGTCCGTGCGGGGAAGGCTTTGAATCGTTCGTGTTGCTGACTGTCAAGTTTCAGTGCTTGCAGAGACCCAGAGAGGTTCCGATTGGTAGCGGAGCAGAAAGCTTTCATTATTATTTTTTTTTCTCTCTTGCTTTTGTTGTAAAATTAAGATTTGAAGGTTTTTTTCTCACTTCAAACATCACTTCCAAATTTACTCCTGGAAAGGTGGGAACCTCCCATTAGGGAGTTTGGAAAAGTCCTGTGATCCACCCCCATCCTTCTACGAGCAATAACCATGATGGGCCCCTCTTCGTCCACGGCCGCCCCTTGTGGCCTGAGCCGTCCCCGCGGCCAGGCTGCGGCCATTTCTCGGCCTTAGCAGAGATCTCTTTTGCAGAGCAGCGAGGTGTTAACATCCCAGGTGTTCATACTGGGGCTCGCAGGATGAAGGGGGCATGTGAAGGACCAGCGCTGAGCTGCACCGGCCTCCAGCATCCAAGCCCTGCCGACCCCCTGGCCGGAGGATGGAGCGGCGCTCAGCTGCCAAAGGAGGAGGGAAATTCCCATTTCTACAGAAATCGAGCCCTGGGGAATTGGACCTTTGGGAAGCTCCAGCTCTGATGCTTTCTGGAGCGATGTCCTTCAGCTGTCAAGCTCTGTCTGGGGGCAGCAGTGGGAGCTGGACTTGTCTGTGGTGCTTCAAAATAAACCCCCTACCCCGAGCACACCGGGACCTGGGGTCCTGCCATGGACTATTCAAGCTGCGGAGGAAAAGAAACCATGTGGAGCAGCCGGTCAATGCCGGAGCTGTTGGGAGCCACCAGCAGCAGCGGAGGATGAGGACTGGTGAGGGGCTGGCGGGGTCTCAGCATCTGCCGCTCCCTCCACCCCTCCTGGGGGCTGTGGGGGACATGGGACAGAGCCAGGGCTGGGGAGGAAGGGGTCCTTCTGTCACATCCCATTTTGATAATTGTATTATTTTTCAATGCGAGGGGGGGTGCTACTGTACAATCGCTTGGGGTGGGAGGGAGCCAAACCTCCTCCTCGGGGAGGCAGGGGCTTCTTTTGGGCCCAGGGCTCCCTCTTGGTGCGGGAGTTGCAGATGATTATATGTAGCAGAGATTTTACAACAAGATATTTTCCTTTTTTTTTTTTTTTCTTCCAAAGCTCTGTCTCATTTCTGCCTCCCGCCGTCCTGTGGCTGTGGTCACAAAGCCCCATCCCTCCCTTCCTCCTCCTTCTCTTCATCGCTTGCAGCCCTGGGCTGGAGCGGGTTCACCGGCTCTTGTCATCTGGGTTGTGGATTGTCATCTTCTCCCCCGGCCCTGCAGCTGTGGAGGGTCTGGGCCCAGTGCCCCCAGTTCAGCCTCACCTCCCCACCCTCACCTCTGCCAGGAGTGTGGTCCCCTAACCCGCTCAGCTTCCCACGCCCCTCGCTTTGCCTTTCAGTCATGTGCGGCCGAGTCAGGGCCCCGTGCTCGGCGCGCTGAGTCTGTGGTGGAGCCCCACGCTGAGTCAACCACCGCTGGGGAGGGTGAGCTCACGCCTGGGGTGCAGGTCCCTCTGCCTAGGGGACCCCTGCGGTGGTGGGGTGACATGGGTGTAGTTCCGAGGTGCTGTCCCTGCCTCGGCACTGCTCCCGTCCCCTTGGCTCTGTCCCCTGCTCCCTGTGACACTCCATCCTCCTGCCCGCAGCCGGGTAATGATGATGTCCCTGTCGTCGTGTGCCCGGGACGGGGGACTAATGCCATCGGGACCTTCCGGGCAGTGAACAAGGTTTTCTGAGTTGTCCTGGCGGGAGCCGCGTGACGCGGTGCCAGTCACCGTAGAAAGCACCGTCTGGCCCCCCTTCCCCTGGTGCTGCTGCCAGGGGTCCGGGATAAGCCTGGTCCCCCCTGGGCCATACCTGTGACCCCGGAACGGGGCACTGGGCAGCTGGATCCTGCAGGGACAGGAGGTGGCAGTGGAGGCAGTCCTGGGTTGGGGACATTAGGGACATAGATTGGGTCCTGTCCTCTGCTCCGGATGTCACACAGTGACCCTGTGTTGCTGGGGGGGGTCTAATCCCGCCGTGTGGTGCCTCTGCCGAAGCAGTGGGCGCTCAGCCCTCCCTGGGGTGCTGGGCCGGAGTGGGGGTCTCCCAGGAACAAGGAGCCCCTCTACTGTGGGGCGGGAGGGTGACCCTGGGGCAGGACTCTGGGACACGAAGGATGTCCCCAGGGGGGGATGCTGGGGCAGGAGAACATCCTTGGGGCAGGAAGGTGTCCCTGGGGGGAGGATGTGGGGGCAGGAAGGTGTCCCTCCGGGGGGCATGCCAGGGCAGGAGGACATCTCTGGGGCAGGGGGGTGCCCCCATAGGGGGATAGTGGGGCAGGAGGACAACCCTGGGGCAGGAGAATGTCCCCAGGGGCGGATGCTGGGGCAGGAGGACAGCCCGGGGCAGGAGGGTGTCCCCGGGGCAGGATCCAGAGCCGGGGCTGACTCAGCTCAGCCCCGCAGCATCACGTGGAGCCGGGAGGGACCCGCTGCTGCGTTCCCCCCATCTCCTCCTCCCCTCCAGCCCTGTGCAGGCCCTGGCGACGGCCAACATTTTCCAGCTGCCTCTTCACTTCCTCAATCCAGCAGCATAAAAGAGCTGCGGACGCGGCACCCGCATCCCCCGGTCCCAGCCTGCACCCGTGTCTCACCGACGGCACCATGCTGGGGTAAGCGGGGTGGGAGAGGGGTCCCCTGGGTGGCCAGGAGACCCGACGAGGCTGTGCTGGGGCACTCAGGTGGCTTTTGTCCCAGGGAACTGGACCCCAGTGGGAGTGTGGGGGGGGCAACAGCGTCCTGTGCAGCAGCACTGGGACTGTTAGAGGTGCAAAAAGGGAAACTGAGGCACGGAGCATCGAGCAGGGCTGCGGGTCGGGCTGGTGACCCCATCACTGCTCTGCCCCGGGAGTCTGGTGAGAAAGCGGGTGCTGAGGGCGAGTGGGTAAAGCAAGGGAGGGGGCAGGGTGCCTGAGTCCTCCCCCCCGCGTCCTCCCTCTGCACCCCCAAAGCTCAGTTTCCCCATGGCCCGGGGCTGCCGGAATGGCGCCAGCAGCGCTGTGATGGGAACCAGCTGTCCCGGCTCGTGATGCCTGCGCCCAGCCAGCGCTGCCCGCAGTGGGGTCCCGGTCCCCAAACCAGCTGGGCAGGGGGTCCCGGTCCCCCCCGGCCCCAAAGCAGGGTGGGCAGGGGGTGCTGGTCCCTGGCCACGGGGTGGGTCCAGGGCTCTGGTGTCCCCCAGCCCACGAAGAGGGTGGGTTTGGGGTCCTGGGCCCTCGTGGCTCATTCCGTGGCAGGGTCCTGTCCTCCGGCCAGCCTTCCCAGGCTCAGTATCTGTCGCCGTTCCCCAGGATGTGGTGGCCTGCGCTGCTGACCCTGCTGGTCCCCGCAGCGGTGGCCCAGCTGTACCCCGAGCGGGAGCTGGACACCCAGTGGGACCTCTGGAAGAAAACCCATCGCAAGCAGTACAACGGAGAGGTACGGCACAGCCCCGTGGGAGGGGACCGGCCCCCTGGGCATTACTGGGGGGAGCTGGGGACCATCCTGGTGATGTCCCCATGGGGCTGGCGTCCCCATGGTGGTGGTGGTGGCCGTGGGAAGGCCCCCTCCGCCCAGCGCCATCTCACCCCGCCGTGCAGGCGGACGAGGTGGCACGGAGGCTGATCTGGGAGAAGAACCTCAAGTACATCAACACTCACAACCTGGAGCACGCGCTGGGCGTCCACACCTTCGAGCTGGCCATGAACCACCTGGGTGACATGGTGAGTGTCACTGGGGCGGGGAGGGGACAGCCGTGGGGTGGGAGAGGAGTGAGCACCCTTGGGTGCTGCTCTGCCCAGCAGCCCCAGGGCTGCACCCATCCACCCCGGGCTCCTTCCCCAGACCAGCGAGGAGGTGGTGAGGACGATGACAGGCTTGAAGGTGCCTCGCAGCCGCCCACGTCACAATGAGACGCTCTATGTCCCTGACTGGACCGAGAGAGCCCCGGCTGCCATGGACTGGAGGAAGAAAGGCTACGTGACGCCCGTCAAGAACCAGGTAAGCAGGATGTTCCCAGGGGTACCTGGAGCAGGATGGCACTCCGGTGTCACCCATCGTGTCCCCACAGGGCCAGTGTGGCTCGTGCTGGGCTTTCAGCTCGGTGGGCGCGCTGGAGGGGCAGCTGAAGCGGAAGACGGGGAAGCTGCTCTCCCTCAGCCCCCAAAACCTGGTGGATTGTGTGGCCAACAACGACGGCTGCGGCGGCGGCTACATGACCAACGCCTTCGAGTACGTCCGGCAGAACCGTGGCATCGATTCGGAGGATGCCTACCCCTACATCGGCCAGGTCCGGGGCTGGGATGGGGGGGCAAGGTCTGCATCAGCTCCCCCCTGACTGCCCTCCCGTCCCCATCTCACCTCGACCTTGCTGGTCTCACGCAGGATGAGAGCTGCATGTACAGCCCCACCGGGAAGGCGGCCAAGTGCCGTGGATACCGGGAAATCCCTGAAGGGAACGAGAAGGCTTTGAAACGGGCCGTGGCCAGGATTGGACCCGTCTCCGTGGGCATCGATGCCAGCCTGCCCTCCTTCCAGTTCTACAGCCGCGGTGAGGAGCTGTGGGGGGTGGGGAGGGGGGAACTGAGGCACAGCTGTGCGGTTTACCCGGAGTGTAACTGTCCGTCCTGTCCCCCAGGCGTGTACTACGACGAGAGCTGCAATGCCGAAAACATCAACCACGCGGTGCTGGCGGTGGGCTATGGCACACAGAAGGGCACCAAGCACTGGATCATCAAGAACAGGTACTGCAGGGCGGTGCGGCTGCTTTTCACCGTGCTGGGGTTTGATGGCGGCTCTGCCGGTGGCTTTGCTGGTGGCTCAGGCTCTGCCATTGTTCCCTACAGCTGGGGCGAGGAGTGGGGCAACAAGGGCTACGTCCTCCTGGCGCGCAACATGAACAACGCCTGCGGCATTGCCAGCCTCGCCAGCTTCCCCAAGATGTGAGCGCTGCCAGCACGCTCCCTGCCCGCGCCGCACCGGCCGCCCTCCCCGCTTCCCTGTGTCCAAACTCGGCCTTTTCACTCACTGTCTCCGAAGCTGACCTTGCTCCGGGGGGGGGGAATCTCTGCCTCTCTGTGAGGAATCTCCCCTGGGAGAGGGGAGAGACCCCCGGCTGCAGATGAACGGTGTGATGAGCTCCCCCCAACTCTGTTTTCCCGGGACTCCTTTGCCGCACTGGCACCATGTGTGCTGGGTTCTGCCTTCCTGTGGCCACAGACGCTCGGGCCTGGGCTTGTCTGGCTCCAGAGAGTCTGATCCGTCCGGAGATGCTTGTGCAAACATGTCCCACACCGGCCTCTGCCTCCGGAAACGCGGATGCGGGGGGAAATCCCATGCAGGTGGAATATCCGCCATGGAGAACACAGATCTGTCTCCCCCCAGCCCGCATCCCAGCGGGGGCTGCAGAGAATGATACAACTTTATTTTTAAAATAAACACTGTTGGGAATAAACGCTGGGGCTGGTTTGCTCTGTGCTGCGCCGGCCCCATGGTGGGAAAGGGGCTGCAGTGGTGGAAAAGTCCTTCCCTTTCCAAAGGGGCAGGAGCCGACGGCAAAACAGGGCTGACGCCGGGGCAGAGCGGGGAGGGAAGATGCTATTGGGTCTTTCTGCAAAGTCCCGGCTGGTTTCGCAGGACCCCTGAAACAGGTTGAAGAAATATGGGGGGATAAAGGAGGAAGAAAGTGGAGCAATAAATAAAGCGCTGGTGTGGGCTGCAGCACTGTGGCTTCGGGGCAAATGTTTGTGCCAGGGCTGGGTGGTGTTTTGCAGCCAAAATCCCGTGTCACCCCAAAAACCTACATCCAAGTGCTCGTTTAACGTGACAAATTAAGAACTGACTGCAGCAAAGCTCAGGGCGAGCCCTAACAGGAAGGGAAGTTCATAGTCGCTTTAAAGAATTCATGCCAAAAAAAGTTTAGACACTTAAAAATAAGTTTATTTTTTCCCCACTCACCCCTACACACCGAGACCTGGGTGGCGAATGGCCCGGCTGGGTGACGGAGAGGATGAGGGATGCTGGTTAATTCACTGGGGGCTGCCAGGGTGCGCCACAAGGGTTGTTCAAAACCAGAACGCTGTGAAAAGAAAGTGAAATCGCAGCATTTCCTCGTTCACCAGCTCCCGGCTGCAGCAAGCAGAGGCACCTCCTCGCACCCCTGTGCCTGTCCTGAGGCCGAGCTGGGCTCCGTGGGAAGCTGCGCCGTGGCCGGGCAGGCAGGTGAGACATCTCCCCGGGGTGATTTTTGGCTGGAGAACATGGAGAAACGGTCCCTTGGTGCACACCTGAGGTGACAGAGTTCATCCCTACCTCCTTGTGTATCCCTCCTCAACTGCTCCCGTTCCTCGAGAGCTGCCGCAGCGATGGAGGTGGAAAGCTGGCAGAGGAAATGTTTGGGGATACGCAAAGTTTCCTTAGAAGAGACTTTCTTGGGGGTGGCATGGCGGTGTGCGTGCGGGAAGGGTGTGTCGTGGTTGCACTGGGGCCGCGGAGCATCGCTGTGCGAGCAGAGGCAGCTCCTGCCCAAGGAAAAGGGCACTCAGGGGCTGGGGGTGGGTTTGGGAATCGGTGGGGAAGTGAAACCCTCAGGATGGGCTTTGGCACTGCCTCCCCGGTCCCAGCTGAGCGGGATGAAGCTGTTGGCGTCCATCGCTTTCCTGGTCGTGCTTGTGGTGGCACTAGGACACCCTGACCCCGCGCTGGACTGGCACTGGCAGCTCTGGAAGAAAACCTACGGCAAGGAGTACCGCCACGAGGTATGGGCATCTTGGCGGGGGGTGTGGAGGAATGTTGGGGTGCCGACGCGGTGGGTGCTGCTCCAGCATGACCATCCGCCGCATCCCGCGGTGCGGAGAAGAGCCGACAGGGCTTGGAAGCCCTGCTGGTTCCCAGGGGTGGTTTGGCAGGGGCTCCCGACAGCCTTCGGTGGGATAAAATGGGGTGAAATGGTTGCGGGGGCCGTTGCCGCACGTCACAGGGCTGTGCTCGATTTCAGAAAGAGGAAGGGGACCGGCGTGCGACGTGGGAGAGGAACCTGTGACTGGTGACACTTCATAATCTGGAGCACTCCCTGGGGCTGCACTCCTACGAGCTGGGCATGAACCACCTGGGAGACATGGTAGGAGCCGGCTGCGCTGCGAGGCTCAAGCCTGGAGTTGTGCATTTGGTCAAGGGGGATGAAACGTGCTGTGGTGGTGATGCTGCAACCGCATGCATCAGTCCCTGGAGGCTGCAAGGACAAACCTGGTCCTTTCGGTGGGGTGGGATGCACGGGTGGATCCGCTCTCCCGTTGTGCAAAGTAAACCTCAGCATGTCACGAATGCCTCTCTGCTCCTTCCCACCAGACCAGCAAGGAAGTGGTGGCTTTGTTAACGGGGCTGCGCGTTGCTCCTCGGTCAAACCGGACCTCCACGTACCGACTGCAGCCTGGCAGCAAAGTCCCAGACATGGTGGACTGGAGGGAGAAGGGATGCGTCACGGATGTCAAGAACCAGGTGCGAAGCTCTCTTTGCGCCTCTTCGTGTCTTGGTCCTGCGCTTGGTCTGAGCATCTCTGGGGCTTTTGCAGGGCGCCTGTGGGTCGTGCTGGGCGTTCAGCGCCGTGGGAGCCCTCGAAGCTCAGGTGAAGCTGAAGACGGGGAAGCTGGTGTCCCTGAGCGCCCAGAACCTCGTTGACTGCAGCAGGAGCTATGGGAACAAAGGCTGTGGTGGTGGATGGAAAAACAAAGCGTTCCAGTACATCATCGACAACGAAGGCATTGACTCGGACGCATCCTACCCCTACACGGCTCAGGTAGGCATCACACCTGGGCAACGCTCAGGCTGGCTCAGCGTCGAATGGAGGAAATTAAGTCCTGTCACTTCCAGAGGAAATCCGAATTGGAAAACCATGGAGTGGTCTGTATTTAATGCTGTGAGCACCGGTTGTGACTCACATAATGCAGAGCAGGACTCCGTGCGAGCTCTGAGGCATTCTCCCCCCTTACCTTTGTTTGCCAGGACGGCACATGCCGGTACAAGCTGGCGGCGCGGGCAGCCACGTGTTCCCGGTATGTCGAGCTGCCGCACGGCGACGAAGCCGCGCTGAAGGATGCTGTCGCCAGCGTGGGGCCCATCTCTGTCAGCATCGATGCCAGTCAGCCCACCTTCTTCCTGTACAAAGCAGGTGGGTCTTCCAGGAGATTGCAAGAAAGGGGCGTGCGTCCCTTCCCACGACCAAACTTCCTTAAACATAAATTATTTCAGCTTTGACTCACGTTTTGCTCGTGTTGCCCCCGTTCCTGGCAACAGGCATCAGTTCACTCCCCAAGAGTGAATTTAGTTCCCGTTTGGGCGGTGACTTAGGGCCGGTTGTCCAAAGGCTGTCTCCAAATGCCTTCCAGGTATCTACCATGACCCGAGCTGCTCTCAGGTGGTGAATCACGCCGTGCTCGTCATCGGCTATGGCTCGGCACGTGGGGAGGATTACTGGCTCGTGAAAAACAGGTACAGCCAACCCAGTCGCTGAGCAGCTCTTCCTTCCAGCCTCTGCTCTGAGGGGCATCCCGCGGGTTCCAAAGACGTGCCAGCAAAGTGCTTTTCAGTGCCCTTCAGCTTTCTTTGGGTCTGTTTCGGGCTCAGCCCCATCACAACACCACTGTAAAGGGCCCTTCATGAAGCCCTATAAACCCAAATCGATGTACGTCACCCCGAATGCTCCTGCCTGACTCCTCAGTGCTGCCTCAAAAAAACGAGATTTGTGCTCTGGGGGAAACTCCAGGGTTTCCAGCGTTCCTGGATGCTGAGTCAGAGCAAAGAGCTGGTGGTTCTTGGCTGAGAAACCGAGCCGGTTTGGTCTGGGGACGCGCCGGCGAACCCCCTCCCTCGGCCAACTCGGGGGCGCAGCCTCGAGGATCATTGCTGCTGCACTGCCCCTTGCATTAGAATGTACTCGTGAACATATTTTTCACTGTTCAAAATGCAGAACGAGAAGAAAAAAAGTGTTGAAATGAGAGTCCTGATCAGACAGATGCATCTCAGGAAAAAAAAAACCCAAACCTACGATGTCAGCAAAGCTACATTCAGTAACTGAAACCATTATCTTTTTTAAAAACAACAGAAAAACCCAACTGTGGGCAGTTCTGTCAACAAAGCTCCTTTATCCTCATGTCGGGGCTGGGCTAAACCCCACCAGTTTCCTCCTCTGTCTCTCATCCCTGGCCTTGGTAGGTTTTTTAAAAAAAAAAAAAAAGTATTTTTAATATACAAAACTAATTCATTCACCTTTATCTGGTGGTTCTGACTCACTCCAGCACGTTGCAAATAACTGATTTTCCTCTGCCTCCCCCTTAGAAGAGTTAGTGGCAGCGAAATCTGGCAGGGAAGCAGTCAGGAGGTTCAGGCTTTTTGGCCAAAAGATGCGAATTTGGCCATTCCTGTGGCTATTTGGCCATTCCTGTGGCTGCTGGGGAGGAAGTACGAGTTGAAAAAAAAACTTAAGGGATGGGGAGAGAAGAAAGTGGGGGGCAGGAGTGGTGCGGAAGGAGGTAGTTACCCCCCACCCCATTGTCTAATTTTCGCTTCTTTCTTCTTTCAAAAGCTGGGGGGCTCATTTTGGTGAGCAGGGCTACATCCGGATGGCGAGGAACCGTGGAAACCACTGCGGCATTGCCAGCTACGGTGCTTACCCCCAGATCTAGGGGGGTTCCCCACTTCAGGACGAGCTCTCGAGACGACGACGCTTGCCCCGCTGACCTTGAGCCTGCCCGGCTCTATCCTGACTTTCCTCTTGGAGGAATCCCGTCCCATTTCGACAGAGAAGCAGGAGGAATTAGGAGTGACCGCAGTTGGCTTGTCCAAGTGTCTCGTCAAGTACGACCATCTCGTTCACCATCCCCAGGAACTTATCCACTAATAAGGGATCATCTCTTGGGAGTTATTTCAGTTATTTAGGTGGAGGGCTCTCTGTTGTCACTGCTAACTCTTGCAATCTCCGGCAGCTTTTTAGAAAATGACTCAGCTGCATCTTCAAAGCTCTTGAGACACTGTTTTGCTTCCTCCTTCTCTATTAGAAGATGGTTTCTTGCAGCCATTTTATGTCCCGTGATGCTTTGTGGTGGTGAGAAATGCACCCTCCTGCCTGGCTGTCCTTTGTGGGAACCCGGAGAAGAGGCTGGAGCGTGATTTCCAGGCAGCTGGAGACTTTGCTGACCGTGTTTTTCAGCCTGACTGCAACGTAATGTGCATTAAATGTGTCTCGGGCTGTCCACGCAGCACTGAGGCTGCCCAGCTCAGCTCCAGCCCGTGACCATACGTGAACTGTGTCTTCCCCTCTGTGCTACCCCACAGAAAAGTGAATAAATGTGATGTTTTATTCTTTTTTCTTAGAGTGGGCTTTGTGTCTGGTTGGTACACTGCTGATGAGACGGGAGCTCAGGTCTTCCCAGTTCAAACCAGTAGCAAGACTCTGTGCTTGACCTCATCCTGTCTCTTAGCTCAGCACCAAGTCACGAAAATGCAAAGATCTTATCAGAGGAGTGTGGCCCCTGCTCCTGCCCACTGGCCCCAAAAGCCGCAGAAACCACCGTGAGAGCCTTGCTGTTAATTTTTGGGGTGCCGGAAAAAGGAAACTTTCTCAGCTGCGATCATTTTCTGATGGTTTCGAGGGTCCTGCTCCAAACAACCCCGTGACCGGCAAGGCAAGCCCAGTTCCCAGCTAAGTGAAAATGAAATCAGAGCATTTCCTCATTTCCTGACTCGTGATTTGTCCGACGACTTGCAGACGCCGTGTGCCGAAGGTCCTGGGTGTCCTGGCAGTGGGGACGCACTGGATTTGTCCCCACTATCCCCTCTACTCCATACACGCGCGCTGCCGGCGAGCTGAGGGTCAGTACCCACCACCAGAAGAAGCCTTTGCAGGTACATTGGGTGCTTTTGTATTTTAACACCCCTCTGGGAGGACTGAGCTTTGAGGAAGTCAAACAGAAGGAACAATATTTTTATGTTGACTCTGGCTCCATCTTATCTCTAATCTCCTCCGAGCCCTCCCTGGGTAGTTGGATCCTCTGCGGTAGCCCATCCTCAGGAGGGGGTGGATAGCAGCTGGATGAAAATAGGATTTTTTTTTTTTTTAGCTTTTTAAGGTGCTGGAAAATGCAGGTTTGTCAAAGCAGCCGCGGTGATGTGTGAGCCTTCTTTGGGGAGGGTTTCTCAGGCAGGGTGGAACCGTGAGGCGAGGTGTGTGTCTGGATGCGTCCCTGCGTGTCGGTGTCTGCACGGGCAGGGCTTGGGGCCAGCAGACTTTTCCCCACCCCGAGGGAAGTTTCTGAGTCCTGGATGGGATTTCTCTTCCCATCTCGCAGGGGCTGGGGGTATGCAGCAGGCGAGCAGGGCAGGCAGCGCCACTGCGGGGTTCTTGTCTGGGCAGGCAGGACAGGAGCTGGTGGCATCAGCTGGTGTAGAAATGCCATGAAGGGCATGCCAGGGAGTGCAGGTCAGGGATGTCATCACCGGTCTGCCTCCCTCACCAAACCGGATTTGTCACTAAGGGGTCAAGCACGGCTCCAGCTCTGAGCCCTCGGCTCCCAGCGTGTGTGCCCGTGTCGCTCTGGCTCCCCGGTCCCAGCT
The DNA here is from genome assembly GCA_013398815.1 of Ibidorhyncha struthersii. Taxonomy (NCBI): domain Eukaryota; kingdom Metazoa; phylum Chordata; class Aves; order Charadriiformes; family Charadriidae; genus Ibidorhyncha; species Ibidorhyncha struthersii. Next base: position 17,446 of record VZSZ01003185.1, on the reverse strand, counting down.
GAGCGGGATGAAGCTGTTGGCATCCATCACCTTCCTGGTCGCGCTTGCGGTGGCACTGGGACACCCCGACCCTGCGCTGGACTGGCACTGGCAGCTCTGGAAGAAAACCTACGGCAAGGAGTACCGCCACGAGGTATGGGCATCTTGGCGGGGGGTGTGGAGGAATGTTGGGGTGCCGACGCGGTGGGTGCTGCTCCAGCATGACCATCCGCCGCATCCCGCGGTGCGGAGAAGAGCCGACAGGGCTTGGAAGCCCTGCTGGTTCCCAGGGGTGGTTTGGCAGGGGCTCCCGACAGCCTTCGGTGGGATAAAATGGGGTGAAATGGTTGCGGGGGCCGTTGCCGCATGTGACAGGGCTGCACTCGATTTCAGAAAGAGGAAGGGGACCGGCGTGCGACGTGGGAGAGGAACCTGCGACTGGTGACGCTTCATAATCTGGAGCACTCCCTGGGGCTGCACTCCTATGAGCTGGGCATGAACCACCTGGGAGACATGGTAGGTGCTGGCCATGCTGCCGAGAAGGGGGTCGTCTTTGTCTCTAAGTACTCACGAGTTTGATTTAATAAGGAATATAATTAGGTCAGGGGTGGAAAAATCTCCCAACAACCTTTCTCAGCCCATCCTCTTCTCATGGACTCCAGCAGCCGTGGACAAACTGCTTGGATGTTCCTGTGCTCAACCAACCGGCATGAGGCAATCCAGTGTGAGGAAATAGCTCTTTAATGCAGTTTTTGGGGTGCGTGGACCTGGTCCCGGTCATTATATATATTTGCAAATCATCCCTCTTCAATGTCCCAAGGTTGGAGTGTTGTTTAACGAAACACGCCAGCTTCTAGGGAGTTTTGGTGCTGGAGTTAAGCTTTGCATTTTCTTTTTCTTGCCCTTTCCAATGAACAGCTAGAAATTAAATGTAAAAAATCAAAAGCCAAGGACTCCCCAAACCTGCTAACTCTTGCAGCTGAGGCTGTTCATGGGAAATCCCCCTCCACCTCCAACACACCCAGCATAGGACTTTCCAGAGACAAGGACATCATGAACCGGTCTTTTCTTTTCCCACCAGACCAGCAAGGAAGTGGCGGCTTTGTTAACGGGGCTGCGCGTTGCTCCTCGGTCAAACCGGACCTCCACGTACCGACCGCAGCCTGGCAGCAAAGTCCCAGACATGGTGGACTGGAGGGAGAAGGGATGCGTCACGGATGTCAAGAACCAGGTGCGAAGCTCTCTTTGCGCCTCTTCGTGTCTTGGTCCTGCGCTTGGTCTGAGCATCTCTGGGGCTTTTGCAGGGCGCCTGTGGGTCGTGCTGGGCGTTCAGCGCCGTGGGAGCCCTCGAAGCTCAGGTGAAGCTGAAGACGGGGAAGCTGGTGTCCCTGAGCGCCCAGAACCTTGTTGACTGCTCCATGATGTATGGGAACAAAGGCTGCAGTGGAGGTTTCATGACCGGTGCTTTCCAGTACATCATCGACAACGAAGGCATTGACTCGGATGATTCCTACCCCTACATGGCTCAGGTAGGCATCAGACCTGGACAGCATGTGAAGTTGCAGAGAAACACGTGAGCGTGGAAGCAACACGGCCAGTTGCGCTGCCATCCTGTGTAGACACCCTTCTCCTCCTCTCCCACTGATTTTCCTCTGTCTTGGTTTCTACCAGTCTGGTGTCATCTTCTCAGCCTTTGCAGCTGATTCTGTCAGACCCAGGGAAGGGACCTGTAGACTTTTCTTTCTCATAGGTGAATGACTGGACTGGGAGCCAGAATGTCTACATGGTTATTTCTGTCCTACATAAATTATTAGGCAACATCCTACACGGAAGGGAAAAATGGGACAGGAGTCCTGGGTCCTGTTCTCAGCTCTCTGCATTATTCCACCTTCTGTAGCTGAAAATGGGATATTGATATTTCTGCTGTTTCGGTGGGCAGAGGTTTCCAGTGAACAACGTTCATACAATTGGTTTTTTACAAGTTGCCTGTAACAGACGCTGCATGACTGCCGCAAGGTGGTAAGGAAAGAGCCGTAAGAAAATAAAGATCCCAACGCTGCGAGTCTTGATGGCCAGAGACGCCCTGAAATGACCTGGTGTCTTGAAAACAAAGTCTATGGAAACAGGTCAAAGTAACAGCAGCTCAGTCCAAGACAGAAAAGTGGAATAAAGGTCTTCAAACACGCATAGGGCAGCTACAGAGACAAAAGACACTGTTCTGTGTCCAGAGGCAGAACGAGAAGCCATGGGCTTCATTTACAATAGAAGAAATTTAGGTTAAACATGAGGAGGAGCCTTCTGATGGGAAGGACGAGGAAGCAAGGACAGCTTCTCTGGGAACGTGGTAGAAGTACTGTCATCGCAGGTTTCTAGAAAAAAAGGCAGAGAATTCTGTTGAAATGGCTTGGCTGCTCTTGGTGTGGGGAGGTGAGATGGACAAGATGGTCTCTGCAGGTCCTTGCAGCCGTCTTTTCTGTAACCCCGCGTATAGAAAAATGGTGCTCAAAAAAAAAGTGAAGAACGGGGTAGCACAGGGTAAAAGAGGGCCGAGAGAAAACTTGTACCTGAAAGTCTTGAGATGTTTCTGGTGGATTCTTCACGTTCCTCCTCAACTCCCCCTTGTTCCTACCAGAATGGGACATGTAAATACAATGCTTCCACGCGAGCTGCCACTTGCTCCAAGTACGTTGAGCTCCCACACGCCGACGAAGCAGCCCTGAAGGATGCTGTAGCCAACATCGGACCGGTCTCTGTCGCCATTGATGCCACCCAGCCCACCTTCTTCTTGTACAGGTCAGGTATGTCCTTTCAACCTGGAGATCTTCTTCACCATCTCCTGTGTCTTTCTGCACATAAAGCTTATGAAATTTGGTGGAATTCGGGCTTAATTCCTGGATGAAGGCATCAGTGTGACAAAACCTAAGATAGCAGCGTTAGTGACTGCCATGTTTTGGGCTGAAGGTTGACTTTGACTCAAAGACGAGGTCCTGTGGTCTGATGACATGCTTCCAAACCCCTTTTTTTCCAGGTGTGTATGATGACCCCCGGTGCACACAGGAGGTGAATCACGGAGTACTCGTGATTGGCTACGGCACTCTAAATGATAAGGATTACTGGCTTGTGAAAAACAGGTAAAGGCACAACCGTACATCACTGAACTCTCCTACAACGACAGGCTGGGTTGGGGGTGTTCAGCCTGGAGAAGAGAAGGCTCCGGGGAGACCTTAAAGCCTCTTCCAGTCCCTAAAGGCGCTCCAGGAGAGCTGGGGGGGGACTTTTTACAAGGGCATGTAGTGATAGGACAAGGGGGAATGGCTTCAAACTGGAAAAGGGCAGATTTAGATGAGATATTAGAAAGAAATTCCTTCCTGTGAGGGTGGTGAGCCTCTGGCGCAGGTTGACTCGAGAAGCTGTGGCTGCCCCATCCCTGGAGGCGTTCAAGGCCAGGTTGGATGGGGCTTGGAGCAACCTGGGCTGGGGGGAGGTGTCCCTGCACAGGGCAGGGGGGTGGAAAGAGGTGATCTTCAAGGTCCCTTCCAACCCAAACCATTCTATGATTCTATGAACTCTTGTTCTCTGTGTGCTCACTGTCTACGGGGAGAGGCTTCTCCTGGAGAACCACCCACTGCTCGACCCAACACCCTCACAATTTTGTGACGACCGATACTCATACAGATGGGAGGGAGATCAGTTGGGTGCTTGTGCAATGGGGGGTGTTACAGAGTTGGAAGTTGGTATCGGCCCTTAAATCTAGGGATTCACACCTAGCCATGACAAAACACCTTTATATCATCCTAGTAGTGTGAAGGAACTTTAAATGCATTTAAAATACACTTACACGCGCTTTACGTTCCCTTTATGTTGATGAGCGTTGCCATAATACAGGATTAGAAATCCCATGAAGCGGCTAATGAAAACCCTTTGATGCTGTGACGTTGATAAAGCTGCCGCTTCGCTTACAGAAAAAAGGAATTTAATTTTTCTGTCTGTCTGTCTGTCTGTTTGTTTCCTGTCCCAAAAGCTGGGGCGTGCGTTTTGGTGACGAGGGCTACATCCGCATGTCAAGAAACCATGCGAACCATTGCGGGATCGCCAGTTATGCCTCTTACCCGCTGATATAGATGGACCCTGTGCTTCAGAGAGGACTCCTGAGGCTTCAGTTAAACCACTGATGCGACGCTTGCATGGATCTACTGACTTCAAGAATCATTTTCTGGCCCTGTGGGTGACATCTTTCAGTTAGATCAGCCCGTCTTACAGGCTGGGAGGGAGTCCTTTGCATGGGAGGATTTTGGAATATGATTTACAGGTACCTAGTG
>VZSZ01003184.1:661607-736545 GCA_013398815.1 Ibidorhyncha struthersii | reverse complement strand
AACTTCCCTCGACCTGCTGGCCACACTCTTCTTGATGCACCTCAGCATGCCATTGGCCTTCTTAGCCACAAGGGCACATTGCTGGCTTACGGTCACCCTGTTGTCCACCAGGACTCCCAGGTCCCTTTCCACAGAGCTGCTCTCTAGGAGGTCAGCCCCTAACCTAAACTGATGCATTATCCTCTCCAGGTGCAGCACCCTAAACTTGCCCTTGTTGAATTTCATTAGCATACCATTTCTCCTCAAAAACTTTCCATTAATTTTTTTGGCCTTTTCTAAATTACAACATATGTTTATTTTTAAGAAAAAGCTATTTTGCTGTTAACTGCCATAATCATGAGAAATATAACAAAATACTATTGAAAGTTACCAATAAGTCAAGCTCTTGAAAGTTAGAAGAAACATCAAAATTATCTCGGAATCACAAAATTTTCAGAGTTGGAAGGGACCTCTAGAGATCATCTAGTCCAACTGTCCTGCTTTGCAGGATTGCCTGGAGCACATTACTCAGGCTGCATCCAGGCTGGTCTTGAAAATCTCCAGAGAAGGGGACCCCATGACCTCCCTGGGCAGCCTTTTCCAGTGCTCTGTCACCCTAACTGTAAAGAAGTTTTTCGTAGTATAAATGGAACTTCCTGTGTTCCAACTTGTGTCCTGTCACTGGGAACCACAGAAAAGAGTCTGGCTCCATCCTCCTTCAACCCACCCTTTAGACACTTATAAGCAATAATAAGGTCTCCCCTAAGCTTTCTCTTCCCCAGGCTAGAGAGTCCCAGCTCTCTCAGCCTTTCCTCATAAGTGAGATGCTCCAATCTCCTTATTCATCAAACAAAAGAATCCATCAAATCTGACAGTCAAACAGTACACCAATACAACCTTCATAAGTCAGAATCTGGTATTTTTATGGGGACTAGCATCTTGCCCTGATCAAATACTGGGGAAACAGCCCGCTGCCTCCTTACCATTATACTGTAGCTTCAGAAAGGTTTTTATGTTTTTGGAGGCCTTACAATACGTTTATCACTACCTTCTAACAGACAATGCTACCAAGCAAAGAGACAGAGGGTTTTTTTACAAGTGTTTCCAAAATATTTATCAATGTCTGTCATCACTAGTCCTTTCACAGAAGGGCTGTTAGATATTTAAATATTTTTCAAAATCCAGTCAAAATATTCCAAAGTACAGTCCGAAACATCAATCGGTTCATGCAGTAGTGGTTGAGGTAGGCAATTCTCAAGTAACAGTTAACATTTTGATATTAATACAATGCCACAGTGAATTACATTTATTTTATCAGCAATTAAAATATCTATTCACCAAAATCATAATGTGGTGTGTGCAGCTCCTCCTTTAAGCTAAAGTGATACAGGTTTGGGGTGAAAATGGCCCTCAAAAGAAAAGCTGAACTAGCCCACTGGCTCCTGTGCAGCTACATTACAAAGGTATTATTCAGGGAAGGAAGAGTTGTAATGAAGCAGAGTACACAAACATCAAGTGAGACCTGTTTTGAAGAAAATAAAACACACATGTAGACACATGACTCTTAAAGAAGCTGCATTCAGCCATACCACTTACAGTTTTTCCTGCATCTGCATCTGTTCCAGACAGATAAAAGAAACTACTGAAGAGATCTTTTTGAGTGCTCAAGCCCACACAGAACTTCTTTTATAAACCTCTTTCCATCAACAACAGAAGCAACCAAAAAAACCCAACAAAAACATAAATCCCAAATCCCCAAAGGTGATAATGTCTGAAGACTCGTACCTATCTCAAGGCAGTACAGGCAGAAAGGATTTTGAAAGGCACTTGACTGTTTTGTACCTGACAGTATAATTAGCTTCTCCCAAAGCTTTTCTGTCTTTTTTGTACTCTTTAAACATTTCTAAAGAATTTTCAGCAAGCAGAGATTCTGGGGAAGGATCCTGTAGCTAGTAGAAGCATGTGGAATATCTACTTAAGAACACTGCACTGAACACACAGATATTTTGATTTTTACGTGTAATTTATATTAAGAGTAGCAGCCACCACAAATATTTAGCTGCTACACACAGCAGTGTTACAGCAAGCTTATGCAGAAATTCTCTCTTTGTCAGTTAAAGAGAAAGGAGTAGGAGACAGTAGACAAAATTTTTGACCAAGTAGAGTCCTAAATCATGGATGACAGGAAAATGGGATGTAAAAATCCCTCCATTTCCAACTGGTGTAAAGTTGAGACAGGTTGGATTAGACCAAGAGAAGCAGATATGCTGCCGGAAAGATGTCAGAAGAATAGGAACACAGAAAAATTAAGGTTGAAATGGACCTCAGGAGGTCATGTAGCCCCAGCCTCCTGCTTAACACAGGGACAGCTATCATCTGAGAAAAGAGCTGGTCACTCTAGGATGATTTTACTTGGAGAAGTGTTTGCTTCACAGAACCCACCACTGAAGAACAACTTTATCAGATCAGGGAGAGAACGGGACCAGATTCTGCATTGCCTTCTTGTTCCAATATGGTGGTCTTTCCAGGCCATAATGGATGCAGACCACCCAGGGCGCTGCAGAAAAAAAACAGAAGGATTGTTTCTTCTATTATTTATTATTCCTCAAGGGGAGACACAAAGGTACATATTATCTGACTTTTGGGGGGACTGATCTGGGCTTTTTTCTAACCCGTTTAAATGCAAAATAGAAACATAAAAGACAGAAAGCAGTTATAGCTTAGATGCTATGGACATAACTAGACCTCCATAGAAAGAGCAGAAACTAGGGGCTTACGGCATGCACCTAGCCCATTCTTTGGTAGTCTAATTTACAAGGTAGAGTACTCTTATTTTAGTACAATTGGCAGATTGTATAAACCTGGCTAGCAATCACCACACACAACAAATCCATTATGTCTAGTTGAGATAGACCAAATGACAAGTCAGTTACCCCCCCATGATTATTTTCTTAAGTTCTATTAAAAAGTTCACTTTCTGCAGAAATAGAATTTTCTACACAACCATATTGTGCTTGAAAATACATGTATTTTCTGCCATAATTACTCTGTTCACCCAGCACTAAAAAATAAACAAAAGCCACCAAATAAATAAATAAAATTCATTTCCTAGCATCCAACATCCAGAATAACAGCTCATCTACTTTACTGAAACAGATGGGCCACCATGACACTCTAGGTGTTGAAGATGCACATAGAACACTTTCCAACACCCTCTAAAGTTTGAGGGGTTTGGAAGATACCCTAGAAAGTGAGTTGTGAAGATTTGAGAAACAGAATTGCCAAATCAGCCTGGTGTTAAAACTGCAAGCAATATAGATCTTCTAAAGTTAGGCCTAAAAGAAAAACTGTGAGCAGTACAAATGGATTTCAGTCAACCCCATGATACAAAAGTCCTTAGGTGATCTTTTTAAAATGGCATTAGCTAGAGAAGCTAAACTCTAATTTGCATTAAGAAAAATTTGCTGGGGAGGCAAAAAAGATCACCTCTGCACCGAGTATAATGTTAGAACAGCCAAATAGGCCAGCTCCTTCCAAGACATAGGATAAGAAAAATTTGTGCACAAAATGTGAAATGAGTGATTTCCAGTATTGTGTGCTACTAACTCCCTCAAAATACACCTACATATATACACACTGTTCTTTGAAAGAGTGAATTTACGACAATGAATAGATATGTTATTGTAAAAGGATGAAAGGGTAACTCACAAAAATGCTGATGGAAGAGATATAAACAGGTTTCAGAGTGCAGTAGATGCCGACCAAATGAAGGACCTGCTTAGAAGAAGCACTCAGGCACCTATCAGGGCAGTGCTGTAAGTCTTGACTGGAAATGGAAGGCAATGGCTAAAAGCGGATTGCCTGAAAATGTTCTGCTGTACGTTGCACTTTACTAGTAATAATTACTTTAACAGTGAACTGAAACAGAATAAAAACAAAAATCACAAGCAGTTCACCCAATTTTAAGGAAATTATAAGCTTTGACATATCCAATGTATGTTCTGTTGAACAATTTTGCTCACCAGTGAGAGAACCCGACAGTTCCCACGGCTCATATACACTTCTAAATTATAAAGTAGCACAGGAATTATTTGAATACAGACACTTGCAGTAGTCTCAGCTCTCTTAGTACTTGACAACTGACTTGTTTAGGAGAACAGGAAAATAGTATGTATGGTAAGTTAAGAGAAAAGATAGGAGTAATATGCCTAGTTAAATTACTACAATGTGTTTCTGGAAGTTCCTAGAAAAGACAGGTAGCCATTATTGAAAACATAGAGATGGCTAAGACTGTCACTTTAAATTCCTTTATTCTTAAATAGTGGATGGAAGGCAGGGAGAGAAAAGTATATATATATATTTGCCCAGCACTTGTACTCTCCACTTGGCATCTGGTTTTGGCTCTGAGATGGAGCACCAAGCTAGATGGATCTTTAGTATGACCTTGTGCCAACAGTCTGTGTTCATACAGATATTTTTGTTTCCTTTGATCCTAAAAAAAACATGGAGTATATTAGGGACAGATTTACCAGTGGCTATCCATCGTTGGGGTAAGGCGAGCATTTATCTTGTACCCTAATGATTGCAGTGAAACCATCGGGACATAGACCATCAGGACATAAAAAGAATTAAGAAACCATCCTACTAGTTTCACAATACAGATTCTTGTATTACTGATTTTTGTTTCCACTGATTTAACTGAAGTTATTTTCCTTCTGCATGGTTACTAGATCAGATTCAAGCCCTCATTACAAAAACAGATCTCTAATCGATTTTATCATACGAGCCCCAGGGTCTCTACAGGGTTGCACACCCTTCTGCTCAACTATGAAGAGCATTTTGCATCCTTTTTTTCTCAAAAGTCTATTGTAAAATATTTAGGAGAAAAAAACTGCCTTATTTTTAATGGTATAAAACAGAACTTTGTTAATTCAGTGAATGCCTACTCAGGCGCTGAAGAATTTGTAGTATTCAACCATAGATCTTTGTACTGAACAACAAGTCCAATCATTCTGGTTGCATTATACAAAGTTCCAGGAATTCTTTGGCATGAAAGAACTTAAATACATTTTCTCTGGTATATGGAAATAATATTTGATTTAAAGATCTATCACACAGAAGTCAGTGTTAACAAAACCTAGTTTAATTATAAACAAGTATTTTAATGTTATTTAACCCCTTTTGTGACTTCTTTATGACCAATTCAACTGCCTTCTTGGCCCTGAATTATGATTCAGGCACAAATTCTTCATATCATTAAGCAGATACATAGCACTGAGAGAAGAAGTATCCCCAACAAAAACGTTACCATATTTTTCCTTTTTAGAAATCAGTACTTTTGATTACATAAATGATCATGGAGCAAGGAATCAAAACGTGTTTGTGTGGGAAATCAGTCGGATCATTCTTGGACTCCCCTAAACCTCAAGCAACACATGCTGACAAAGAAAGAAATTCTATTGTTTTTGCATTCCTTGCATTAACTTCTTATTTTACCAAACTCCTCATTCTGAAGCTTTTAAAAAGAATATGAGTATTAAGTAATTTATGCTTACTATTTTAATTTATAATAAATAATAACTAACAATACAGGTGCTTCCAAATTAAGCTAATATTAAATTAATATTAAATTAAGCAGAGCCCTTTTTCCAGTAGGCATGTTACTCTCTAATACTACAGCCTGATCCAACACCTATAAAGCAATATACCATCTCTAAAATCAGCGCGTGACAGCTGCAACCACACAAGGGTTTGAGGTATGATAACTTCCCTTTATAACCTAGACAGGACACAAAAGCCACAAGATACAAATACTCAAAGAAAAACACAAGAAAACCAGCAAGCAAAGTTCAACACAAGCTGTTATTCTTCCCAATAGCCGAAACCAAAGCAACACTAAATGCAGTAAACCAGTTTCAAATCTGGAAAGAGCTGGAAACTTTCTATGGTAACTTTCTTATACTGCTACATAAAACTTTCTTGATTTGGTATCCATGGAACAATTATCCCTCTGCTTCAGAACTGATCATTCATACTAGTTTGTCCACATTAACAATCTATAAGAAATATACCATGAAATGGACCAAAACCAGCCTCCAAATCTAGCTCCTCCAGAATGTTAATACCTTTAGTCTACAAGCAGTTAAAACATGCAGCTGGCTTGTTAAAACAAAAAAATATTAATGCATGACTTCCCCCAAAATTTTTAGGTAGGCATAAAAATTAAAACCAGCTATCATCGCTTTTTGAAATAAAACAAAGTAATTTTATCCCTTTCAGAATATCAGATAGTACGCAACAGGTTTTAATCATTATTTGATCAGCTCTAAATACAGGACACAATAGAATTGTTCACTAAAGTTCTGCCCATTTCTGCTTGTACTTTTGATTCCAGGAAAATTATACAGTGAAATTATTCTGTAAACAATTCTCTGCATAATAAATAGATATGGAAGAGTGTGAGCACATGGAAAAAGAACAAGAGTTCAGTTCTCAGATTGAAATTATGTTGGCTTCTGCTTGTGCAAGCTGTGTATCTTCAATGAGGTTGCAGTAATGCCGGAAGCATTTCCGCATGAATTCAGTCCTTATTCTCTCCAGACTGCCTGCATTATTTATTTATTTACTTACTTACTTTAAGAAAGGTTTCTCAAAAGAGATTTCACATTCAATAAAATTCTAGGCCTCTTCCATCCTTCCCCGAGTTAAAAATATTCCATCACTAGAACTATTGTACGTAACTCTTAAATACATTTTGTTCCAAGTGAGATCATAGCCCTTTAGATATAAGACCCTTTTACCCATTAGACGGGTTTCCTTATTAAAAGTGTTCTATTTTGTTTTTATTTATTCCTTTTAAATGGTAATACTAAAGCCTTGAGTGAATTCAGAAAAGGAAGAATGAAAACATTTTATGGGAATCTTTTACATTTGTGGCCTGACAGTGGGAAGACAAGGATGCATAGTGTCTTACTGCCAGGGGACATAACACGGCCTTGCTGAAAACAGACTTGAGTGACTGGACTTTCTAAACTTGAGAGCACTAAGTAAGAAAAGATGATTTTGACCTATTTCACAAAACAGTCTATTTGGACTCATAGGCGTAAATTCATAGAAGAGGCATCTGAGTCAGCTAAGGATTTCCCATAGCAGAAACTGAGAAAATTCAGACTTCTGTTGGTGTTTCAAAACAGTAATTAACAGGCACAAGTACCTTATTCATACTTCTGTGTCAGTCTCATCTTTTAATAACATCCTCACCTTTTGCTGCAGATCTTTGGTCATCATTTTAATGTTTCCTGTAATTGCTTAACGCAGTTCTTGAAAACATTTGGATTTTCTTAAGTTGTTTGTTCAAGTTGCCCAAGGCTACAGCAAAAAAAAAGCATTGCAAAGCAGAGAAAGCAGCCTTCAGTTTGTAGAGTAATTCTCAAGAGTTAGCAAACCAACTGAGAATACAAAGGAAACAGTATATACAAAAATATATAGGACAGTTAGTAAGACCTTTCTAATGTCTATGTAGGATTGTATCTTACAAAAGGTTATCGACAACTTTGTGTATCCCAATTTCAGAATAAAACTTTCAGACTTTTCCTTTCTGTTGGAAGTTAGAAATATATTTAGATATGCTAGGCAAAGAATTAATATAATTTCTGCTAGTTGCACATCCAGTTAAATGACAAATCTCTTTCCTTGATATTTAGAGCCATCGAACATAATTATAAACTTTGTTTACTTTTCTGTTTTACTCTTCAGTTACAATTCTAAACAACATTAGGCATGTGTATCTCTATCATTGGCTATTTTGCAGCAGATACATTCAGATGTAGAGATTAAATTACAAAATTTTCAATAGCAATGGCCCCTGATCTATTACAAAAAACAAACTTCCATCTCTAAGCAACTGATCTCTTAGCAACAAGAAGCACCTGCATAAAAGATGCCACAGAGAGTGATCACCAGAAAACCTAGTCAGATCTTTAAAAGGAGCACATCAGTAACAAAGATAGCACTCTTCACTGGTAAAAATCAAGAAGTAACAAGACGACACAGGTAAATTCTTAATTCATTTTCTAGCATTTTTCTTCAAACAGTGCAAGTAGGAGACTACTAAAGAAATGGTTTTTTATTTTGTTTTTGAGTGGGAAGCGTGCCTTCTGGACCTGCTTTGATCTGAGTTACTGTAATTAACTTTGTGTAAATTATATATTGTCGTTATTTAAATAGAGATTTTTTTTTTTAGTAGAAAATCTGCAGGTCTTAAACCAAATCCTCGGTATTAAAATTACAATATCGTGTTATATATTTTGTAAGTGCTCTACAAAGTTTCTTTAAAAAAACCCACCACAATGTTCTTGAAGAATAGTCATCCTTCGAAAGTGTTCACTTCATTCAATCTTTCAAACTGTTTACATTACACTAAGAAATAATAAAACTTTTTAGGTTTTATAGATACAGGCTCCAATGATTAAAAAACTAAACCTGTTCAGTGTTTCTGTGGTCTCTGCTTTCATTCTATGTACTCTAAAGTGGATTTTTATTCCATTCACTGTATTTCGTGCAAAGATTTGTATCATAACAAAGTTAAGGTAGAATAGGTAGCATGGAATGGACACTGCCAACAGTTGACGATGTATAGCAATGTAGAATTAGTTGGAAAGTGAGTGAATTTGGACAAACCAACATTTCCAAGCATCATTGTCACAGCAGGAAAAAAATGGATGATGAGCGAGGTTAAAAAAAGGTCATCAGGTAGAACAAGTCCAGAACTGACTCAGAATTTTATTCTGGCATAGCTTGATCTCTCTCAATTGGTGCTTGCTGTGGAAAAGTGCTATCTTTCTTTAAGCTATTACATCTTAGCTAATAATTATTTCTGATTAATAAAGTCATGTGCAGGAAGAATGGCTTGAGAATAGTCACGCATTCTTTCTTAGTCTTGTTTTTTCAAATGCTCAGATAAATTTTCTTCAGTATTAATTTACATACTTTGATAGAATACTTGGTATTTATAGCCAGAAAAAGAGTCATAAATTTAATTTATATTTCTTACAGAGTGGTCCCTTCTGTGTCAACTAACTTTTTGCTTAAGTTGGTCAAAGTATTTGCTAGCAATAAAAGTACTACAGCAGAGACATTATTATGGCAGAGAGAACTGCCTTCTGTCTGCCAAATTAGAAACAAACCTACCCGGCCTGTAGTAATAGAAAAGGGATAGTATGTATCCCTTCTGTATGAAGAGTGAGAAAACCCTCCTCATATAGGTCTGCTTTGCCATAATCATAATAAGGAAATGCAATAAAAAGTGTGTTAGAGAGAAATTTCAGTTGTTTATTCACAACTCATTTTCTGGTTAGCTTTGATTTAATTAGAGCTTATGGTGTTCCAAGGAAACTTTGAGGTAGACAGGCAGTAAAATATATTCTTACCAATACTGCAGCAGTTTGCCTATCTCCATAGCTCTTTTTGGTGGCTTATAAGCACTGACATACCGCTTCAGCAGATGTACATTTCAGACAAAACCCTTTTACCATCTAACGTGGATAGTACATTGCATGGACATTATGTTGGTTCCTAAGCAACAATGAGACCTTTTGTGAAAGGTACTGAAACTGGCAAGTTATTTTTCCAAATCATACATCAGACTGCACCTAAAACCTCCGAAGAGGACATAGTCCAAATTCTAATTTCAGATCATTATTCTTCTGAAAGAAAAATCAATATAATTACAGGTTGTTCAGAAAGCAGAAACACTTATTGTACAGTTATTTGGGAAGCACATAGTGTACCTTGCATCACACATCCATGCTGCATAAATAGCTGCAAGAAAATAGTATAGACACTGGTCAGAAAGGAGAGAGATGACTACCAAATTTTTAGTTACATAGAGCACGTTGTCACTCCAAGTCTTGCTCACTACAGGCAATTGTGTTTTTATGACTGGCTAGTTACTTTGAAGACTTAACGCTCTAGTGGAAAGTGATTTTTCAGGATGTGAATATTCATCCTCTGAAGATCAATTTAGATGTCTAAAGTAACTAGCAATTTCTAGAAGGATACATTTAAGTCAAGACTTTCAGAATATCAACACTTTCACGGGCTAGTCCCAAAGACAACATCCAAACCCACCTGACAGTACATTATAAATACTTTATTTTAGAAGCTCACTAAGCTTATTGATCAATAGCAACAGAAAAACCTCATTTAGCCATTTCAGCAATAATTTATCATCTTGATCAGTACTTGGTTATATGTCAGCAACATCAGATCTTTGGTACTAAGGATCACTATAAGGATCTAGTAACTTCTTTGGAATGTTTAAAGGCAGGACTTACAGCTCCATTGTACTGGGAAAATAATTTACATAAATCACAAGAGCAGCCTGCAGGATACTTATTTGATCATCACCTTACAGGAATTACAGCTCCAAGCTCATTACAGTGGCTTCAAATGGTTCCTCCATGACACTTAAATGTGTGTGTAAATGACTTGCTGTTTGAAACATGGCAAGATATTTCAGTAGATGACCTGGAATGACAGGCACAAAGATGGTAAGTTCAAAAAATGAAGGTTGCAACTACCATGTAAGGGCACAGAAAACAGGCATTGCCTTTACTACAGTTATCCAAACAAATAGCAATATTCAAATAGAGGTCTACATTCATAGAAGGTATTCTAACGTATTTGTTTCCAAGTCAATGGGTTCAATCTGCATTGACCAGTTAAGTCCCAGACATGTGCTAGTACTAGCTGGTGCTCAGAAAACTGACCAAACAGACTCCAAACAACAGGAACATCAGCATTTACAACAGTACTGCAACTCAAACCTTCTTCGCACTTTGCAAATTTACGGTACACTTTGAGCAGGAGGAGTGACAAGAAATTGAGTTCTGTCACTGCTGAGGCATACAAGAAAAGCCAAATGCTCTTTACAGTTGTGCATGAGCCACTGGTGGCCACCACTAACATGTAACAAATATGCAGTAGCATTTTAGAAGTGATAATGAAGGCAGCTGACAGAGCTTTAAAACTCAGAGAAACATGCTCTAGGGATAGATCCTATTCATCTGTGAAACAAGGTAACACTATCATAAGAAGGCTCACTAAGATTAAGAAATACACAATTCCAACTAATAGCAAAGGCATCAAATGTAACAATCTTTCTTATCTCACAGTACAGACATATTATTTCAACACCACAAAATCATGGATATTTTCTGCATTTGTCTCTCACTTGCACTCTGACATAACATTAAGCTCCCACCTCCTCCTTTACTTGTCAAGAGCCCCTTTAGATTGCCAGGATGATCATTATTAAATTCCCACTCCCAAGCTTTTGCTGAAAGCTGTCACTTCTTCCTTGCCCCTTCCTCCTCCTCTAATGCAAACAACAGATAAATTTTTAAGTGCCATTTAGATTAGATTTCATAGTAAGCAAGTGGTACAGTATTATTCTACAAGGCCATAATAATCATTCAACATTGCTAGAATCCATTTCCATGGTAATTAGATGGGATAGACCTCTACGACTACACAAATTCTAGCCCACTGACTCAAACACTAGAAATGGCTGAAAAGGTAAGTATATGCATTGTATTCATTCCCTAATGTTCATGTTTTACCATAATTATCTTTCTTTTGAATTGCAGGGGATTGAATTAAAAGTAGGGAACAGACCTAAACAAGCCAGAGAGCTTTCAAAAGCAGAGAAATATAAACACCTAACTTTAAAAAGGCTGCTCTGCCTATTGTAATTGTACATTAAACCATCTATAATAAGACAGAGCAAAGGATTGGATCACTAAAGCACAGATTCAGAGCGAGTGAAAAATGAATAAGAAAAAAAAATTATAATCAAAGACAAAGAATGTCACAAGAAGAGTAACAATCTATCAAATGACCAATAAATTGTGATGGAAGTTTCTCAGTGACATCCTCATCGCATCCTGAGAGAATTACTGTATTAGAAGAGACCACAGAATATTGGGGAGCAATTTCCAGTGTGACACTAAACATACATGCAATCTGATGCATATAGAATAATTGTACAGCTCAGTTTACAAGCAATGGTAAGCACTCTCAAGTTTAAAAAAGTCTTTTGATGTGTTTAAACCCCACAGACTTTCAAGGGAACAAGAGGATCCCTGTGTCAAGGCTTATGTGACATACGCTGTACACCTGGTGATAATTAGCCACTTCAAATTAATTAATTCTTTAAAAGAAATGTAATCATGTAACAAAAAAAAAAAAAAGATTCTTTTTAGCGGTTCTTACAAAAGGTTTCACACAAATACAACTACTTTTACAGTAGTTCCACATATGACTTCTTATTCAACAGCTGGGAAAAGAATTTCTGACTTTGCAATAAAATCCACAGTGTGGAGGCAATGTTAAAATAGTTGTATGTAACTCCTTCGGTGTGAGCTCTGTTAAACATGCAGTCAAGAGTGGGAGACAGTTCTCATCCTATGTTAAGTGCTTTAATTCCAATACAGCAAGGTAGTTACATGCCTAAAACTAATTAAAAATAACTATTTCATTTGTCAAAAGGTAGCGTGTTCCTTTTAGGCTATATCAACATTGGCAAACTCTGTAGTACAACAGGAGCAGATCTGTAAAACAAAATGGTTATGATCCACTCCCTACACTACACACATTTCATGGGAGTTCACTTCAATATAGATCTAAACTGGCTTTGCCATTTGAGTCCCTGTTAAATGCCCCTGGTGTGCATGAGACACAGCTTTGGAGTACATTACCTGATTTATTTTCACCCCAAAAGACCCCCGTTTGCATGCTCTGAGATAGCTCTGTGATACGTGCTGAAGCACAGGAACGGGAATAATCTGAAGGTTTGCTATTTAAGCAGACCCTGATACAAACTAAACCACCAGTGCAGACACCATGAGCCACTGTCCCCCGGGGCCTACTGCATGTTTAGGTAGCATCCGCAGAACAAATACAAGAAAACCACTACTTACCAATAGCTAGACATTAGCCTTCTAGTTGTGAAATGCACAAGAAAAGCTATCTACACACTTGCATGTAGAAGGCTGAACGTTTGCAGTCTGCATGAAACTGTCAATCTTAATTGAGTGAAAACAATCAATATGTAGAATCAGCTTCTAGAAAGACAGGAAGGCTATAACATTTTATCTGGAAAACTAGACTTACGAGGCTTATATAAGCCAATAGATTTATTTTTGTGTGAAATCAGTCTATTTAAAATTTTATTTTTCCAAACTGTTTAGTTAAACCTAGATCAGTTGCTTGAGAAGCTGCTGATATTGGTCACTAACATTTGGGGATTTATAACAAGTAGCATATTTTTTTCCCCGATGTCTCTCCTGACAGATGAACCAGTACAGAGGAAAGAATTCCAGCACTCAAGAATGGTTCTTGAAGAGTTTTCAGGAAGTTTTATGATCTCCTTCTCAAAATTATCAGAATTTTTCAGCTCCAGTTCTACAGCATGATACATAATTTGTTCTTTTACTGACACAGTCATTAAGTACAAAGATTTAACTGGAATAAAAGGGGTCAATACAGTAATCCTTTAGATAGATGGACTTTTTTCTTTACTGTGGATTGTCATCATTCATCATATCACTTTTTGCAAGAAAACATTTAACAGAACATAGAATTTTCTCAGAGTGCTTTATTGTCAAGACCTAAAGATCAGTAATCTAAAGGGCCCTCTGCTGGCAAATGCTTTCCCAGCTGTTAAGATCCACAATTATTGTCAGGTCAGGCAGCCTGTGCACATCCATCTCTTTTGTCACAAAAGCACTTCCTTATAATAAGTCTCTTTCCTCCCACTGTTTGATTTTAAAAGCTTTTTTCCCCCATTCCTGTCCCCCTTCTACCATATAAGTAACAATCAGAACCAACACATCCCTCTGATCAAACACATACCTCAATCAGCTGTAAGGAAAGGAAAATTACCTATAAAAGATTTTAAGACAAAATGAGCAAGAATAGCGAAGGCTTATTTCATGCATAATGGGCACTCTAGCTTTGTTCCACTTCTAAACTTCTTCAGTCTATTCGGTGACTACTTTCTGTTAAAATTTACTTGGCTGAGTTTTTATTAGGAGCAATTTACAATTCTTAAAAAAAAACTATGGGTACAAGCAGGATGAGCAGTTCAGCTGAAATATTTTTAAGACTAATTTTTCATGGTGCAGTTGGCTTTGCAATAAAAAAGCATTGGAAATGCAAACCTTGAAAGTCTGTTTGGATCATACTCAGTGAAACGAGGCAAAGAACTTCTCAATACAAGAAATGCCAATTGTTCATTATAAGACCCTGAGGAGCCACTTTGCCTAAAAATAAGATGGCTTCAGATCAGTTCAAGAGTATAAAAAGGATTGAAATTTAACACTGTGCATTTAATACATTTTATCGACATGAAAGCATGATCCATGATTTATAAAAATTATAAATCTAACAGCAAACTGCACACTGATGCATTGAATATCATATCACAGCAGAAAAAGGCTTTATTCTTTTACCAAAAAATTATAAAATTAAGAAGTTGGGGTAATCTAGAACTGAAAATCCAATCCATTCCAATATATACATTTTGAAAAGATAGAAACCTGCCTCCATTTCTCTGTCAATACAAAGATAAGCTTTAGCTGTGAATAAGTACACCCCACAAACATATCAGCACCTTGAACTCTAGCAGGTCTTAACCTTCAGATTTAATTTCATAGATACAGGTTTGTACGTATAGATGTGTTTATTTCATACCACCCAAATGCATAACTACCTACATACTTCTCTTCATAGGGAATATGAGGCAGAGAAACTACTGTACAGACACAACAGAATGTCTTGGAGATGAAAAAAACAATGAACATCAGAGCCTACCTGTGGCAATGGAGTACAAAGATGAAGTTCATCCAGATCCAGAGAGAAAGCAACAAAAAAAGTGAAACTATATGCCCTAAGTGTAGTTATTTCCTTCTATAATGCTGTAAGCTCATATAGTGAAAGGGACTGAAACCAATAAAAGTATTTACATATACATGCAGGCATGCTTTTATTGTGGTAACGAATAGTACCCAAGGAAGTTTAAATTAGCATTTTTACTTGTGCTAAACAAACATCATTAGTGTGCAAGAGTGAAACCAATAAATACCATTACATGATAAAAAATGCTTGTGATTACAAAAACATTTTTCAAAACATGCAAGACAGTACAATAGTTGAACGTGTACAAGTGTGATGTGTGTACATAAGGGGTGTACTGCTAGCTACTGGAATAGCACGCACATTTCCAAAAGGTCACCTGGCACACGGTGTCATGGTCATTTTGGATCACAGCAATGCCGGAAGCCTTGCATAGCAATCCTCCAAAATACTAGAGCCTGGCATGCACCTGCAACGTTTTGAGCCACTGCTTGCCCCCTTCCCCAGGGTTTTGTCTGTACTCTAGATATTTTCTCCTTTGACCATAAATACCAATCTTCTTACTACCTAGAAAGCATCTACCACATTCTTAGCTTAGTTTAATATAACTATAGCACTGACAGTTACTACAAAGTAAGCTGTACTTTCTTCTGCAATGTGAGACCAAAGTACAAGATCAACAAGAAAGTACTTGCTGAAAGTAAACAGTAACAAAAAGCTTCCTATTCAGTAAATACATCCTTCAATTTTGAAACATTGTCGCAGGAAGGAACAAAGCAAATCTAGTCTTAATTATTGTCAGAGCAGGATTAAGAAGGTGTTTTATTAATAAATTACTGTGCAGATGCAAGCAGTATCTTTCTGTGGTTATGTGAGTTCTCATTAATAGAATAACATCTTCCTACTCAGGTACAATCACCTCTCTATGTCTTAAAGTCAAAAGTATGCAAAACAACTTTGAAGGAATCCTTCCACTCCCCCTATGAATAACAGACCTGTCCTTTTGCTTGGTTTTTGCTCTTTCCTGTGCCAAGTGCTGGTTACTGCCTAAGGAACAACATGGTACCAGACAATCCATGATCCTGTTTGTTATGGCATATGCTATATTTTTCAAAGTATTAAGCAGAAGAACCATAAAGAAATGCAAAGCATTAGACTACACTCAAAGGCTGACAATAAAAATAAAACATAATACATTGTTTCAAACAAAAACCTGGGGTACACTCTACCTGCATAATGAAAAACTTAGTTATTCTGGAAATTCAAGGACTCTGGCACTACAGGCATGCAGGAAGAAAAAAGGCTAAGCAACAGAGATAAAAGCTTGAGTGAACCCATTCAGTGCTTCCACATGTGCTGAAAGTTTAATTTCTTGTGTTTTGGTTAGAAATTTGCAAGGAGTACAGTACTCAGCACTCAGCCAAGCCAATATCAGAGATAAGAGGTCTGTCAGCCAAAGCATCCAAAACTATGCTTCAATACCAAGGTCAGAAAAGCTTTTTCATTTCCAAGCAAAAAGACCGTCTTGCTGCATGCCTGTTTTGACTTATGATGTAGCTTGTCCTGGCAAGCAGTCCAGGCAGTCACTATCATTATAAAATAAAGCTACCTCAAGAGCTAGTTTGCTCATTTACAAGATCTACAAAGGGATTGAGAGGTACTGACTAAAGCTGAATGTATCTTTGAAAAACTCTGCCTCTTTCCCCTTTCTGTCTCTCTAAAGCAAACCAGAATCTCTTGGAAAAGATGGTACTGGAAACTCTGAATCCAATGCACTACAACATCACCAGCCTAGTACCAGAGACGATGCCAGTGGCCACAGTGCCCATCCTCATTCTCATGTGCTTTCTGTTTCTAATATGGAATCATGAAGAAACTTCATCAATACCAGGTAAATTAACTTTTTTAGCTATAGTATCACCTAAAAGCTGTCAGAGTATTTTTTTTGTTTGTTTCTCAAATTTAAGTGGGAAAGTAATGTTGAATAATGATTGTATGCCAACAAAATTTACTGATTTACTGATTCAGTTTAAATAAAACAGCTTTTTAAAATAACTGATAAAAGAAATCTGGGTCTACTTAACCTCAGAACCTCCATAACAAACCTGGGTTGGCTATATAAATATATGCCATGTGTTTTTTTCTGCTTTATTATCTATATGCTAGAAAGATATAACACCATTTTACAAACTCTAGATTGTTCATATTTTCATGTGTTATAAACTTCTATTTTTTGCATGTTTTAAGTTTAAAGCTTTCTGAATGGTCTTTATTAGAAACAAACTATTATCTAGGAAATTATTCAGATCTTAGTAGATTACCAACTTTTCTCTCCCTGTTTGTCACTGAAGATCCTCCAGAACAGAACATCATCAAATGGGTTCCCTTTCAGAGGGCCCCTTCTGTAAGATTTTCGGGCCTTATAGTAGACGTTACAGATTCAGCCTATTTTTCATTAGCTGCAATGCAATGACCTACTGCATGAAGGAGAACAGTGTACACACCTCACAAAGGTATTTGACAGGAATAATCCTGAACCAACGTAGTAGCACCTGAATGAAATTCTGATAAAAGATTCTTGCCAAACATCCTTCAATATGCTAAAACTCTTCAACAGCCGGAGAACAGGGGAAAGTATTCACAGAAGGTTATGCGTTCTGTTTGAACCCTTGATTGGATTAACATGAAGACAGAACTAAATTAATATGGTTTAAGTTTACAGATATTTAAATAATCTGGGTTCTTGCAATTCCTATTAGGACACAGTGGAGCCATAAGCAACTTTTACATTTTTAAACCGTTTGCCAAAGTTCTGTAAATACTTAATTTCTTCTGGTTTACGGAGTTAGATTTATGTTTAACAGGAAAAAAAGAGGCAACTTAAGCTTTCCCTGAAGAAGGAAACTTTCTTTTAAAAGTAATTACAGGCAAATTCTCTCCTACTGTCTCCACTTTCTCCTGTTTGCTGCAACAGGGAAATTTGGTGCTGAGTTACAGTGGAACATTTGAGAATTTTGTTGATTAAAGGCTTATTAATCCATTCTTAGCTTCTACTTAAGCATGTTTTCAGACATTTACAGCAGTAAAGTACTTTTTCCTTTAAGTATCTGTTTTCTCACTCTAATATTAATGACCCAGAGAAATGTAATTAATCATATTTAATTACGTCAAAAGGATATTGACTTTTGTAGGTATTACTAGGACACTTCAACACAAAAAGGATTTGTTAAAATCACAAATTAATAAATCATAAGCAGTTTGTCTAGATCATTTCTTCTTTCTGATATCTAGCCATTGTCCCTCCAAATGTAAGCAGTCTCAAAACAGCAATCTGAAGTTGTACAAAGAAGTAATGAATGTCATTTGTTGTACGTACATTGAATGAACTATAGGTTTCCATAGATATTAATATAGGCTAATAACACAGGATAATAACATAGGTTAATATAGGTTTCAACAACATAGATGCAAGTTTCTCTATGACAGAACTTCAGAAGGGAACTGTATGTGTGAACTGCCCAATGCAGACCTTGACTGTCATGTTTAAAAGCTTTGAAACAGGTGATGATCAGAGATATATTCTTGTCAGTGAGCACTGCTGAGACCAAAATTTTCTTACCCTATTTCTTAGGGCCAGGATACTGTATGGGAATCGGTCCCCTCATTTCACATGGGAGATTTCTCTGGATGGGAGTAGGTAATGCCTGCAACTACTACAATAAGACATATGGAGAATTTGTGAGAGTTTGGATCAGCGGTGAAGAAACATTTATAATTAGCAAGTAAATCCCATTTTATATCCTTAATAATATGAAGAGCTTTTTCATGTCTTTACAACCTCTTTGTTACTTTTTTTCTAAAGTAGAATTGGAGTTGTTATTTAAAAAATTATCGTAAGATAAACCTTTTACTTCTGCTGTTCACAGACCTTTTTCTAATCTTTTGTTTCTTTAAAGACTCTACTACTGAAGTCTATGTGAATTCTCCCATTTTCCTCATGGAAAGGATGATTAAGCACTCTGGCTCAATCCTAAAAACTGTTTACCATGCCTTTTACTATTTCATGTAATATTATGATTACATACTATACAAGAACCTGCAATGTAGAATTAATCCAAATTTTAGTTCCCTGTGTTCTTAAGTTTCTCCTTAAAATGGGAGTAATACTTGAAGATTATGGCTCCAATTCAGCATGTTAATTAAACAAATGCAGCGTTATGGGATTATGAGTAATTCCACTCCAGTTAATTGGATTACTCACAGACTTCGATTATACACAGTATTAAACATAATGCTAAACCAGTCTATCATTTTATTAGCTCCAGTGGATGGTTGCTTTGGATCTTCTGGATGCTTATGAGTCACGCCATGAAAAAAAAAGAGTAGGAAAGCATTTACCATGTGTAATCAATAAAGAATCACGACCTTTTTATTACCAATATCAAACAATCCATACTCATCTTTCATCATGTAAAAGCTTTTGAAAGGCACCATAGTATAGAGGACTATCACAGGATTAGCCATGTGAAGCAAGTCAGCTTCATCTCTGTCTGGTTTTACCTCTGTAAGAAGAGAAAACCATGACAGGAAAACTATTTACATTCCTATCCTACATAGATGTTATAAATATCAACTAATGTGCCATGATGTTTTCATAACATAATACGCTATGAACTCTTATAGCCCTCTTCCACTTTCTGTACTGTCAATTCATCAGAAACAAATCAGGAAGGCTGATAAACAATGCCACACCTGCATCAGACTTTACAGTCAATATATCTCTTTTCTTCAGATGTATTTTTTTGCTGAAAAGCATTGTCAGTACATAGAGAACTAGTATTTAACGTTAAAAAAACCAAAACCAATAATGTAGAATAAAGTTTTCAGTGGGTCATAAATTCACTGCAAAAGTAAACACAACCTGAAATCTGTAAAGTATACTATTTCCACCAATGTCATCTGGATTTTTACCATTAAATCTAATCATACTGAGATGCTAATGCAGAGAGAAGGACTTGCAGTCTTGGTTGCAACAGATGTTGTCTTTTAGAGGACTTCATTAAAAAGTTTTATAAGGAAAATCTGCTTATACAAGGTAATACGTCAAAATCCTTCCTTAAAACATTATGTGTCTCCTGTGTAGATTTGTGGAATGGAAGAAGAAAAATGAGCCTCCTGCACCTTTCCATTCCTGGGGACAGCTGTAATAATGCAACACTATCTTTTCATATTCATGAAAATACAGATGAAGTTCCTTGACTAAAAAAACCCTTTAAGGGAATTAGGAAAAAATAGTTGATGTGGGAAAGTGTAGTAAAGACAGAATGTGCCAAGTTCCTAGGAAGGTTGGACCTGCAGACACACTCCTCCCTATTTTTACTCCAATCCTTAATCCATATTTGTCTATTTGTACCACGTAGCATCTCACTTAACTTTACCTCTGGTCATGCGAAACTATGGTGAAAACCCGGCACTGCCAAAGTCAACAGCAAAAGTCCCTTGCTTGGCCTGACTGAAAAAATAAATTAACCCATGTAAGAAGTCTGGGATTTGGTCCATAAAGTATGCTACGTGGTAAAGAAATTAGTGTATTGTTTCATTTCAATCTCTGTTCTGATTTTCTTTCCTTTTGTTGGATTTCATTTGATCAGGTTTTCATCACATCAGCATTCCTAAAATGCTAGCTCCCTCTAAAGGAATTATATCTTAAAGCAATAATGCTGGTTTACAACCTCTTTGCTAGCACATGTAAATAAACCTTGTCAACTGTAAAAAGAATTAAACATATCAGGGATTTCTCTAACATTTCTATTTAGGCATATTTATCCCATGCATATCATCATATTATGATGCCGCATATTTAAATGATGGATGTATATTTATGCTTGCTGTATGTGCCCAGGAATAACCAAATAGCTACAAAAGTATAGCTGTAATACACATCATGATGAAATTATCAACTGTCAAATATTTTTACACCTCATCTTCTGAAATATATGACATTGGTCATTGCCCAAGTCTATCTTATATATCTACATGTTTCTACGTATGCACACTATCCAGATTAAAATCTTTTGGTAAACATTTGCATTTTAACTGAAAAACAGTTTTAAATCTGAACAGAATACATTATTTCTCTAATACACATTCTGAACGCTTTTTTTTTAATTATGTAAAAGGAACAATATTTAATGTCAAGTATTGTACTTCCTGCTAAATTGAGAATGCAAGTCAGCACTTCAGAGCAACTATAAAATGTCAGAATAAAAATTCTGTGTACAATCTACGAAAACAGTATTTTTGTTTTGGGCTTTTTTTCTCCCCCTCTTTCTTTCCCAGATCCTCAAGTGTATTCCATGTAATGAAACACTGGCATTATGTTTCTCGATTTGGAAGCAAGCTTGGATTACAGTGCATTGGCATGTATGAAAATGGGATCATATTTAATAACAACCCAGCACACTGGAAAGAAATTCGACCCTTTTTCACCAAAGGTAAATCAGTGCACCTTACACTGTATCACTGTAGCACACAGTCTATCTTTTCTGAAATGCTGTTTGTCCTTTGCGTACTTAAATTACAGAAATCAGTTCTCTTGATATATCCCATAGAAATATTTTCTTGCACATGTTCTGTCTTGTTCTAATTGAAAAAAAATTAATTTAGAAGATCTGCACAGCAGAACTATTTATTAATCCTTTAATATGCTAGGAATCAACATAGTAACAGAGAAAAAGATTGAAGTAATTAATATCACTAGGTTGAAATCAAATGGGAAATTACATAAATAAATTCCAGTGTTACTATTTTATGAGCCTGCAGTTTTTTGATTCACCTTCTTTCCATAAATTGAAAATTTTTAACATTTGCATATCATTAGAATTAGCTACTTCTGATGATGTTACAGCTTTCCTAACAAAACTGCCACACTTGTTGCTCTGCAAGCTCCATGGTTCAGAAAAGATTCTCACCAGCTGAGACTGCAGTAGTTTATGACAGTGGTTCCAGAGCCTGAAAATGAAAGCAAAGCAGCTCCTAGAAGAAATCCATTATGTGTTGGTTTAAGTATTCCATACTGGTTTTGTTGATATATCTGTGCTCCTATATATGACACTTGGGCCTTTCCTACATGATTTTGCTATTGAAAAATATCAGCAACTTTGTACTGGTTAAAGATGGCAGGAAAAAAAAAATTGTTATTCTACCTATGCCTGGAACTACCAGTTCTCTCTGTTTACAAAACAGACCTCATCTCTTCTTAATTACAAACATACAACCCCTCTCAATGTATATGTGATAAAATAATGTCTTTAAGGCAACTATAGCAATTCTTGTATGGAAAAGTAATTTAAATAGAGTACTTAGGGCAAGATTTCCAAAGGCATTCAAAAAATATCTGAATCCATTCCAGCTGTAGCTTATCAAAATGCCACTGAACTGCATAGCACCAGAACTGACCACTGCTGTCTGTTGCTTTTGAATTCTTAAAATTCATTAAATCTGTCATGACACTATCTCCACTGTTCATAGACGGGCAGACTAAGGCAGGCTAACACACAGCACGCTGCCAGGCTAGGCTTGTGTATGTCCAAAGTGACATTACAGGTTGCCATTAGCTCACTGCAAAAGCTACCACACTGTTTTAAAGCACCCAGGAGCTACGCTTTCAGAAATATCCTACCAATGCCCAAGCTGTCTTCCCTGTTCAGTGTCATTACAAGGAAATGAGACAGGACGTCCACAGTGCCTGTAATGGAGATGAAGCTATGGATACCCTCCCACACAGAAAAGTAGCACAAATTATGCCAAATATCTTTCCTTGACATGGTATGGAACCTAGCATAAAATGTGTGTCTGAGATACAAAGTGGCTGGATGCAAGGAAAGTTTGGGCTTTGAATTCATTGCCAGTTTAACTCAAAATGCTTATGTTTTTCTTTCAAGAGATGAAAAATCGGTAAGTTTCAGAATGATTTTATACCGTTCACTCACATGATAGTGTTTTACATGTTATTGACATCATTATCGCCAATCAATAAGTTATAAATTTATAAGTGTGAAAGTTAACCAGTCTTTTCATCTTTTCACATACTTTTCAGCTCTGTCTGGTCCTGGTCTTGTGCGTATGATAGCAATTTGTGTTGAATCAACAATTGATCACCTAGACAAACTAGAGGAAGTAACCACTGAAGTAGGAAACATCAACGTGTTGAATCTCATGAGACGGATCATGCTTGACACATCTAACAAGCTTTTTCTTGGGATCCCTTTAGATGGTACTAACAGCTTTATCTTTATACTTTATGATGGATCTAAAGTGCATGTCCAAGGAAAACTCATTGACATCACTCAGCAGTTTTGTTTCAGAAAACAGAGCTCTTACATCACCATATAATAAACAAATTGGTTTAGGAGTGATTCTTAGTTCTAAATAGAATTTTTTAAGACCAAAAATATACATTTAGATTGTCACATTCATCTTAATAAATAGTACCATTTAAAGAGACTTTTATGCACTGAGTTGGTACAATCCCAATATTACATGCACATAAGAATCAGAAATTGTTCCACTAAATGAAATGATTGCCTTGAAAAGTTCAGCTGATAATTTCTCTTCTGTGATTTCTTCATCCTCAAAACCATGACAGAAATAACGTTAGCCTGATGTATAAATTATCCCATTTCAATCTGATGCAAGAGTTCTGCTTCTGCTCTCCCACGGGAGACTATTTGTCTGGTTAACACACCACTATCTCCTTTTTGCTAGCTACCAAGAGTTTTTACAAAGATCTACAGCTTTTCTATAGTGTACTACAAATGTTTCCTAATGCTATCTACCACATATTAAAAGCAATTGTTTATCAAATTCCCATGAACTTAGAGTACGGAACAGGGCCTTACTATTACTTTTTCTGAAGCATGTGTGTTATTTGACTATTGAGGTTTATATTTTATATTGCTTTTTGTCAACACTTATTTTCAGAAAGTGCCATCGTACTTAAGATTCAGAACTACTTTGATGCTTGGCAAGCACTTTTATTAAAGCCCGACATCTTTTTTAAGATTTCTTGGCTGTGCAAGAAATATGAAGAGGCAGCGTAAGTATCAACAGTGTTACAAATCATTTGTGTAAGATTCTTTCTAGGAAGGAGATCTTCCTTGATATTTTCCTCTGCCTTTTAGAAAATAAATTGTGAAACCTGCAAAGGTGGCTGGCTGAAGTCCCCTGTCTGCAGACCCAAGATAGCAACAATACAAGATTTGCCACTGATGCTAAGAGTGCCTGATCTCAGGGGATGATTTAAAGCCCGTGTCTATTCGGTCCCAGTTTACTCACCAAAATATTAGTTAATGCCAGCTCAAATGTGAAACTGAATTGAAATCACTGGTGCAGTTCAGACAAGGAAAAGCCATCATATAGGGTGAACTTACATTTGCTATCTAATCCAGGGCAGTCAAATAGTAGGCTACAGTTCATCAAAACAAGAAAACCTGCTTACATTCATGGCACTGTCCCAGAAGAGGTAACCCCTGAGCATAATCGTGTTTATTGGTGCCCACAACATGCATTTGAGTCGACAACTCATTTTTTAGTTAAAACTTAGTGCTCAGCATGATAATCCATTTCAAGGGTTTTTTTCCTAAATAAGGAACAAATACATTTTGCCCCCTTCCTCTGCAAAAATACAAAATGCCTTTTTTTTTTTTATGATCNAAAAAAAAAAAAAAAAAGGTAATCAGTTTGCTCATTTTGGATTTGGATTCCATCTAGTGAGAGAAACTACTGCTTATGAAGTATACGTAATAAATTGTTTTGATAGTGCTATATAACATAAAGGCTTTAAGGGAAACATGAAGGTTCATCTAAAGTAATTGATAACTCTTATGAACTAGACACAAGATTTACCTTCTCTAACATTTGCTTGCCAGTTTTATTATGGCGCTGATCAGTGCTTTATCCTGTGATTCTAATAATAGATTACTGTGGTGGCCCGGTTATTACTAGAAAGCCCCTGCAGGCTAATATTGATGTTTCAAAAGCAATCCCATTAAAATAGACTTATGCATAAATTTCTAACGCAAAAAAAAAAAAAAGATAAAGATTGCTGGACTTAAAGCAATGCGAAGAACCACCACAGGATACGGTGACTTCTGATATTCTTCTGATAAAGTTGGCAAAAAGGACCGTTTGATATTTCTAATACATTAAAAAATATTATAAATAATGAGAACTTTACCAGGTTTGAACATTTTAAATGCATTTACCCCTACAAACCCAGACAAATTTTCTATCCCAACAATAACAAACACAAATGGAAAGCCTGAGAATTTAATTCAAAAGCATTTCAAGATACTTTTTAAAAATAATTGCCTTCAAATCTATAGATAATTGAAAGTCAAAATAAAATTATAAAAACTGTTGGACTTTGCTTTTTTCCACCACTGAAATACAAACTGTTGACACAGTATGACTATTTAAATATGAAAAATTTATATCAACTCTACCTTCAAGATAGCACAATTTTTGTAGCATTCATCTACATTTTCTAACAATTATCCCTCACATTCTACAAGTTCATTTTATTCACTGATAAAATACAGTATAAAATAGAAGGAAATAAACAAATTCTTTGGAAATGTTAATAAATCTTTAAAACCTCTATTAATTAATAGGATATATGGACATATTTTCATCTTTTTCAGTCTATCCTATAAAAAAAGAATGAGTTCAGTCCAAACAAGCAACTATTTAATAAGAAATAATAAGAAAATACACCTTCCCTCAGTATTACTGCTTTTGCAGAGAACCGTATAACCAGTCTTAGGAATACTTGATTTCTGCTATTTTTAGATGTTTTTATTGGTACAATTTCTGTGTTTCTAATCGTATGCTAGTGCACACTAAAAGTCTGTAGATATTTATCAATGTGTTGGACTTCATCTGTTTTCAGCAAGGATCTGAAAGGAGCAATGGAAATCTTAATAGAACAGAAACGACAAAAGCTTTCCACTGTTGAAAAGTTGGATGAACACATGGATTTTGCATCCCAGTTGATTTTTGCACAGGTATTGGCAATGTACTCAAAATACAGCTACCTTTGACTTTTCTTACGTTCTCCTGACACTAACACAGACTTTGCAACTTAAATTTCATGTATCTATCTGAAAGTGATGTCATCATAAAGGGATACAAATTAGTTGGTTCTGGGGAGGGGGAGTCTCTAACAGCAGTTCAAACATTGAATAGTTGCATTTTCAGGAACAGGCGCTTGTCTGATTTTTTCCATGGTTTAAACACCACCCTTAAAACTCTTGCATCTACCCCTGAATGTCCTCTAGTCTTTCCCTAACCCCTTTATTTTGTCTTGATGTAATGCCTTTTGTTTGCAAAGGCTTCAAATGCTATGTAAATTCTATCTTGTATAATCTCTGACAGCCCACAAACTCTGGGAGAAAAGGCTATAAATCAACAAGAATCTGAGCTAAGAAGAAATTCTTGCTTTTCTATAAGATAGTACACACCCAACCAAAACACAAGTTTTCTGTTTTTCTCTGAAAGATGAAAAATAAATGTTATTTAGCATATGAGATAGAAAGATTGACAAAATTTTTTGTTTAAAGCAGAAATTCTAGGTCCTTCCCATTCTATTGCTATAGGACCTTTGTTGGCAGAGGTCAACAATCAATACTTTCCCCCAAATTTCCAATTTTTCAGAACAGAGGGGATCTGACTGCCGAGAATGTGAACCAGTGCGTGCTGGAGATGATGATTGCTGCTCCTGATACTCTGTCTGTGACTCTCTTCTTCATGCTAATACTGATTGCAGAGCACCCCACAGTGGAAGAGGAGATGATGAGAGAAATCGAAACTGTTATGGGTAAGCAGGAGCTACAAAGTCAGTGATGTGGGAATATAATTTTTCTTCAGCGGTGATCTAATTTTGATTCTTCAAAGGCTGAAAGTTCTAAGCATTTTCTTCCAACAGAAGCATTTGCTGTAAAATATGTGAACTACCATTACATGTAAAAGATTTTATTCAAGATCAAATGAAAGAAGGTGAGCAATTTGTAAGACAAATTCAAATAGGAAGCATCAGAACTGACAATCTATTAGACAGAATGTGCTATACTCACTGCTCAGCAACAGCAGTGCAAATCAGCACTCGCCTCATAAGTTCCATTGAAGTTATTTTACACCTACATTGAAATAGCAAAAGGGGACGCTCATTTCAAATACTTCTAATCACCAATGTTTCTCTGGGTATATATAGAACCTGTCTAAGTTTCACTATGACTGCAGAAGGGAAAGATTAGAGAAAATTAAAATTATATTCTGCTGTCATCCATTCTGATATTAATCTGGTCTCCTCGTTAAGTACCAATTACTAACTACTTCAAAACAAAACACAATCAAGATATTCCAAATTTGTATTTTTGCCTTTATCTAGACTTCACTCAAATCCTGACACTGAACTAATATGGAAACTAACTTCATCCCTCTTTTTCAACATTTACTTCTGGTCAAACACTGGAAAGCTTGTAACAAGTAATTTACTCTTTTCCCAAGGTACTTTTAATAAACATTCTGTTATTGTCCTCATGAGATTTGAGTACTCACTTATTCACCTTGCCTATTTCTTTCTGATAGCCTTGATTTCTAAGGCAGTAGAATGTTGTTGCCTTTTCCTTAAGCAAATGACCAAGTCGGGTAGCAAAGCCCCCTTTTATCTTGAAAACCTACCACTGCAGTGGTCAGCCTATAGTTCTTGAACCGCTTGTGGCTTGAAAGTTGAAGTAAGGCTCCTACTGGCAGTATGTTGTGGCGCTGATACTGCTGCTGATGGAATCAAGCTGGGAGGAAGTTACTCATGGTGACCGAAATAGTCAGACCACAGTAGGACCTAGCTGTACATCCAGCCAAAGCCAATCACATGGTGAAAATTTTAGGTGCCTACAAAGTTATCTCCCATCTGCAGACTATTCCCAGATTCTGTTTGCTGTCAGCTCTCCAATGATTTATTTGCTGTGTCTTGTTGGTCTCAGTCATACTAAAGTCAGGGAAGGACTTTCAGAGTTTTGTCATTGACAAGAAAGCAGAACAAAGATTCATAATGTATTAAGAAGAAGGTAAGATGAGAAGATCATAAATTAATAAACTAGGGTTTATGCTGATGAACAACATAGCAGATTTCTGGAATATCTAAGGCTACATAAAACTGCTTAGAAGCTGTTGGATCCTTCCTACCATTTCAGGAACTGAGAACCTTTCAAAAATGTTTTGGTATTTGTATAATGAAGCTAATTAATTCATAACCAACTTCACTGCCTGTTTTATTCTTCAAGGTGACAGAGACATACAGAGTGATGACATGCCAAACTTAAAAATCGTGGAGAATTTTATTTATGAGAGCATGAGATACCAGCCAGTTGTGGACTTGATCATGCGAAAAGCTTTACAAGATGATGTAATTGATGGCTATCCTGTGAAAAAGGGGACAAACATTATTCTCAATATTGGACGTATGCATAAGCTCGAATTTTTCCCAAAGCCGAACGAGTTTTCTCTTGAAAATTTTGAGAAAAATGTAAGTTTTCTATCTTATTTCTCACGGGAAATTGGGTATTATTTATTGACAATGTATCTAACTCTTATTTTGATCAAGAACTTTGTGACCATAAGACTGTTTTTCCTTTGTCTAAGTGCCTAGTTAGCTATACATCCTGATAATTACTGTTATTATTAAAGCTAGTCAGATATCCTATCAAAGTGCCTCTTGAAAAATAATTATGATATTGAAAACAAAGTTTTCCCAGCCATTTTAATTTTGATTAAAAATTTCTGATTAAATTTGTTGAAGACACACATAGTTCTCATTACATTCTCTGACATTGGACAAAACAAAGAGGCTTTAGGGAGCTAGAGCCATGCAAGCAGTACAGCACAGAGTTGATTCTCTGGACAGGTGAAGCAGTATAGTAACTCCTGAGAGACTGAGAATTTACCACTCATTTTATTCTCTTTTTTAAAAAAAAAAAATTCTAAATAAAAATAAGCATCTTTTATAGACCAAAATGGAAATCCTAAATTTTAACCAACTCAGTCCTGCAGAGGTTGAATAATTCAGTCACAGTTCAGCACAACATTGCAATTTAAGTTAGAATATAATGCCCAAAAGAACTAGACTTTTCTTTAGTCTACATTACTATCAAAAGTAATACATGAACTTTTTCCTACTTTTAATCCCGTACTATTGAAAATCATCCTTTGGATTATTTGCTTTCATTTAGACCTCTGCTGTTTTAATTACTGAGTAAACAAATTGTTTTTCCAAAAGTGTATTTGTTCAGCAATAATCATCTCAAAATATTAAAACTGTACTGAAAGACTGATTCTATGGCACATTTGACTCCTTGTTTTTGACTGTTAACTATCGCAGATGGAAGTAGAAGATACTGCTACCCATGTGACAGACAGCACAAAATATGAAATATTAAGGTTTGGTTAGCACTCCTATGAGGGAATTAGAAAGATCTCTGGAACAAATAGCCAACCAAGAGCAGAGAGCATAATCAAGTTAGCTCTATGAAAGGAATCTCAACTGCAGAATGTTACTATCATAGATGCACACATTTTCCTGGTATACAAGATTTCTCCTACATTTTCTAGTGGCTTGCCAAATATTAAGTTTGAATGGGGTTGAAGCTAAAGGACTAATGTTTTGTACAGCTATCATAGTTCTCATTTTGTCTAACTGAAAAAGTTAGGAAATAATTCTGTTACCTGGCAAAACTTTTTTCTTTTGAGATGTTAGCAGCTGCACACTTAAGCATCCACAGACAGTAATTTCAGTTTTAAGAAATAAATAGATGACCCACTTTGATACGCTAAAGATGGGATTATTAGTAAAAACACCGGAAGAAATAATTAAGAAAATAAAGAAACAAAAGATATAAGTTTTACATTTTTCCTATCAAAACTCTAAGAGTACCATGTATGCCATGCACACAAGTGAGCACTAAACAACCTGGTTAACGTTTCTAAACTGCTGGTAGAATACCCATAGCAATCTCTGCCCAAAGTATTAAAAACAACAGATCAAGAAAAAAGTCATTGTAGAAAATTACAGAGAGTAAGTGATTAAGTTTATTGAAATAACTATTCACTCTGCATAGTTTCGATTTTGCCACCCATTATTTTCATTCTAAGTATTTCTATCAAAATGGATTTCTTGCCTATTTTACAAGCACACTTTGCTACTAAAAATATTTCCCCTTGACCAAATATTTAACCACACATTTTCTATCTGACTTGATGCATTCTGTTTGCCATATAATTATTCCAGCAGGCACAATTTTCACACAGTTCTCATAAGTGAATAGCAATCCACACCATTGTTTAGGATAAGATGGCATTGTTAGAATCTAAACATTTTTCCACTTGCCCAGGCTGTGCACTTGCCATTGTGCCTTACTGCCAGCTGCTGTACTTGGTCTTGTATTAGAACACTTGTATTTACCAATCAGTTTTCAAAAAGTACAGCTCGGTTTGACTGAAAAAGTTTAAGCAGAAGACATATTTCTCACTCTGAAAATGAGAAAAAAAGGATGCATTTTTCCTAGATAACTTAATATTAAGCAGCCGTTCTACTCTATTCTTGGGCTAAATAGGAAGTCGCAGCCTTTCTACTCTATTCTTGGGTTAAATAGGAAGTCAGAACACAGCTAATATCTTACTTTTTAAAAAAAAAATTACACAGATGAAAAAAAAGTAATTTGTTTATAGCCAGACTTGCTTTCTCTTACTCATAACAAGTACCTTTGTATCTCATTAGCAGTACTATTCATGCTGTTGGGACTGTTTTGGATAACTGATTTATTCAGTGTCAAAGTAGCAGAAACTGGCTGTGCATTCTTCAATAGTTCTGGGAATCCTGCATTTCACATTTTAGTTGACAGGACAGGAGACAATCATTTTATAAGTGTTATCTCTCTATTAGATATCAAATAAAATTTTCAACTGTACATTTTATGACAAATTAATTCTCAGGAACACTAGCTTTTTAATGACAATTGTAGTAAGTGTATAGCTTTATGATTATCTTTAGGCAAGGCATCAGTCTGTATCTCAGGCATTTATGAGCTTTGTAATGAACATTTTCTGAAAAAGTTTTGAACAAACTTTAACATATATTAACAAGTGAAAGCTTCACTCCATTGCACAGCTTGAGATAAAATCCCTGTAGTTCACAGGATGAACAGACTGAAATACACAGGCAGAATTCAACCGCCTAACTTGACATTCCCTGCTGTCTTAGCATTTCAAATGGCATACCTTCTGTACGCGTCTCTGCATTTTGGCCCGACTTGGTTGGGAGGGCTGTTCAGTGTAAAGGAAAGTAGTAAGTGCTCCCAAAAGATTCTTTCCGCAAGTTTTTCAGAATATATTTACTACCAATTTCCATCATAATTTTGGCTACTTTTATGAAGAAAAATTTGTCTTAAAGTTTATTCCTCATGTTATTCTGTGCAGGTTCCTTCACGCTACTTCCAACCATTTGGATTCGGCCCTCGGGGCTGCGTAGGAAAGTTTATTGCCATGGTAATGATGAAAGCAATTCTGGTGACTCTTCTGAGACGGTGCAGAGTACAGACAATGAAAGGAAGAGGCCTTAACAACATTCAGAAAAACAATGACTTATCCATGCACCCAATAGAAAGGCAGCCTCTGCTGGAGATGGTTTTCACACCAAGAAGAAACATGAACAAAAATCAGGATGACTAAAATGGATCAGCATTAAAATTACAGGGCTTTCTCAGCCACAGCCACTAAGAAATCCCCATCATTCCTTGGTAAAGATGTAGGCTAAAACATTTTGTTGCCTCTAAATCACTACGGCTTCAGATGACAACTTGTTCTGCCTGCACAGCAGAACCAGGCGCTGGCTACAACTTCAGTGTAGTAAAGTAAAGTGAGACTAAAATTACAAAATAGTTGTCTTGGGTGATGTCACAATATATGTAGGATTCCTGACTACTTTTTAAAACCAGCAAGTTCAGACGCAGTTATGCCTTGCTTTTCAAACAGTGCAAGTTCAGAGGTTTAGGGGTCAACAAAAGAACATGCCTGACGTGTGTTTAATT
The DNA here is from genome assembly GCA_013398815.1 of Ibidorhyncha struthersii. Taxonomy (NCBI): domain Eukaryota; kingdom Metazoa; phylum Chordata; class Aves; order Charadriiformes; family Charadriidae; genus Ibidorhyncha; species Ibidorhyncha struthersii. The sequence goes on along the minus strand of VZSZ01003184.1, from coordinate 704,509 downwards.
CCAGGACTACCTGTGTTCTCCTTCCCCCCACCTCCCCAAAGTTGGACCTAGCAGTATTTAACTACAAAAGGTCGAATTAGTGGGTTATGAAGACACATGACTGAGTAATACTAAAGTTGATTTTAAGACTATGAAACCATTTAAAATATTTAGGACATATACAAGTTATAAAAAAAAAAAAATGTTTTCTACAAGAAGTCATTACAACATTTTTCTTTACCATGGTTTGCTTTCATATTAAACAGATACCAAAGACTTACAGTGTCAGATTTTACTGACGGTAGTAATTTTCAGAGTACTAGGTAATATGACATTTGAGAGAACCGTTCTGTTTTTAAAACCCAGCATCCTGCTACAGAGTATGCTACAGAGGATCTGTAAACATCTTAGCAAGGACCAGATGAGAAAAAGGTAATGAACATGAAATATTACCACCACTATTACACAGGGGGGTGGGGGGGAATGCTCACAGCTCCACCTCATCTGGTTAACTGCAGAAATTTCCCACATCACCTCATTTTGGTGAAGCAGTTCAAATTCTTGCTAAGCTGCCTAAGCAGTACCAAATCCTGCTTCGCTCTGGTTTTACTTGCTCAATTCTACTTCAGAAAGTACGATTTGGAGGTGTTGCCCATGTTCCCACCCCACAGCGGGGCAGAAAGTCCCTCCCTAATTATCCACATAGATCTTATTGCTTCTCCTGAAAGAGCACTGGGCTGCATCCTGCTTTCAAGCATCTTGCTTCACACCCACTAACTTAAAAAGAGTCAGTAGCATAACAAGAGAAACACTGGCTCAAGAGGNNNCCCACACCCTCCCCCCCCACCCCAGGTATAATGGGCTTCATTCATCTACTCAAGGTGAGGTGGAAGTCTCATCAGGTAAATGCTTAGAGCTTTATAGTGGCAAAGGATAGAAGTTCTGAAGCAACATGCAGATTTCTAGAAAACATTTTTTAAAGGGTTTTTGCATACACAGATTTTTATTTTAATTATAAATTAGGCTTAGTTTTATACTTAGTCCTTAACAGGAAAGCTACATAGCTATCCAAAGTTTCTTACTGAAAACAGACCTATCTTGAAATCTGTAGAATCTTGATATTCATTGATATCTCTATTAGCCTAATGACAAGTTGTTAGTTGCGTCAAGAAGAGAAAGACCTTCCTGGCTTAATGATAACATTCCTTGACAGAGACTTTCCATGTTCAGTAAGCTTGACTTTTCATACTCTGTAACCCAAACAAAGGGATTTTCTGGATAAAGTGTCTTGATAAAGCCAACCAACCAATGTACAATAGGCTTTATATTAAACTTTTCCTTCCAAGTCACTTAAACAGTAAAAAGAAAAAAAAAAAAAAGAAAAATTGTTTATGTATTGTTTATGTCCTTACTTTAAAAATCTTATTAAAATGAATTAGCTTAATTAATCTATTCCCTCAGACCATTGCTCTCAGGTGCAGGTTCAGCAGATGAAGATCTATCCAGTAGCATATAAAAATTGCATGAACCAAACAAATAAATGTGTGTTCCAGCCAAGGGGGATGAATTAGGTCAGGCTGGGACTGCTGACAAAGAAGAGGAGCTGCACATTTAGGTCATTTCTCAAAACAGCCTGTAAATTTTCTAGAGTAATTAAAAAAAAAATAATCAAACTTGAAAGCAGAAAAATTTAGTCTAGCTAGGTTACTTTTACAGCTTTCTCCATAGCATTTGGTACCCAAAAATGACAATAACAAATGCAATCCCATACCACCTGTGAATACAGACAAAAACGAGCATTTGAAGATGTATAGAAATAGGACTTCTATTTTTTAAGTCATGAGTGACACAGTGGTATGAACCTTTGGAATATCTAATGTAACCTATTTCTCCATTCTCTGTAGCCTTTAAACTAGGAAATTGTTAGAGCAGTTGGGAGAAGAAAAAAAACCCAACACAACAAAGAAACAATCAACCCCCCCAGAAAAACTTATTAAATCACATTCTTACTCATTCTGTACCATAAAACACCAAAATGGGTACTTCAGTGGACACACATTTCTCATTTGTATGAGAATTTTAAGAAGAAATCCACTGAAGTGTCTTTTCTCTTGGAAATAAACTCCTTTTTTATATACAGTATGCATCTTTGCTTATTTCACACACAAAAACATTTCTATAGTGATAATTTACTCTCCGATTTTCTATCTCATAATTATAGGTCTTTCCCTGATTAAAATTTTTCGCGAGGTTGGAATTAATAAATTACTTTTATCATTCAAATGTTGAAATAATTATATAAAATCATGTAGATATATGGAAAATGCATGCTGCTCTGATTTATTTAATGTATTATATATTGCTGAATTTGTAGACTGGAATTTCAGAAACATGATGACCATAATTATTCTATGGAAGAAATAAAGCAGGTTCATTTTTTACTTTTTATAAGCAAGTCTGCAGAATTATTTCCTATTGTATTTTAAGATATTCTTTCTGATATGCTTTGCATGCAGTGTTTCTGGTCCTCAAATTTCTACAGTACTTAGTTTTGTTCAAATGTGGACAACAGACCTGTTAATTAATCTGAGCCTCATTCTCCATATCTTTATTATGGCTGTTATGCTGTGGTCTATTTGCATGAATATTTGCACAATAAGATTCATTTCCCCTCCTCATATACTTACATATGTTTGAGAACTGCAATTGGTGAAGTAGTGTTTCAAAGCTTGCAATGCAGATATAAACAGTTTAAATCTTTTTAATATATATATGCAATTGTACAAAACAGAGCTCTAATTTTAAATGGTGTTTTATTACCAGGTACTGTAAAAATCTAAGTGGCTTAAAACCACATCAAGTCTACTGTCATCAAGTGACTATTCCATTAATGTTCAATACATCAACATAGACCAAACCTGAGGACTATGTTTCATACATCACTGTGATTATGAGCTGCTCATAGCACATAAATGTGGATGTTGTTAAAAATAAAATAATCAAATAAAAGTCATAGGCACAAAACTGAGTTTTAAATCACGTTTCATTGTGTTTTCCCTAAGAATCACAAAAAAAAGTATTTTAATATATGAGTGTGTATGCATGCATGAAATGATTGTTAAAGTATTAGATAGAAGGATAAAATCTGGGATGTTCTAAACTGAAATTTCCCACTGATTTTTGGAGGATATACTATTGCAAAGATTTTTAATAACAGTAAGAAAGCAGGAATAGATAAGTAATTTAAGTTCATACAAGACTGCTTACCTAGGAACGCATTTTATCAAAGCTTTTAAAAGAAGGGAGGTAGTTTTTGCTGATTCTTAAGATAATAAGGATTTGTGGATGTAACTAAATGCTTGGTTTGATGATACAAACAATGGGCTCAGCTATCTGGGAGAAAAGTATCTAAAGGAATAAAATGTAACAAAGCAAAGAAAGAAACTGCCTACATAGTTCAAAGTAAATTTCATCACTTTTTCTATTCATATCATAATGGCATAACAAATTCAGCTAGTATATGTATAACTAATTTATTTCACTTTCAAATGAAAGCCTTCAGAATGATAATTCTTGTGTTTGGCTAAGTGACAGAGAACTGGAAGGTAGTAAATGGCACACTAAAAAAAAAAAATTAAAGTCACAAGAACTTTTTAACACAGTTGCAAATGTATAGATTTTTCAGACAGTAACTTGATCACGAGATAGTCCCAGTGAAAACATTTATCACAAATTTTACAAGCTGTATTAGTAATTTTCAAACACTGATAAAAAATTGTCAGTTTTATTAGATTGTTCATTTTCTGCATTCTCCAATACAATCCAGTGTTATAGCCTCAGTTAATATCCCAGTAAATTCAATTCTTAGCTTTAAAAGAAAATCCCAATTGAAATTTTACAGCAGAAAGGAATGTATGACTGTTAGATAGAGGAAAAAATATGTTGGACCAAATCTGCTCTGATCTATGGTGAAAGAAATCCTTCTCTAATCTAAGATTGGAATTTATGCTGACATACTCATTTTAAAGTGGCATTTACCCAGGACTTGAGAGGTTAAGACTGTTAGGGCTCAAAACAACATTACCTATCTACTATTATTGTAAGCTTTAAACTTTCTGATATCTATTTCTAAGAGTGATATACTTTTACAGTTACATACTGCTGTAACTCCAATGTTTTCAAACACAGACCTTTAATTTTACAATTAGACAAGCACCTGATTCCACAGATCTACACCATTGTAGCAATAATTCCATTCAAATGCATCAATGCATTAAAGAAAAAAACATCCAGAACTGTCTTTTTTAGAATTACATATCGTGACCTACAGTCCCTCAAAAAACCCTACTGCTTTCATGAAGTGAGATGATGTTATGCAGTTCATATTTTTGCTATCATCCGTTTAGGTGCAGATAACTAAGTACAAACATAACTGAAAAGATCTGTGAGTTAACATTGCACTCTGAGCAGGGTCCAGCAGATGGCACACACAGAAAATTTGTTCATGCAACAAGAACAGCTTATCTATTACTGAATTCCCTGTTGATATCAAAAAGGTAAAAGCCAATAAACTCCTATGGTCTTATCCAGTTATTAAACACTGCTTTAGGGAGAGGTGGAATCATTCTAGAGTCCTTGAAAGTGTAGAGGTGGAGAGAAAACTAGGCACCAAAAGCGTGGACAGAATTTGTTGGCATTATTCCAACTAGTACTGGCATTAGAAAATTATTTTCAAATACCACCTTTTACTAAAAATATTCTCCTGGTCTACTTGAGCAGAATCTGTGCGTATCATTTGGCATCAAGATTGATAGAACACTGCTTAGCAAGTTTCAAAAATATTTCTGAGAAAAATTTGTTGGTATTTTAAGTTTAATTCAGTTTAACTCAATTAATTTTATACATTGATACTAACTCAATTTCTTTTAATATGATATTTTTGTATGATTTTACCTTGTCGCTTGGTTAATTTAATTTAGTGATTCTATGGCATTCTTCCATAGCCCACAGTAGAACAGGAATCTCTAATGAAACATTAGTCTTTGAAGGAAAGTGGATTTTTGTGTATTGATCCTTCAGTGAGTAATGCAGGTCCCAATATTTCATGGAGCCTCACCACACTTCTATAGTAGTTATGAACTTACCAGTCCAAGAATTGAGCAGGTCTTCATAATGACTCTTTATTCATTAAATAATTGCTGGTGAAAACCAAGACCAGTCAACTCAGCTGCAAAAAAGGGGTATGTTTGGCACAACGTGCACAACTCCATTAAACTGCCTGATTAGAGCTGAAAATACCTCCCATCAGATTTCAATCATTTAATTCCTCTTTAGTTTTAGAAGAGCTGATTAGCATCTCACTCAGTGCTTTATAAACTTATCCTTACCTTGTAATGATATGTAGATGGAATTGAATTTCATTCTCCATTTAGCAGTCATTGAAAGATTCTTGGCAAGTAATTATAGATCAAAATAGCTATACTCAGAAACTGCACCTTTGAACACCTATATGCGTATTTGTATTTATATTCACCTTTTTTCATTCCAGCGAATGTTAAAAGATATTTTTCAGTGTTAAACAATAGTTCAAGAGAGACATGAGAAGAGTATAAATCAGTATTATTAAGTACGGTGCTAACTGCATTAAGAAAATTGCTGCTTACTTCCATTTCAGAAAGCACATAATTAAATTTTGCAAAAGGATTAGATCCAGCTACTGAATGAATGCTAAAGCAGCTGCAAATGGATCTTTTTCCGTTTGGTTTGGAGAGAAACGTTTTCAAATGAAATTTCACCAGCTCAGATGTATGAATACAAATGGAACCATATTCATTGGTCTTGTCTCCCTTCTTCCATGAAGAATAATGCAAAGAAGACAAATTGATACAACAGAAGTGTTTTCAATCCATTATGTTACTTCACCTAAGGATCTCAAAGCATGTTGTGAGTATCAATTAAGTCTTCAAAATAGAGCTGACTTGCTAAACCCATGCCCCAGAGAAAGGTTACAGTAAAAAACACTTTACTGTGTAGCTCAGGAACTATTTGCCTGAGGGCCCCTTCAGTCCAATGACAATCTTTGGTCAAAACCCCAAGACACTGGGACCATAATCCAGTTAAAATGCCTTTGCTTAGATGCCAGAGTCCGCATCTATGAGGATGTATGCATGATGTGAGTAAATAAGATTATGTATACAGTAAATATTTCTCTAACTCTATGTAAATCATATGATCTAACAATTTAACCAAAGGTTAGTAGAGCAGGAAATACATAATGTGACAATATTTTGATTAGAATGTACAGTAAGACTCAGGGACAGCAGAAAATTGCAAACTGAAAAAAAAGGAGAATGTAAGCCAACTGTTATTGCAAATGTGTACATGTGGCTCCAGGGAACCTACAGGTGAAGAAGATGACAACACCATCAGGAATAACACCTCCTTGTCAGAACTGGGGACACAAATGTCTTGTTGTGACACTCTACCTAGGGGAGAATAGCCATCAACCCTGGGACTCCACACATAACCAAGATGTGCCCTTGTGGCCAAGGCCAATGGTATCCTGGGGTGCATTAAGAAGAGCGTGGTCAGTAGGTCGAGGAAGGTCTTCCTCTCCCTCTACTCTGCCCTGGTGAGGCCACATCTGGAGTACTGTGTCCAGTTCTGGGCTCCCCAGTTCAAGAAAGACAAGGAACTACTGGAGAGAGGTCCAGCACAGGGCTACAAAGATGATCGGGGACTGGAGTATCTCTCTTATGAGGAAAGGCTGTGAGCCCTGGGTCTGTTTAGCCTGGAGAAGACTGAGAGGGGATCTCACCAATGCTGATAAATATCTAGAGGGCGGGTGTCAGGAGGATGGGGCCAGACTCTTTTATGTGGTGCCCAGCGACAGGACAAGGGGCAATGGGCACAAACTGGGTTACAGGAAATTCTACCTCAACATGAGTTCTTTACTTTGAGGGTGACAGAGCACGGGAACAGGCTGCCCAGAGAGGTTGTGGAGTCTCCTTCTCTGGAGATATTCAAAACTCGCCTAGACGCAATCCTGTGAAAACTGCTCTAGGTGAACCTGCTTTAGCAGGGGGGTTGGACTAGGTGATCTCCAGAGGTCCCTTCCAACCCCTATCGTTCTGTGAAGATGCAAGGAAAACCCTTCAAGAGGGATATATACAGCTTACTAAAATGTACCAGCTGTGGTTTATTATTGCTTGCTTATTGTTATGAAGTAGGTTACCAGTAAATTATTGTCGCTATACCATGTGTTTTCCTCTGTTGCTGGCAGGTATCCTGCTTAAAATAACAAGTTCAAGAACCTCAAGGTTTTTTGGTTGGTTGTTTTTTTAACAGCTACTTAAAATTTTATCAAGGAATGACAACTCCCTATTTTCAGTTCCAGCTACATATTAGAGCTCTTTGCCATAACAAGCAAATGTCACCTAGCAAATACAAAAGCCTGTGAAATTCTCTAAAATTTGAGTCATTTATTATCAATCATTTCTGAAAAGTTCCATGGGATCTGTATCACAACCTGACAAAGAATAAATTGTCTTGGAGAACTACATCTTACAGGGTTAAAAGATTTTCATACAGCATGCTAGTATAAAACATTGGCATGGATAAGATAGGATGAGATAGAGAGGCTTGTGATTCACAGGATGAGGAAGTTTATGCAAACTACACGAAGAAAATATACTCCCTAGTGAGTGCTTTCTCTGTGCTCTTTGGAAACTCTGGTCATCTTCAAAAGCTCTGTGGAAGAGCTTGAACCTAAGAAGGCCAAGGCTCTGCAATTTAGCTACTACCACTAACAACAGAATCCAAGGTTGGGTAATTGTAAAAAAAAAATAAGATAGATAAACAAACATACCAACCCACAACCCACCATATTTCGTGAAAGAGAGGGCAATGATGCAATATTGCTGTGCAGGAATAGTCTCCAAACTTTATAACCTATTGAAAGCCCAAGTTTGCCATGTTCTTTAAAGTTGTCAAGCTACAGATCATCAATTTGTGAGCAGCTTAAAGCTTAGTATTGGACCTACTTAAATTTCAAACCATTTACTGAATTTTCTGTTTGAAGTCTGGTAACATGAATCCATTTCCACATTATCTTTTTTTATTAAATGATTAAGTTCCCAATTGTCCTCTGAGAATTCAAGGAGTTCTCTGTAGAACAGAGTAGGGACAGAGCACAAATAGGAGCAATAGGTGATAAAACCAATCCAAGACACTGTGGCAGTATTTGGCTTCTGAAGAGGCTGATTAATTAGCATGGTGGATTTGTGATCCATAGTCTTTCAAACAAAATACCACAGGCTGGACTTGGATCAGAGTAAAAACCCTTAATGAATATTACTGCAGTGGAGTCTTCACGAGTCCAATGACTATTTATATATTAGCCCACAGTTTGAAAAAAAATAAACTGAAGTGTGACATTGATTCACCAAGCCTTTTTAGGACTTACAATGTGTGGTTTACAGGGGTTCATTTTGAGCCAGCCTAATGAAATGTCACGTAAAGTCAGCGGGATTCAGAATTTTAAGCGTTACAATTATTCCTGAGAGCAAGGAAAAAATAATTCTAAATATATTTTAAATGTAATAGCAAAGACATCATGTTCTTCTGCTTAGCAATAAACAGCAGTACATACGTACGACAGAAAACCTAGAGTAAGTCTTCTTTCAGCCTGTCATATGAGGTATTTTATACTTTACCTCATCTGCAAAGCATTGCCATTATTACTTTTCATAGTATTTTAGTTCTGAAATATTAAGGCTGTACTTTGTACCACAATCTGATTTTGCACACCAAGTCTAAACATTTTCTATTTTTTTTGCAGTGATCTTTCTATTGCGATAGATATTTTACTATTTTATAACTACTTCCTATTTGCAGTTTCATTGTGCTATTTCATTACACTAATAAATTATTTTTCTGTAGCATTCTGAAACCTTTAATTTGCTTATCCATCCATTTTGCAGTAACACGACAAAACACAGCTACAACAGCTTAACTGATTTATCAAGGGAGAAACTTACCAAAGCAGAGACTTTGGCCACATACTGCACAGCATTTAGTCCTTGATCTCTTTTTTCTACTTATGAATGTTTGAAATAACATGTGCTGTACTAGGGCCTTCCAAAACAGTATGTTTTTATGCATACTGCATAAAATTCCACAAAACTAAAGGTTTTAATGCATGCTTTGAGATAAATATGAGATCATGTGAAAGATGCAAAGCCTGTTAGCATAATGGAGAAAATATTACTTGGATTCTGGAGGCAATTTATCCATCGCACTGTCCCTCTGCCATGGAGGGAGCTAGTTGATGCTCTCCAAAATACAGCCAAGGGACAGACCAACATTACTACAGCACAGGCAAACAAGAGGTCTAGTGCTCAAGCTCATTCTTCTCATTTAGCAGCAGACAATTCCTAAAATCGGGGAGTTAGAGGTACACAAGTAAACACCCCCAAACATTCAGAGTCACTATAACACATTTGAAATGGAAGAAACCATAGAATCCACAAGCAAGAACATGTGATAAGTAATAAATATATATATTTTGAAGAATTCATGATAGGTTACCAAGCTTATTTTTCTTACCTCTCCTGAATTACATTTAAACGGCCTGCTGAGAGAAGAAATAAAACCCAATAAACACCAAGCCTTTCTGTTCAAGTCTAGCTAATTTTCTTTAGTTTTGGACAAAAGTAGATTTAAGACTAGCGTGTAAAATAGGAGAGTTAGCCTCAGGTTAACATTCACAGTGCATATTTTTTACAGGTTCCTGTAGTAGCCAGATATCTATACTAATCTCTGTTTAAATTTTAATACATGTATCTAGAAAAACTAAGAATTTAATTAACACCTCTTAATAGCCATTAAGTATGACCACAGATATGTTCTAACCCTTGAGTATAATATTGAGCTTTGGTGTTAGAAAAAATGCAGAAATGGATATGTATTAACAATGCAAGACTATAAAGCATACAGTCTCCTGATTACTTTAAAATAAGCACTTAGAAGTTTAATGAAGAGAAATAATTGTCTTCTCCTTACTAATGATAATTCTGCTAGGTTATTAAGAGAAATTTGATGCATCACATGTTTTGTATGTAACCTAGCAGGACATTGAAATGGAGAAACATGGACTGGTTTATCTATTATGCATACATAAGCATGGAAATCAGAATACATTGCTAATTCCATTTACTCCAGAAATAAGGATTATACAGTCATGCATTCTCTTTGGGTGCTCTCTCCCTAGAAATTGTTGCACTAAAAATAAATAAAGAGGAAGGGAAGAGAATTTTTAAAATGTTTTCAAATCCTACAAGTTTGCTAGGACATGCACCAAGACAGGAGAGAAATGCTATAACTGAAGAAAAAAAAAAAAAAAACGAAACCACCAACCCTCTTAATTTATTACATATCAGAACATGTTTCATGGAGTTGTGATTGAGCCTCTTACATAGATCCAACTTTGGTGACCCCAGTTCATTAAACAAGAGAAATCTCAAGAAATAAATCGACTTTCCTAGTCCTGGTGCCACAGAACTATTTGGTTTCACCAAACAGATTTTTTTTTTGTCTTCCTTCCAGCTCTTAGGGAGTCATGTACCAGGGAGAGAAACTGACTTTGTAAACCCCAAACACCAGCAAAGACTAAAATGGGATAGCTAGATCCAAACCACTGAACTCATCGAGCAAAAAGAATTGCTTCTATTGAGAACAAAGTGGATAGACTCTTGATCCCATTTGCTATCCCCTAGAAAATGACTGAGTGCCACTTGGATGAAATATATCCATCAAGAGTCATGCTTAGACAATACAATTCCCAAACAACCTTCAGTTTAATAATCCCTCAGTAGTGACAATATCAGATAATAAGTCTAGTCTGTAAAGAAGGGCCAATTGTGCATTCAAAATTCACTGCACAAAAGTAACTACATCAAGACTTTTTAAAATTAATTAGAGAACAAGTTGTGTCAGATCTATTTTTAAATCCCCAGCCTCCAATATCTCTTTAGAATTAAATACCTTTTAAAGGCAACCAACAAGAGCAAAGCAATCATTGCAAACTGGCTTAAATTCTTTTTCAAAGCAGGTTTCATATATTAATAGCAATCTGTTTTTGCCAAGTGGGCATAGTATCTTTGGGCCTAGAACAATGACTCACAAAAATAATTATTTTTGTGTAGACTAATGCTTGTGCATAAGATCTACAGCTGATAAGCAACAGAGTTGTCCATGACAACTATACTGTTAGGTTATTACTAAAGGACTCATTATTATAGGGTGATGATTATACTGAATGTGTGTATGTATATAAAAGGTTGTACGCTTTTTATTTACCCATTATGGTCAACAGCAAAACCCCATCAGGCTTCACTGGATGCTGTCAGGACACTCACAAGAAAAATATATTTTGGAAAATAAAACTTTTCACTCAATTTTGCACAAAAGCACTGGAAAAAAATAACACAAACTCTCAAAAAATGTTTTTAAAGATGCAATAAGATTTTTGCCATGCAACAGGCAGACAAACCAGATTATTTAAGATGTCTTGCTGTTTTTAATTTTTTAAAGTAAAAAGCAGTACAAAAGCATAACCAGACTTTATCCTGCTCCCATTTTAACCAAAAGAGGTCTTGCCACTGCCTTTATTAAGGCTATGATGGGTTTACTCTTTGCAACAGGAAAGCCTTATGTTCTCATTCAACTCTGCGGCAATATTTTCTCACAATATCCACGATATTGGGAAGTACATCTCCTTATAGACCTCTCCTTCACATCAGTAAAGTGTCTTTTTGATATTTTCATAGCTAGAATTGAAGCTGACTGCTTACTTGCTCCAACTTTTCAGTTTTAAGTTGCTGGAAGAAGAATCTGGAGAAAACGTAATTATACCTAAACCAAAGGAGGCCTTATTAACTCACGCAAAGCTAAATCTATCTTTAATTCCAATATGTAGCCATAACTGATCATGTCTTTTATTCATTATCAGCTTTCAAACTTTGGAATTTTCACTTGATATCTAGAGTTGCATAAATAAGCAAGGTTGCCAGCAGCGTTTAAATAAATATAAAAAGAAAAAAACAAAAAACACCACCCAAAACAAAACCTCAAAAAAGCCAGGTTTTCACTCTTCCTTAAAAATGTAAGAAGTACAAGCCAGATGGAAACAGAGAACTAAAAACAGGTAACATGGTTTTATATGAAGTTTTAAATATTTTGATACCAGATATTTGTGAGCGGGAAGAGAGAGAAAATAAGAGCAAGACTGATTTTGCTTCACTCTGATATGGCAGTATTGCATGCTGGACCTCATTCAGTGCCAGCTGCTGCTCTGTCAGAGGAAACATCATCTCTAGTTTTTGAACAGGATGAAGAGAATAAGAGAATAACAGTGTGAAATTAAGAACTATTTTTTGGGGGGGAGGGGGGCGGGGGTGGGCGGTAGGTGGGTGTTGTCGGTTGTGGATTTTGGGTGGGATTTTTTTTTAACCTATACAGCAAAACTTCAACTAGCCTATGAAGAAGACATACTCAAACCCATAGATCCATACCAGCAGAACATACTTTGAATCGTGTGTTGAGACGGATTTTGATGAAAAAAAGTCACACTAATTTTAAAAGAAAAAAAAAAGTAACATTAGACCATGATATTTACCACAGGCACAGTGCACAGAAAAACACACATAGGATCCCTTTTCAGCCTGTAAGGATGGAATGTTAGATGAATTTGCATTTCTTTATTGGTACATAATGTCAAGTATTGCCTGCTATGTTAAGTTAAATGATTTCATCCTAAATCTCAGTTATTAGCAGTTACGACAGAAAAAATCTGCGTGATTATCAAACTCTGCTCATAACGGTCTGAGTGAAAGACAAGGGTCTATTTGACATCAAGAACCAGAAAAAATATGGGAAAAAAATCACACAAAGTTCCCAAATACAGTCAGGATTTTTTCTTTCAGTTAGGAATATTTTTTTTTTCTTCCTTTTGAAAGGAAAACAAGCCTTTCCTTACTAGGAAAGATTCATTTACTTTGTGTGCCATCATATGTTTGAATACATGTAGTAAATCAAACTGCTTATTTGCAGTCATATCCTTCTGCTCATACACTGGAATTGTATCTTTCAATATTAACTATTTTACAAGAAAGACATCTTGCTGTTCTCATGAATCTTCTCTTCACCTTTGCAACCGTTATTAACTGAGAATAAACAGGGAGCTAATTTTACATGAGACATTCAGTTCCAAGGGAAGTCTTAAACCATCTGGAATGGATGTGAGAGGATTGTTGACACTCAGTTTTATTAGACTCCCATATGGTCCTGAATTATTCTCTCTTTTTTTTTTTTTGTGGAATAGGAGAGTGATAATACACCACAGCAAGATTTTCTGCAGAGCTCATTTCCCCCAGCACTAATGTGTGGTACTGTGAAATACATGACATATTTTATTTATTTTATTTTATGTGGTCAGCCTGATAATACCATTACAGGATAAATACATTTAACTTTTTTTTTTGCTAATATTCAGAATCACATTTTACATTACTGTCTTTTGGCCACTCGGCATCCTGATTTCAGACTGATCAGTAGCAACAGTTGCTTCAAAACAACATAAGAAAAGGATACTCTTATCCTCATCTTTGTAGAACCCAGACTTACATAGATAGTTCTACAGTTTAGCATAAATCCACAGGAGATTCTAAATCCATTAAAGTTTTTGAGAAACTTTCCAAACTAGAGATCAGGTGTAGTAACATCAGCAGATATCAATGTTTTCTTGTCTTTTCACTGTTATGATGCACAGAACACACCAAGTGTGACAACTGAAAGCTATTCAGTATTAGAGCAGTATTTTATATTCCTGCTTTCCAAAATGTTTGCCATTAAGGAAAAAAAAAAATGCACTTATATTTTAGAAAAATAAAATGGAAAACATTTCCACGGAAAAAGTAACCACTTTATACAATTCTTATCCAAATAAATGTTTATTCTCCCTGCCTACACGAGCACAAGTTATCCTTTTTAGCTGAAAAGAGAAAAAATGTTATGTGAAACACATTCTTGAAGCAAAAGCTTACTAGAAAATATCTTTACTAGAACAACCAGACACTATAAATTTTATCTCTAACAATCCTTGTAATCAAATACTGTTCACAACAAGGGTTGCATGAAGGCCACAAAAGGCACAATAAGCTTTTCCTTTTGCGCACTTTAGCTCAAGCTCTGTATGTTTTATAAAAATAAGAAGACCGATGAGTGATAGGGTGAAGGAACAAGGGAATGATATCAGATTGCAGACCTTTCCTGTACTGCCAAATGCTGCTTAAAAAGCCTAAACAAGGTTCCACTAGGACTACCATGTTGCTTGCAGGAGCAGACAACATAGCATAGTTCGTTCCAGGAATAGGTTGCTCTCCTGTTGCTCGGCTGCTAGTTTTGGCAACCAGCAGTTTATTTTTCATCTCCTCTCTAGTTGTCGACTTGTCTAAGGCAGCCCTTACTAAAGAGTTATAACATGGTCAGGCATTGCTCTCTGGATCACTAAGACACACATGCCCTCCTCACAAGCCATCCCGATGTCACATCAATAAAGCTTTAATAATATGCTTTGGAAATAGTATGGGTTTATTCTAATTTTTAACAGCTTGTCAATGATAAAAACCAGAACAGAAATACTATCTTAATCAAATGAGATTGATTCCATCATAGTGGACAGCTGAAGAATCAATCAGTAGTAACTTAGATTTCTTGCTATCAAAAAGTCTTATAAGGATGTCCTTGCCTTTTTTCATAAAGGTGTGCATCCCTCTGTCTTCCCTACGTACAGTCTCAGAAATCAGGATCTTTTCCTATTTAACACATATTGTTGACACACAGAAACCCAAGGATCTATAGCTGGGACATAACGTATTACTTTGCTTTGTTCAAGTCAGCTAGCAGCCAGCAGACAATGGCTGGCTTTCAGCAGTACTAGGAAATTTTTTGGAGTGTTCTCTTTCCCCTCTTACCAAAGTTCTCCCTTCTGCTACTTAGATGTTTCAGACACTGTAGTTCTTAAAACTATTATGTAGGACATATTGTACAGATCTCAAAGTCATATGGCACTCAGAGCCATTACATCACCACAGCAAGTTGTGAAAGGTTCTTTTATCAAAATTATTAAAGACATCCCTTATAAGTCCTATTGGAACAATGTCTAAAAAAAAAAATTTAAAAAACCCTTCTCTGCTGATTGCCTGGTCCTAGTCTGTCTCTTGCAAAAAGACGTTTTCATAGACTCTACTCCTTCCCCTTGCTTTTCAAAGCTGCTGATTTTTGACAGTTCAAAAATCTTTTGTTCAAAGCTGCTGATTTTTGACAGTTCAAAAATCTTTTGTCTCACATCAGACCTCAGATATTTGTCCCATCACAGCAGCCAGTAATAAGTGATATTTCACATAATTCTCAGGTATGGTTCACTCAAACCAGATGTAAAATACTGTACAATCCAGTAGACAAGACCAGTAAAATACATAAAACTGACTGATCAGACTACAGAATATGTGCTGAAAGAGGTATATAGCCATCAATAGGTTCTCTCTTTCTTTGCTACCTGTGTCAATGTATTTGTCGTAATACAGAAGTATTTTGCCCTAAAGTCAAAGAGAGTTTCCATAATGGATAATATAAACCTTCTGCCATAAATTACTACACACTGCATTTTTTTCAGAAGTGACAAACACTAAAACATACTTTAGTAAATTAATTAAGTTTCACTGATCATGAGGAATTGAACCATCAGTCCAGTACAGTTTCATTGAAACGGTATTGAATTTTTACTGGAAGTTTACTGTTTTGGTGTTTTTTAATGCTTCTTTCAAATCCCCTATACTTTATTACCAAATGATAGAGATGTTTATTTTTTAAGCACATTCTAGTTATTCTAGGAAAACAGGACACAATAAGCATCCAAAACACTTGCAGCTGTGAAGACTTACAGGCTAATTTGTCTTTCTTTTCTACTGTTCCCCTATAGACCAATATCAAGTGTACATATTATCACAGTTTAAAGGTTGTACTAACTACATCTTTCTTTTTCCCAGTACTCCATATATATACACAGCTCCATAATGCTTCAGCACTTTTTTTTTTTCCAGAAAAACAAGCTGACAATTGTATTATGCCTTAAGCCATTCTATGCTTATGTTAAAGTTGTCTCTAATGATTAGACAGTGGATCAATAAATACTTAGTTGCCTGCTGTATTTCCAGTACTCCATAAATGGCAAAACATTGCAGCTGTATTCAGTGAAAAGGACATTTGCAGATGATACACTGAGCAGGCTAATATTTCAATAGGAGTTCTTCTAGAAGTAAAAAGAGAAGCCTTTTCCTTGTCCAGGTCCTTGACTAATACACATTCACATCCAAATCCTCTTCTTACAAATTAATCTATAAAATCAGTACAAAAATAATAATGAACAGGACTTAAAACATGAGAATGAACTGTATGTTAAGGGTTTGTTCTAGACTTGGGATTCACTTCCCTAAATTACTGGCTGAAAATCTCTAAACGTAACTGCCTATTCTTTACGTTGATACTGACAATGCCTTTGGAAGGGAGGCGCGAGCAAGCTTTGTCCATGGTTCTGAACTGGGAGGGAATCACGCTATTTCATTAGCAATTACTATTGTGGACATATGGTTGAAAGTGCAGAAGATAATGATATCGCAGATACTACTTCCTGACGGCTAAAAGTACCACTGCCCCACAAAGACTCAGGGTGTAAATCACATGGGAATAGACAGATATAGAAGTCAGTGCTGCAATACCTATCTTTCAGGTAGCCTGGATCTGTCCTTTCCCAAGCCCTATTCAGCAGTGCTTCCCCAACACTTGGGCATATTGAAAGGAGGGACTTGAATCTACTTCTTACAACCAGACACTCAAACAAATTTTTAGATAGTCTCTGCACAAACAAAGACCAGATAATCCAAAAACTCAACGTGTCAAACTTTCTAAGACTCCTCTTTTTTTCAGGCAGATGTTCAAAAGTGCTGAAATGGTAAAATTTGAAACTTCTTTGTGACAAGGTAAAATATACATAATGATGCTAACATAGCTCCACAATCTCTGCTTGAATGCAACAAATTATCAAACTGAAAGCACTGAAGTGCTCATAATGATTACATCCAGGAGAAAGCCTAATTAATGCAACTACTATAAAAGGAGTATTGCATCTTTTGATAATTAACTTTTACTAGAAATGGAGAAGCACAGGCATAGGATTAAATTAATTGATTAAATTGAGCCATTGTTTTCTGGATGAGAAAGAACAATAGCTAATGCTTGGCAGTCATGAAAGGAATCATCATTTTTGAGAGACTGAAGGGTAAGACTCCAACAAACCTTGTTAAAAGAAAAAAATCTTTCTAAAAACAATTTTTTTAAAAAAAAGAGGAAGAAAAAGCTTTAAATTGCATTCTGAATAATCTACTTATAATGATTTCTTTTTGCTGGTCACTCATCACAACACAGCATTTTCCCACCTATCAAACATAGTAGAAATGCCAACTTCTCAGAGTAACTTAGACAGTCCATAATGTGTGGATCAAGCTGCAAAATTCCAATATCCTGGACTGTTATAGGTAAATAAGTTTATTCTGATGAGCAAAACTAATCACCCTTCCTTGACTCTGCAAGACCTAAAAAGGACTGATATTCAACAATCACTGTGATAAAGAAGCCAAAAATAATAATTCAACTGTCAGTCCTTACTGGGCAGCAAAATAATTGCTCAGTTGGGAATAATTTAGCAATATATATTTGGTTCATTCACATCAAAGAATAACGTTTCTGTAAGAGAATTTTCCTGCATTTCAAAGACAGCCCTCACCTGTGAGTGGTCATTGGCTCATTGTCTCTTCAGAATAACACAACAGGAAAACCCCAACCACTTAGCAAAGCTTTACACATAAAAAAGGGCTTTTAGTGGCATCTGCTCTTAAGCACTGTGCTGTGATATTGCTGACCTGAGACAGTTCAATATCTGATAAGGAAGAAGATATTTGGATACTAAATATGTATATAAATTTATTTCTGAACTGAGGAAGGCAAAACTGTGTAAATTTACAAAGCTACTATGTGAAAAACTGTACACAGTTTTTCAGGAACTGGATACAGTGGACTTTATTGAATCTGATACTGATTTTTCCTCATTTCTACTTGAAACAGCACAGGCCAAACCTGAAATTGTTTATTTAAATTTCCTACTTTTCCAAGTTTTGTTGAGTTCAAACAGTTTCAGAGAGATAAAAATTTAATGAGATAATGGCTCAGGGAAAGATCAAAGTAACAATATTCTGGAACTGGGATTATGTTGCATGCCTTTATATATTGCATTTATACAATTAGGAGTTGTGCTACAGAGATTAAAGGTGGGCTCAATTCATCAGCAATTATGCAAAGAAAACGGATCAGCAAATGAAACTCTGCTACAGGATAAAAATGAACACATTGATTGAGCTTTTTTTATCAGTTTCTATTTTTATTGTGTTCCTATTTTCCTCTTTGTTCAATAATGAAGGGGAGGACATGTAGGCGTCCAAGCTTGAGCCCCCATATGTAGAACAAAGTTTCCATTGCTGCGCATTAGCAAACTGGGTGTTAATTTCTTCCAATTTTATTTAAACTTTGCCATGGGACATCTGTTCTTGTGTGCTGTGTTATATTATTAACACTTTCTACATACTCTTACAGGAACATGGACGATGATTTTGAAAGGATATTTGTGTTTTAACTTAAGTATTCCAGAATGTGCTTTTTAAAAATTAAAATGCCAGCACAGCTCTCTCCTTTCATTATGGTAACAGCTGAATTTCTATTTCTAAATTGAGGATGTAAGAAGAAACCAGATGTAGCGCAATATGCACTTCAGTGACAAACTTAGGTACCTAATGGTCTGTGTTATACAGAACAAATAAGAGATACTTTCTTCCTGCTAAATCCTTGGAAATTGTGAACAACAAATGGGATCCAGCTCCAAATCATTCCAGGTTCTTTTTTAAGATTCAAAACCCAACTGCAGCATACATTTCTAGAGCAAAATCAGCCCTATTTGTTCTCAATTTTAAGTAAGAGGGAGATTGACCAAAGGTGGAACCAATCATCCAGATCCCTTTTCCACTAAAATTTCAATTAATTTCAGTTTATATAATTGAGACTGAACCCAAACCAGCTTTTGTCTGAAGCTTCAAATTTAACACTGCAAAGACAACGTTATGGTTTAATCCATCATACAGCACTAAGTTAGAGCTGGTTGTCAATTTCTAATGAAGTGTCTTTTTAACTGAAAATGTCATTTGCCTACTGAGCATCCTCAGAACAGCAGCATTATTTGAGAAAAGGGAGACTAATCCCCAAAGTAAGACTGGTTTATTTAAAGCTGTTCTCTCTATTGCCAGAAGCTTATATTGAAGTCTCTACTCTAATGAGCATTTCCATGCTCTTTTGTTTCATAGTTTAAAAAAATGACAGCGTAAAAAGTTTTCCAGACTAACATGGATTGTGCTAAAACTTAAGTCAGGGAAAACAATGCCAAAACATTTTGATCAGATTCCTAAATATCAGTGTAAGATTGCAAATACCTCTCACTGATAAGATCTAGAAGAACTGCATTGGTAGCCAAAGCCCAAGGCTGTGTGCCAGATTAAAGATGTGCAGGGTTTATTACCAATGCATCGCTAAAGCCATTAGGTCAATAGACCAGGGCAGGAAAGAAAATAAAGGTCCCGGCTTCCAAAACATCTTTCTTTGGATTCCTTAGATACACGTCTTCTGTGTCAACTTGCTTATGCAGTGAAAGAAAGAACGTACATGCAAAAACATACCTCAGCCTGCACTGTCCATGTTATAGCAATCAGGAATCAGGGTCTAGATTACTGTGTTGGCCTAATAATAAGGAGGTCATGAATACAAATGAGATCCCATGTTTTAGAATGGAAACAAACTAACAAACTCTATGTTAAAACCATGAAATGTGCCATGCTGTCCCATGCAGTAGGGAACCTGCTCTCCAGCCTGCTTTCTAGCTCTAAACCTGATCTCTCTCCCCACTACATCACCATGCATATTCCCACAATCACCTTTGATTAAGCAGCCTTCCCTGGTTGCTCGTGCTACAGCTGAATCCCTTGGTTGCTCCTGATACACCACTTCTACAGTGCCCCAGTCCCTAGTGCCAGATTTAGCTGGTTACCCTGTTTTTGCCATCTGCTGAATGATTGGGATCCTGCTACATCAGCAGGTCACCCCTCATCAGGTCTCCTGACGGGAGTGATCGTAAGGCTCCAGTTAAAGTTGCCAACTACCCTACTCACCCCTCACCCCCACTGCTGCCCGACAGCTTACTTCTCCCACGGTATGTCACTACTGTTTACACATTCTTCTTTAGCTCTGAACTTCAACGGTCATTAGTGAGAGGGTAGAAAGTTCTTAACTGTTTTTTGGGCCTAGAGCAGATCACAATCTTCCCACATTTCTGGTGGACCAATATTTCAAACAAGTCCTGAATTCCAGGAGCAGCTCCACCAGAAGCTCCCACTTTACCAGAATTGTGGTTTCTAAAGGAAACTTGATAAATGCTTCAAGCGGTTGTGCCAGGCTATTGCTGCTCACTCCAACTTAGGCACCAACAGAACTTTGGGTTGGCACCAAAAAAGAGTAGCGGTGCTTGTTAAAACAAATTTGGTATCAGACAACAAAACATTTGCCATCTCTAGGTGTTACTCTGAGAAATAACGCAAATTATATTATTTCAGATTTTACTTTCTGATGAAGCCTTGTCTTGTATTCAGGCAAAAAGAATGCATAACTGCAGGAGAAAAGACATAATTACATTTAAAAGTGTGGGTTTCTTTTTTTTTCTTCTTCAGAAAACTGAGTGCAGAATTGGCCAATATTGCACTGAATTAGATTGCAGACCCTTTGGCAGAGGAGTCAGGCCTTGTTTTATGTGTTTTAAAGCCTCAAGCCACTATCAGCAGCTCCCCAAAAGAGAAAAACCTACTTTTATACTATTATGTCAGATATGATAAAAATGTGGCAGCAAAGTCAATGCAGTATGTTGGCTTAAAGTGGGTATGCCTTTAAAGTACCTGTTACTACCAAAAAACTCTCTGTGGACACTTATTTTGCTGTAAGAAAGATTTACCCAAAATGAATTGGTTTGTTTGGGTTTTTTTTTTAAGTCTGACATAATAGAAAGAAAACATAGAAAGTTACTTTAAATTGTTACAAACAAAAGAAGTTTAGAGCTTCTATTTGATTCAAATACATTTTTTTAACAAGTGTAAAGCTGGGGAACGTATTCTAGGCCCTATAAGTTCACTGAATTAATACACTGGCTGGGGCTAAAATACAAATACGAGACAACTGAGAACTTTGGACTGTGTATGTACAGAATGAGCGCTAATGCTCTCCATCACAAACATCTCTGCGTTGATCAGTCCAGTGTAGCAAGGATACAGGAAAGGTGAAGTACAAAGTCTGACACATGAGCCAAGGCCTTGGTTATCATTCAAAATAAAGTACTACTTAATTACACTTTGTGACACAGCACACACAGCTCTCTTACATACCTAACAAGCATTCCTTAACTGCAATACTTGGATTATAGTCTATTCCAACTGATTTAAAGTTGATAAAAATCTAATTCAATTGAATTTGCTCTATCAGTGAACACTTTTGTATAGCTTCTTACCGAAGGAGTTTTATTTTAGTGACTGCTACTAAAAGCAAAAGCTTGGAAAGTTTTGGAAGAGATCTCTTATGCTAAAAAAAAACCCAACCTGTCAAACATGACTGGTCTTTGTTCACCTCTGCTATAAGATAAATGCACAGTGCAAAGAGTTAACATTTCCACTCGGAGACCCTCAGCCGGACAAGAAACAAACTAATCAGATATGCCTTTAAACTTGCTAGCCTGCCAATAATCCAGCTGTGTTACAATGGCAGAAACAATGGTATGGGAGTGACATCCCCATCATAATAAACAGCTAAAACAGAGACAATTTCATTACAAACCAAAATGAACATTTTGTCAGCTGTTACTATAATACACGACTGCTGAAAATAGGGTCTCACAAATAATGATAAATATTCATTAGGACAACATTACAAGTCTATGAAAAACATGGCTCAAACTGAGCTACCGTTGCTGGTGTGTCCTTTTTACAAGTCATGATACCTTCTCTCTAGACACTCTCAACTGATTCTGAGCAATCATTTCTGCTAAATATCAGTAGGAAACGTGCATGTTTAGCATTTCGCTGCAGACACTCAGTGCCTCACAGGAGTAAGCTTTTAAAGAGAAACAAAAAGAACAGAGTCTACAGGCAGATGGTGGGCAGTTGGGGAAAAGTCATGCCGGGTTCACTGACCAGCTAAAAAGAAACAGAGGGAGATGGTTCAGCAGACCCACTGTGGAGAGGAGAAGGGGAAAACTTGGGGGGGATCCTATACAGCTTGCTTCTGTTGCTGCTGCCCCTATTCCCTGAAGTACAAAGGCTCGGAACAAAGTGGAAATTGGCAAAGAAAACAGTAGCCTTGGTCGAGTCACATACCAATGACACTTGGCACAACTACCTCTTTCCTCTCTGCTATTTTCACAGCTTAGGCTGCCACAGTTTCCACGTGCTTTCATACTGAAGTTGTTTTACCCATTCAAGGAGTAAGCAGGTAACAAAATAAAAGACATAAGAGAAAGTCCCAGGTTAAGACATAAGAGAAAGTCCCAGGTTGAGCATGCCTTAAAAGAAAGGATTACCATATCAAGTATTATTGTGTCCATTTGACGAGGTGTAACAAATTTCTTGAGAAGTTCCAGAACAATATCTGCAGTCAACAGTTACCCTTCATTACGGGAGAACTGCAACTACTGGTGTACACTGATGTACTTATGTTGCTCCTGCAACATCATAAACTGTCATTAATTCTGAGCTATACAGATGACACCTTTTACTCACACAGAAAACTAAAACAAGAGGTCCTGCTTTCCTTTTCCTTACCCTGATTCACAAATGGCTGCCCCTTCCTCACTGACACTTGTGTAATTTTATGTTAAATTTTTCAAGGAAATAAATCAGTAGAAGCCTATTTAGTTTTACTTTGACAAGCTGTTTTTCTGCCAGTTTAATTCTCTTTACTGGCTCTTGGGAGGAGAGACCAGGTAAGTTGGACAGCATTGTGACAATAATGGCAAAAGTAGAGTGCTGGCATTTACAGAGAAGGAGAGGAAAGGAGAAGCAGGCTTGCTCTTTTCAAGTGACATGAGGTCAGCTTAGCTTTGTTATCCAGCCATATCCTGATATTGTATAAGGAAATCTGGTTTAGTGTGGTGAATTACACCAGTCAACATTTACCAAAAAAAGGAAACAGAAAAGCCCACATACCATTGCAGTGTATTGAGACCATTCCATTCAACCTTTGAGCTTTTATGATGTTAAAAAGGAATGCAGTCATCCTCCCCTACCCTCGTTTATATACATATGTATGTATATACGTCCTGGCTTTGCAATGATCACCTGGTTTCTAAGTACCATCACCACCCACAAAGGTTTAAAAGTCACAAATGGAGCTATACATCATTGTGAAGAAAACATATTTCAAATAATTATAATAGGGTCCATCTTTTAAAACATAGGTTCTTACTTTGTAAGAAATATGCAGCATCAAAAATACAACAGCTTTCTTACAGTGTGTAACGTGTCTGCCATGAGTACCCAGACAAGTACAATTTTAAGCAGATAGTACAGCCCTCCATCCTCCTACACTTAGCCTATGTGGCTTGTAGGTCACTAGTACAAAATTTAAGTGGGAACCTTTCAGTCTGAATTTAGTCCTATTACAAGACAAGTCACCTTTTTCATACTTTATTTGAGGAGATTTTATCAGCTGATAGATTATACAAATTACGGAATCTAAAATTCATGATGATACAAATCCTAGTAAGAAAAACACATGCTGGAAAGTTGAATAGACTATTTCACCTATTTATCAATCAAGACCTAAATCACTGTCAAAACTATTTGTTCTTTTCCCTATAATTTTTTGCATAAATATTCTGCATTGCATCCTAATTGGTCACTGGCTTGTCAAATAGTCTTGCAAGATAACAAAATGAGAATACTTACTTTGAGAATATGAAATTCATAAAAGGTATATTTATCTTAGTAACCTTTACCTACAAAAGAACTTTAATAATAGCATGTAAAATCTGACAGAGAAGAGGGCAGGCAAAACTTCTGCATTAACTTGAGCAGATTACCAAGAAAGAGAGTGAAGAAATGAGGGCCAAAAAAACAGATCACTGCCTGTGACAGGAGGTTGAATTTTTAACAGTCAAATATCCAAGACATAAAAATCTCAAGATTGTTCCAGGAAACAAACATATTACATTCCTCACTGAACCCTGGAACTTCACCTACCTAAGTGCACAGGAAAGAAGAGAATTTCTTCTTAAATCAGAAATAAGAGAAACAGTGAATAAAGGCTGAGTCACCACAACTAAAACTCCAGCTTCCACCTACATCTCTTACACATGCACATACACACAGAAGATGAACAGCATTGTTTATGAACACTGACACATCTTAATATCAGATGAGTCATTACACAAGGTATTTCAGGATCCATTTTATCATAGCTTGTGAGAGGGATACAACAAATGGACTGCTTAAATCCAACCCACAGATGCTTTGCCCAATGCTTTGTAACTTTGCCTTTTCATATAGTATTTTTCAATATCAAGAGCATCACACTTGAAGCAAAAGTCCATTTCTGAGACTGAACCTGTTATCCCAAAGTAAGTTTGGCTAGTTCAGCATGACACTCTATAGTGCTAACTGTATATGTCCTTGTACTTATATTTAGTTTAATTTCTACCTCTTAAGTCTATCCTTAACTTGGAAAGGTTTTTAAAAGTTACACCATTGGTTAACTGAGGATCGCCTCTCCTAACAGTTCCAGTAATTCATAGCAAAATTTGATCGCAATGGTGCCTCAACTGTGAGTATTTGAATCAGTCCTCATTCCTACTGTATGATGCTGTGAGGACGTGACAGCAACACCACACGCTCCGTGCCTCCTTCACAGTGTTAACACTGCTCATTACAACTCTTAAACTCCTAGAACTCCTTAGAACAAAGAATACTGTCCTTCAGTAAAAACATGAGTAGTCGGGCCCAGTTTCACCCCAGATATTTTTATCTCGAAAATGACATCTGCTACTAACTACTTTAGATCCTCTTGAAATCCTCAGTACGCTGTTAGAACTTCATGGTACTTTGCTGACTTTAACAAAGCTCTGAACAGTCTGTTTAGGGACGTGTGGTCTCATTAATAGGATTGGTGATTGTTGTGCATGATTTCCTGTTAATTATGGGGTACAGTCACAGTTCATTGTCCTTCAAAATGGTGGGAACCTTATCTCATTTCTTTATCTAATGAAATAGCATGCTTGCTTTAGTACCCTTTTGTTCTCCTACAGCATTTCAGTTTGTAGACTTTGTGATGGCTTTCCATCATTCTTCAGATTCCTTCATTACAACACCTGCTGCAGCAGTTGATCTGCCCTTGGGCTTGTGATATCCATGATGAATCTCGGCAGTGACTCAGCTGCTACTCATGGTAACTGTTGATACAGAGCTGAAAGCGTTGTTACATAACCAAACAATGGATACTACCCGAAATCTGTTGGTTTACTTTTGTTCTCAGTAATGAACTGGGCTTCTTAGCCATGCACAGAGAAAGAGGGCTTGGGTTCTCAGTCTGAAACACATAGTGCTGTCTCCTGTTCAGGTTTTGCTCCACATGGTACTGATCAAATCATCCCACACTAGCATCCATCACATCACCACTCCATTCCCCTGTCAGAGTCCAATCCCTTTGTGGTACTCAGTGCTTCCTGTGAGATGCTGAGCCTCCACTTCTACCCGCTTGCTTGAAAATGGGAACTGCTCAGCCCCCTCCTGTAACTGGATCTTTGCTTGGCATTCTTTTCAAATGCATTAGACATTGTCATTTTGATCTGACAAGATGCTTGGTAGAAACAGTTATAGTAATGGCTGGGTTGTCATCTTTGACTCTAAATTGCCTTGCAGATAATGGATCTGATTCTCCCCTGCCTACATTTTCTGGTCTAATTTTTAATTATTATTTATTTTACAGGTGCTTAACAAACAAAGAGAGAGCATGCCCCACTGACAAATGTTATATCCTCTGTCCTTAAGAAATCTTTGGCAGAGTTCTGCTTTGAGCAGGAGGTTTGCCTGGTTAAACTCCTGAGATGTCTTCCAACCTGAATTACCCTATGATCTTAAGTACTTTTCCTATTACAACCTGTTCAGACTTATTAGCAGTCATAAACATTACACTAGCTAAATGCAACACTACTGTATTATGCATTGTATAATCTTGGGGGTTTTTCCCCAGTCCTTTTCTTTGTACATCTTTTGCAAATAAAGTGGTGAAAGAGTAGAAGGAGTCCTTCATGCAATGAAAGCAATTTGAGACTTCAAGCATATCAGTGTTATGCTTCCCCAACTGCAGCTCTGTCCTGAAGTCCCACTCTCTATTCTAGGTCTTTGGCATGGAGCAGTGATGAAAGCCAGAAATTAAGGGTATTTTTCCTTCCCTTCAGGAAGCACATTAGGATTTCTTTTTCTTGAAGTAGAAGAAACAGTAATCATCATCTCTTCACTTCCCTCATACAAACACCTGTAAGCAGAAGAGAAACAAGCATTTCTCTTCTTTTCCCATCACACACAGACATCAGTAGGAGAAGACAACTCCCCAAGAAAGATTCAGCAGCCAAGATTTCTCTGTCCAAGTATGCAGTTAATACAGCTGATGTTATTCTTCTACTTTCCTTAGCAAATACTAGTTTTACAATACTTGTCCTAGTCTAATACCTGCCTCCCAAGAGCGGTCTCGCTTACTGAAGCTGTGAGAATTCATTGAGTTTTAACCAAATACCATTCCCTAGGAGGTGCTCTGCCATGGACACATGCAGATGAGCTGAGCTTGACTCAGTGTCCTGCCCTCCCAGCTACACCATTGTGCAAAATGCACTGGGAGTGTAGTCTAGTGAATTCCATGTGCAGGCAACTCAATCTGCCTGCCCCTCCAGTATTCGGTAAAACAGATGCAGCTGATAACTGCAAAGGGGCCAATGCAAGAGAGCACAGTGGTTCTCCCAGACTGAGGGCTTTGCAATAAAGTTCTATACTCAAAGCAGACTTGATATCAAGGAAATTCCCAGCAAGTCTTGTTTTGAGACCTTCCCTATCGCTTCACCACCACTGACCTAGATGACAACGTGATAATGTGACCCAGCAGATCATTTCTTCTTATCTCAGCTGGTCAGATTCATGAAAACTAAGAGATCATCTCTCCTAGTGCTCCCACAGAATAACGCTTCAGTTGTCCTACTTGGACACAGTGAAGTTGTCTTTGTGTCACTTCTACATCTCTGAAATGAAATGCAAACCTTACTAAACTCTCAAAATTACCATTGACTTTAGATACCAGGATTCCACCCGTAAAGTGATTCACTGTATTCTGAAAGGCTCTAAAGGTTTGCTATACAGTTTGATTTAAATGTCTATTTTTTTCATATTCTATCCACATTACAGCACAGACTTTACATTCATCTTTCAACTACACTTTCAGAATTAGTTTTTCCTTAAGAAATAACCTTATCATCATTTCTCACTACAGTTTATGAACACCACTATTTTTTACAAGATATACAAAAGAACAATCCTCAAAAAAAAAACAAGTAGTTTCTGCCTGGCTTTTTAAATCTTACATAGCAAGGATTGAAAGTATACCAACAATTCCCATTAGGTAAATATGCCACAGAGTATGCCTATCTATGCAATATTTTCATCCTCTATGATATCCACACTAGTTCAAGCTTCAGCTAAATTAATACTACATTGCCTTGAAAAATCTGACCAGCCTCCTTTCTCCTGATCCTCATGTCATTAATTTCATACACTAGCTGACAACAGGCCCTTCTACAGAGTTGAGGAGCCCCAGATGTCTTGTACCACTTTATAACTTGACTTTCTAACATAAACCTACATTAAAAATCAATAATCTCAAAGATCAGACATTTCACTTAGTCACACTCACCACAATTTTTAGATTGTCTGCATTTTGTACTCTTTTCATCTGCCTGACAGTTTAATGATCAAAACATATTACTATTTTATCTCATTACAATTTTCATCATTATGGTCTTCTTGTGGTATATATATTTTATTTTTTCAAACAACTGCCTCTTGGTCAGAATAAAAATAGGATGGATCATAGTGAGTCACAACAGTAATTTGCTGCACTAGTACAACTATAATTCCACTTTCAAATATGCTGTTCCACAGGCACAAAAATTAACATACCCTCTTTTCCTATAGATGTGGATCCTTCAGCACTTAAGTCACTCCTGTTTTCTTCCCCACACCACAATTTACCTTCCAAAAGGCCTACCAATAAAATGACATCATGTGATACACTAACTAAATCTGAGTTAATGCATAATCACTGTCCAGGCACTTGCCGCCAAACAAACAACAGATGAGTTTTTCCTGCTTTGTCTTTAGCAGGGACACCAGTTCAGTTGCTGAGTGAAGGAGGGAGACCTAATTTTCATAGTTTGTAGAAACTATATAATTTTTGAGGCACACTTTCCTCTTCTGACTTTTTGAAACTGGCTAGTTGTATTAAAAGTTATTCAGGCAAAGACAGAGAGAGACAGCCTGAGCTTGTTTTCTTAATAAAGCAAAAACAAAGACACATTAGTGCAATACTCCTGTTCTTCAAACATTTTTCCTCATAATTGTGAAATCTGTACCTTCAAGGACAGAAGCACATCTGCTCTCTGACTTGCCAGACACAGGTATTTCTATATCAGCACACCAGCACTAAGGCATTAAGCACTTTTCACAAAAAGCATTGGACCCAAGTGTTTTTATTCCAAATTACACAATACCAGGTGTGTTAATAAGCATTTTTCCTTCTTAGCCCTTTAGTATGCTGTACCTGCTATATTTTTTCACTTCTCATCATTACTCTTCTACTGTATATGCTGGAAATAGAATTTATACAAAATTGTAGAGTGGACATCATTACGCAGACATGTCCCACAGTGCTGATCTCACCAATGTTAAAGGAAGATAATCTCAGTACTATTTATCAAGAGAACAACTGATTTACATCTGTAGCCCAGCTTGAACCTGTCTTGCTAGAAATATTCACTTTGAATAACTATACATACATGCAATGAATCAGAACAACCCACAGACACATGATGTAAGATAAATAGAAAGGTTCAGGTCTTCATTTTCAATCAGGCAAATGAGGACTGAGAACCTGTGTTTCTCTAGATCCAAGAGGAAAGTACTAAAAAGTAGGTTACAACTGAAATTTTTGTTCTCTTTTTTCCCAGTCCCAAACCTTAAAATCCTTCTCAACCAGATAGTATCCTCCTCCCTACTCCTGCAGAACAGAATCACAGAACAGTCAGGGTTGGAAGGGACCTCTGGAGATCATCTAGTCCAACCCCCTGCCAGAGCAGGATCACCTACAGCAGGTGAGAACATTGAGAATGACTGCACCAATTGTAATGCTTAATGAAATGGTTGTTTACCTGCAGTGTTTTTCCCTGAAGGGGCAGGCGATGCAGTGGGGAAGCAGGGAAGATGGAACTAGTAAGATTCTTATCCAAGTTTTTCCATAAATTCTTCCTTTGGGGGAAAAAAAAAAAAAGGTGTTGCCAGCTGAACAAAGGATTCTGCCTAAAGACACACAGCCATCAAGATTGTAGGAGGGACTTTATTTCAAAAAATCCGGGCTGGAAGGCCACATCTTGTAGTGGGATAAGTTTTGCATAGTGGTTGCCAACGGCAAGTAGTCTGCAGAGCTCACCGAAGGACTACGGAAAATTATCAGTGTCCTTTACATTTTGCATTTCCTTCAGAAATCCAATAGTATTAAAAATGGCCTTTATATATATTCTTTATCCCTTACAGCTACCTTAGCTGCAAAGAGGACCCAAGATCTACAATTCAAAAATCTAGTCATACAAAAGTAAAGGCTCTAGATCTACCTATCTGCAGGCAAATTCATATTGTCCAAGTTAATTCAAGTCATTCATATATTGTATTTATGGGTACTCCAAGTCCCTCAGAGTGTACAAGAGAAATAATTCACCTGAAAGTGGTCTGGACAGCAAGTTTCTAAGTAATTTCATTCTCTTTAGTGGGACTGTTGTAGGACTACACATAATCTAATTGCCTATGTCACATGTTCCTAAGACTACCCATAAAATGCAATTTTATGTCTGGGTTGATGATATTTAGTTATTTATAGATAGGTGGGTAGCAGAGTGCCTTTTGCCATGCTCTTAGAAATGGTCATGAGGCAATACCCACACACTGTCAGCTGAAGATGATGTTTCCATACTGTTCTAAAAATCACATCAAGCTCTACAGAAACCACAAACAAGTATATTAACGTGCTGCTATTTGAGCAAAGTCTGTGGATGTTAGTGACCTGCTCCACAAAAAAAAATGTTTTCTGGCTCTGTGATTGCCTCTCTGAGATTATGATTCCCTTTAGTCCAAAGGGTGCTACAGTTCTTAGCAGAAGCTCTGGACCAAGACTAATCTCAGCTGTTGCATCACTATTTCAGTCACAAATGCATCACTCCTGCACTGAAATCCACAGCATCCACAGTCACCTTTCCAAGGTGCATATACATCTTATGGCCATAAAATCGGAGTCACAGCATCGAGCCTAAAGGTGCAACCAGTCCTAGTCAGCTGCAAAACACTGTATGCTTTAAGACTTTTCCTGATAATATCCATTTTGAAAAATGTTATTAAGTTTCTATGCAAGATGTGTAACTGTGGATCTCAGCAACTGCCTTTTGTGGGAAAGCATGATCTATCATATCCTAATAATTCAGGATGCCTAGGCAACATTATCATGTGAATAAACATTAGCCTTCAAAACACAACGTAATCTGAAATATTTGGTGGGTTATTTTTTCTGTGTCAAAGAATAGAAGAAAGCAATATAGAAATAAACACAGAATGTATTTTCTAGTACAAGTAAGCATGTAACAAACATCATGACTATAGGAAAAAATGTGGATATTTGCATAAAGAATAGGATTAGAAAAGTTAATGAAATAACAGACACTAACTGTAAAACATTCTGGAAAGACTGTACAGTATAGGTCCTCCATAGTTTCCTAGCAACAAAATTTTCTCTGCTTTCTCAGAGTATCATGAAGTTGTGGAATCCTCCTCCTACACACAATTTGAAACCAGGGATGAAAACAAGGATGACCCATCTTCCACACTAGATGCAGCAAACTGTTTCAAAGCTTGCTGAAATACAGCTCAGTAACAAGCAGCATCTGTTGTTGGTTTAACTGTATTTTACTTGCATCTCAGACATGGTCAAAGGCTTAAATGGAGCCATCAGAAAATCAACCCTTGTAATAAAGGGCATAACTCCACAACCCATGGCAAGTAAGAAACATGACATATTTTAAAATAACTTCAGTGACCACCAGAAGAATTAAAAATAGTTCCCAAAGACAGTGGCAGACAGGAAAATGGTTTTGACTGGCAGCTGTTCCCTAACTTTCTCTAGGCAGCATCAGAACAGGGACAAAACAAAAGACAATCCCCAGCTTTATCCTGTATTTTACAGTGATTCCCTTGAGAAAAAATCTTTAAAGTTTGTTTTCCCAACCCCAGAATAGAGAAAGCAGAAACAAAGTTCATGTTTTGGCTAACCAGTCTTATCCTTCAATATTATTAGTATCCTACCTGTACTAAAATTTAAAAATGCAAATAAAATAACTAATTTATTAGGGCTTTAAAATAATAATGCCTAACTCCCTGCTCATAAAAACAAGTGAGGGTCATGGCCTAACCAATAAAATTTCCACACAGAATGTCCTCAAAAGAAATTTTCCACCAACAGAATTAACAGACACATTTTCAGTTTGGAAAGGTAGCTTTTATTTCTTTAATTGCTTAAAATGCAAGGTTATGAATGCAAGAGTTTGCCAATCTACAGCAAACTGCATGCATAATTTGCAAGATAGGCATCCCTCTAAGCACAGGACCAATCATCATCCACAAAAAAGAATGATAAAGTATCTTTTAAAAAATAAAAATAGATATCACTGAAGTTGTACGAAACTATGAAATAACCAGACAATCCAAATTACAGTTTAATATAGAAAACCTTATTCTATGAGCAAAATCATACTCTAAGTGGACAGAAAGGTAACATCATCCTCACGGCCAAAAAACAGACATGAACATTTACACGATCCAGTTCTCACGGGAGTCTTGTTTTTATAAGATAAGAGAAAACAGGATAAGTTACTGCTTTAAGGGGGAAAAAACAACAACAAAAAAAAACACAAAAACCAAACCCACAAAAAGTGAGCACTACTGTGGCTGTGCTGTTTTCCTGTGTCTGTAAGCATAGACATTAGCAAGCCTGCCTCCTAATTTAACTGTTCCTTCATTAAAAGTTGCCGCCCTTGTTCAGTGTTGCATTAGGTCAAGGGAAAAGATACTTACTGTTCTGTCTTCCTTTCTTAGTATGAGCAGTCAGAATTTGGATCAGACCAATTACTTACCATTATTAAACTTTTCCTGTGCTAGTCAACCCATAGTCCCAGCCTATTGAAGCACGTGAAAATAGCAATTTCTAACAAAATTATCCGTTCTGATAACCTACCAAGACTGACGCAGTTCAGCACAATATCAGTTGCACAAGAGCACAATACTTTTCTATTTTACTTTATTTAACTTCAATTAAAATCTCGTAATAGCATCTTACAAGGCTCTTCAAGATGACAGAAGCTAAATCTCAGTCCTAGCTTTAAGTCTGGTATTCCAATAACATCGCAGCATAGGTTAGCCATCAGTACCAGGCTGCAGTCTCAGTCTGTAACTGCTTTCTCAGCTCTTAAGAAAAGTCAACACCAGACAAAGACAGAACACAATTCAGCAAGTCCAATAGCTAAAAATATGTCCATGCTATGGTAGACATTCAGAACTGACACCCTACATCTCTTAACAGTAACTTAAAAAAAAGAGGGGGCAGAAAATACTTCACTCTTCCATATTTATTCTCCCAACATAGGATGTACATGCACTGCCTAAACCAGATATTACAAAAATCTAGATCTTTGAATATCTACAGGCACATGAGTAAGAATTAAAGTAATGCAGACATCTTGTTCATTATTTGAATTCTAAATCAACTCTAAAGAGTGTTTGCAGACCACCAATAGATGTACTAGTGCAACTAAAATCTATTAAAAATGTATGCAAAATGTATATACATATATACATGCTGACTAGTTTCCAGACATCAGTAAGAATCTTTGTCATGCCAGGAACTTAGTTGTTGACAGAGAATCTACTCATCCTTGATACTGGTTATTCATGCTTTGCCAGTGAAAGTGCAGAGCGTGTATGTGTATATATATATACCATGAAGAAAACTGACACTACAAAGAAACTGGAAAAAAAAACCAAAATCCGCTACAGTGCATTTAATGAGTATATCAGTCTGTGAGAGATGCTTCTCTGTTTAATACATTCAGTAGCAATGGCACTTGGATATGAAAGATAGACTATCATAAATTGTGAAGCAAAATATTAGGCAACAATATCAGAAACAGTACAACCTAGGGCAGACCTTATTTAAATAATATTTAAAAAATTATTTGTGAGGAAAAAAAATAATCTACACTTTTACATTCAGAACCAAAAAAGATGATGTAATCCTACCTGCATGTCTTTACAGTCTAAAATATACCAGTCAGACACAAAGATGGTAGTGCAGAGGAGGTTCTGCTAGATTTACTAATGGGAAGAAAAGAAAGACTGCAAGGAGGAAAGCTTGAGTAGCAAAGCACAGGCAGCTTGCCAATCTTTTATTTAGCAGAAATGGGTAACTTCGGAGTTCAGGTACAGCTCAAGAGATACAGGTGAAGGTCTGTGCTTCTCACTTGACTTTAAATCACAGCTTCTCAGTACCTCATTTCCCTCTCTGAGAGAGAGAGGGATATACTATTATCCTTATTTCACAATAGCGCTGGAAGGATAAATATACTAGACGTAGATGAGATGGTAGCCGGG
Source organism: Ibidorhyncha struthersii (assembly GCA_013398815.1). Taxonomy (NCBI): domain Eukaryota; kingdom Metazoa; phylum Chordata; class Aves; order Charadriiformes; family Charadriidae; genus Ibidorhyncha; species Ibidorhyncha struthersii. Next base: position 670,283 of record VZSZ01003184.1, on the reverse strand, counting down.
CTACTTAAGTACTTAGAATACAATCAAATTGTATTTGTGTGAACGCAGAAGTGTGATTTGCAGATAGAGCAGTGAAAAAGCTCTCATAGGCAGATCTTCAGCATTTCAATACAGTGAGTAGACAGAGGAAGATTTCAGATAAGTTCCATATGGAACGAAGATCAAGACCAGATGCAGCTGATATATAAATGGAGGAGCTATACAGCAATGTAGCCACTACAGACAGCATCATATAACTGGGAATACACGCAACACATGGGGCATTTCCAATTGGCTGTGTTACCAGCTCCCCTGGTAAGTCATGTTTGTAGAGATTTGCGGGCAAATGTATTAATTAAGCCTTAAGAAAAAACATTCCAGTTTCTAAATATCCCAACAATCTTTAGATCTACCCTAGTAATAAAGGAAACAGTCACAGAGCATTAGCTTGTAAAAATAAATGTGTAACTGCACTATTTGTACTAAAGGCAAGAAAAAAATAAGTCATAAAATCTCAACTTTCTTAATGTGGCGTTTCATTTAACATGCATACAGCTAGTATATATTGCTGTTAATAAACCTTTTGTGTTTTTCTCTGCACCAGTATTGTAACGAGTGGAAACTATGAAGTTCAGAACTGTGATCATATGGAATTTTCCAGGTCACATGTTAAACATAGTGCTGGACTCTGCTGGGCAGAGACTGTCAAGAAGGAAAAAAGCTGAATTCTAACCATATGTTTTGAAATGAAACAATATGCTCATTCTCTTACAGCTGAAAACTTTAATAACTGCTTTACAGTTAGCAGCAATAAAGAGGCAAAGTGATCTTGAAACAGCATTTACTGTGGAATAGAAAGTAATTACAGCATAGTAATGAGAATGCCCAATGTATATATATCACAAGCCTGATGCAATGCAATATTGATTAAGTTACACTATTTTCACCATAACATTTATTATTGTGGTTATAGAAGGATAAAAAATTGACAAGAATTAAAATAAGTGGGATTCAGTTTTCAAGTTAACTATTCCATGCCAAGACTTCTGTCTTTCTTGAAAAATAATCTGTCCTTTTACCAGCTGAACTACTATCAGTGGCAAAGAAGTGAGTATTCAGAATTCAACATTTAATTGCAATTATAGTATAGGTTACACACTCAGAAAAAAAAAATCCACACAGAAAATAGGGTAAGGCCAGTGCCTAGAATACCTTGGAAGCATGTACACAGCTGCTTCATATCAGCTCATTACATGGCCAAGAATACACTGTACCAGGCAGTCCCCTTTGCCACTGAGGGAGCAGGAAGCTCCACTGTACACGTCCCTGCAAAAAACACTTTGGTTTTTGCTTACCTAATTACAGTCATTGTCATTAGAAAGCCAGAATCTGACCATCTTAGCAATTACCATTAGAGTTTCAAGCAATTAAAGACAGTCCAGAATATTAATTAATTGCACTCAAATACAAACTTACTCTTCCTATTAAACTCTTACGCTCTTATTGTTTTTTTAAGTTGCATTTATGCTGATAAAAAGCAAACAACAACAAAACAAAAGACAGAGAGAGGCTAAACTCTTTCAAACTCTCAGTGTCTGTTGTTCGTGCGGTATCTGGGATTACCTTTCATGACTCAGTCGTGGCATTTTTATGTTACTACGTTGTTTCTATCATGCTTGTAGATTCCCCACATCATCTGCATTCAGATTTTGCATTGGCTCCTCACAATAGAATCCTAAAATTACTGAAATTTAAATGTTTTTCCTTATATGATACTAATTTATGGGATTATAACCAGCACCATTGGGAATGTCATTTTAAATTTAATGAAAACAATTACAAATGGAAGTCAGAACTTGTTTTCATGGAATAAAAAACAGGAGTGTCTTAACACTACAGGCTCAGGGTATGATAGCAACATGGCAAATTACTTAACACCTAACTTTTCAATCCAGAGGTTGAAGAGTTGTGTGTTTAAATTCAACATACCAATGTGTGTATTCCAGGGCCAGAAAGTTTGAGGTCTTCTACCTCTTCAGACTCAACTTGATTTGAAGGCAGGGGAGCATGCTAGGATTCACCCGAGAACATAAGGCAAACTCTGGCTTCATTTTTACTATTGTAGTTCTCAGCATTGCACAGGATAAGCCATCACTGAAAAGAATCTGACAGGGCCCTTTGAGTCTAGAAAGAATCCTCTTTTTTTTTTTAAATGTCACTGTATACACCAACAGAGAAAGTCTTCACACTTGTCAAGGGTGTTTGGCATAGTCTGATGACAATAGATAACTTCATATACGCAGCTTCAAAGCAGCGTCCAGGCACTGCTTTCTCCAGCAACGTGAGGATCTGCATGGTATGGGGAGGAAGAGAGCTACGGAGCAAAGAAAGATGTACCTGTGGTCTACAGCTACAGGCATAAATGCCTGGCTGGAGGTTGCAGTAGTCTGCAGGTAAGCGTTCAAGACCCTGGCTGGCTCTCTAACACATCTATGGATCTATGAGGTCTGGTTTATGATGACATTTTGTTCAGTCAGAAAAGAATTTTTGCTACTACTTCCCGGGGATTTTTTTGCGCTAGAATTAAGGTGATATTTGGCCTGTAAAAGCAAAAAAAAAAGGTAGAAAAGAATAAAAGCAAAGAGAAATATCCACCTAACCTCACCAGAGCTGAACAAGCCGCCTCAACCACCTGAATTAAGGGACAGCTCAGGACTGTAGCAGCACGTAGGACACAGGCAAAGCCTGCAGAGTACAAGCCATAAAGTTTTCAGACTCAAGAATTCAAAACAATCTTCTAACACAGCCTTCATTTACCAAACACTGCGCTGACTGCTCGAGCCTGCCAGTAACATGCAAACAAGCAGTAGCGAAATTCACTCCTCCGATGTTCTTCTGGGCACTAACAGCCGGTAAGAACTGACGCTTCCCTGTCGGCCCCCGCTGTTCTAAGGACTAATTTTTGAGGCAATTTATCGTTAAAGAGAGAGCGCTAGCGCAAAGGGACAGGGCAGAGATGCCTACAAAAGACGACAAAGTAAAGAGGGGACACGATGGCAGCCGGTGCAAAGGACTGTCATTTCGGTCCTTTCCGTCCTCTGAAGTTCTGCCCCGGGAGCGGCCTGCACCTCCCGGCGGAGCGGGGAGGCCGCCGCCCGGCCGTCACCCCACCACCGCCGGGCAGCCCCAACGACCCGTCGCCCCGTCGGAGGCCGCGGCCACCGCGGGGAGACGCCGCCGGCCGCGAGGCGAACTTGTGTGACAGGCTGCGGAAAGAAGAGCCCGCTCCTCCGCCGCGCCCCCGCTCCCTCCGCCCCTCGCCCGAGCCCGCCCGTCTCCGCTCCTCCTTTGCAGCCAATGGCACTAAGCGAGGTGGCTGCATGTGGTGGCGCCGACCCAGCGCCCGGGCTGGGAGGAGAGGAGGAGGCAGCAGGCTCTGCTCGCCGCTCGCTCCCGGCTCGCCTCCGGCCAGCCGCAGCCTGCCCGCCCCGAGCGGCCCCTCGGTCCCTCTCCCCCGCCGGTACCTGCAGCATGGACTCGGACTCCGGGGAGCTCAGCGAAGGCGAGCCGGTCTCACCCGCAGGTAAGGGGGCACTGCTGCCTGAGGGACGGGTGCCGCCTCGTCCCGCGAGCGGTGGGGCCGGGGGCGACCGCGGGAAGGAAGGGGTCTCTCCCCGGCAGCTGCAGGGCAGGGCTGCGGGGCTCGGCCCTGAGGAGAGCTCGCCGCCGGGGCCGCGCGCCGGCCCTGAGGTGAGGCGGCCCCGCAGGCGGGCAGGTACCGGCAGAAGCGGGAAGCCTCCCTTCGCCCCTCAGGCGGTGCGAGCGGTAGCCGGCTCCACCGGCGGCTGCTGGGGCAGAGGCTCCCCGCGGGAGCGGGAGGGGTGCGGGCCGGCCCCGGGCTCCGCTCGCTCTGCCCCGCGGAGGGCAGAGAGCCGCCTTGAAGAGTTGAGTTCAACCGTGACATGACGGCCGGTTAAATTAGCAGCGTTGGCGCGAATCGGGTGCATCGTGCTTTATATCTAGAGGCTGCAAAGTTTTTCGGGGTTTGGTTAGGGCGATTTTGCCATCGCTCCCGGGCCACAGCGGCTCGCCCGTGTGCGGAGGGGAGGCGCCCCTCAGAGACCGGCGCGCAGGGCCCTCGGGCCGCTGGGCTTTTGTTTTCAAGTCCTAACTTGTCACCAAAAAACATAAAAATGCTGCTAACTGCTGCTGCGGCCCACATAGTTCTTAGATGAGACAGAAGGGGGAAAAAATAAAAACAAATCTTGCGTGCCACTTCCAAATCTCCACATTCCTGTGTCCTATGAAAAACAAACCGTCGTTAATGTGCTGTAATCAAAGGCTGTCCTGCACAAACAGTAAATGGGAACAATAAACTTGTATGGAATCCAGCCTTCACAGAGGTAGGTTTGCTCTACCAGCACAGCACACGTCCCAGTGCCGCTCCTGTCCACAGAGAAGTGCTGTCAGCTCAAGGCCACCCCCTTCCCCACGCTCATCTCTGGGTCTCTAACTCTTCTTTGGTCAGCGGTGTCACCTGGCCATCAGGGCAGGCTGCGGTGGTACCACACGCACAGCTGGCACGCCACAGACACCCGGCGATTACCCACACTAGGTGCAGAAGGGACCTGTTCAACCTCCAGCTCCCCGTGGTGGAAGTCACGGGCACCGTCTCTGAAGCCATTTAATTGGCATCAGACACGAGTAAGCGCAATTGGAATGATGTCTGAAATTGTCCTAGAGATCGTAATAAACCCAAATAGAAAGTTACCGTGTTACATTACAAGATCCTCTTTGAGAAAAATCTTTTCACCATAATCCATCCAGTTTAGACATCTTTATCCCAGCTGGCACCTTCCCCTGCTCCCCTCAAAAGAAAGGTTTCAACACCAAACAATATTTTAACTACAACAGGAAAATAATGCCAGATATTTTGTGAAATATTTTAACTGTTTTATTAATACAGCAGTGATGAAAACTGTAGGAGCTTGTAGGATAAATAGGTGTTATCTTGTGTCATCTCCCAGCAGAACAGGATTTTATAGCATAGTCTTAAATCCAATTCAGTTTTAAATATTAGGGGTATTTACTCTTGATCCTTGCTTTGTATTTTCTTACTTGAGATCTAGAGAATTAAATAAGACTAGCAACAGGTCGTACAGCTCCTTATATTCGTAAAGCTCCATTAGGCTGAACTTACTAACAAAGACCACCAACAGCTATACTTTTTCATCCAAATATTGAAAGCAGTGCATGAAGTGCAAGTTACAAACATTACGTTTATAGACAAATTAATGTAATATAGCTCCTGCCAACAACTTACTCCTCTTCTGAACAGGATTTTCTTTTAAATAAATTAAAAATATCTATGCTTAGAGACTGCCATAAGTGCTTTTTATGTCATTACTTGCTAGCTGCCAAGAGTTGATGTTCATCATTCTCCTCTCTTTTCTATTCCTTCTTTGTACTATCTGAGAGAAGAAAAATCTGGTATTTTGACCATACATGGCAGATGCCTATGCAGTAGAATAAAATTGGAATAGGAGTGAAAACTTGGTGGTTTTCTCTTAACCAGCTGCAATCATATTTTCTACACTAAAGAATCACTTGATGTTTGTATCCCCCACCCTCTTCTGAAAATTACATTTTTGCTAGATTTGATTTGGTCTTTCTTCTGTACTCTGCCATATGTACAGTGCAGTATCTCTCTGTATGTGGGTGTTCTGTAGTCATGCTGTCAGTCACTGTTGCAGGCACAGAAGCTGAGGGGTTATAGCGTGGGATTCAGTCACCACCTTGTTCAGGGGGATCCCAGTGACCAGGGCCATTCTCCCTGCGGTTTACAGGGCAAGCTGAGTGCCTCGGGGAAATATTTGGGATAAGTCCTAATAACCATCTGACTTTGGCCACTGATTTTAGAAAAGCTAGAATTTTTGTATTGAAAGTGACACTAACTTGAATGTTTAGCTTACTCTCTTCAATACCAGTCTTTGCACATCCAAGTTTGTAAAGCAACGACTTCCACTTGCACAGTTAAAACTCCTCATAGCTAGTGCTTACTTCTTGGGTTGTCTGTTCAAGGCCGGCTTGATACAGTTTACTTTATCACTAGAGCTCCATGATGCTAATGCAATGCTGGTCTTTAAAAACATACCCCATTTAAGGGGTTTTACTGCTCCTGCAATACTTATTTGGCCTTTTGCTCTGTCCCAGTGGAATGGCACCCCTGCCATTCCTGGGACTCACATGGGTGTGCACAGGACAGGAGGCTACCTTGTACGCCCCCACCATCTGCCACACACACTTGACTTCCAAGACCCAGCTGGAGTCTTACTCTGAGATCCCAGCAGCCTCATTTCCTTTAATAGTCCACTTAAAGCTGAGTCTCCAAAGAAGCAGAAGTATTTTTTCTGAATTTATTTTGAAGCTGTTGTCACAATAGCATCTTCATATTTTATGGTGCAAACAAAAAGTTCCTTATATGCGAGTAGTGTTAGGTGTTAGCTGTACTTAAAAAAAAAAAACAAAAACAAACCAACAGACAACAAAAGTACTACACCTCTGCACACAAGAGCATCCAGCTCCATGGCCTCAAGTTCCACCAGTCTCCTCACACCCATCCATTACTGCTTCACATTGAGTTGTCTATATAGTAAAAAAGTTTTTTGGTTTGGTTCCCTCCACCCTTCCCCCCCAAAAATAAGTTACTCCCGAGACAGACCCCTATTAAGACCATTTAACAGGTCTTCATAATTCTGAAAAAAAAAAAAAATTGTAATGCAAAAGAAAGAAGTTACATGCTTACTAGCACTACCCTCAGTGAAATTTCTTGAGTTTTACTGTACGTGCAGCTAGTCATATTTCTTTTCTTGTCCTACAGATAAGCTTTTGAGAACTGAACAGGTAATCTTAAAATAGAACACTGTTCTCATTTTTAGAGTCCACCTATTGAGAGGTTGTTTTTTTAAAAGATTCTTCAGTAGAGCAATGGACTACTTTTTCCCAGCTCCTTCATAGGCAGCATACCATATGAAAGTATGATCCTCCGTGCCATCTTTCGGATTAACATTGCACAAAAATCCAGGTCACTTCCAGCAGCAGTGATTTTGCAGTGGATTTGGAGATCCTGCACATAAGAGAAAGAAAGCGCCAGACCTTCATTTGGCATGCCTTGTCCTAGGTTCCCTGGATGAAGCGGGCAGGAATTTGGCGGTATAGGTTTAAATCAATATTGCATAAAAGCTTTCTATAAGCTACTAAGTCAGAATGTAGATTTCTGTATTTATTTTAATGGAACTATTATGTTACACTACTAACATATGATAACTAGAGGCTAAATTGCCTGCATGGTCTTTGAAACAATACAGATTAGGATCTGTTAAACGTCATGAAAACAGAGAGTAAACTGTTGCTGGTCCCTTCTCTGGCTTTCCTCCTGCTGAAGTCAAAAGACATTTGGCCTAGGAAAGAGAGCAGATTTTTTTTTTTTAAAAAAAAAAAAAAAAAAAACACAAAAAAACAACACTAACACTGTGGAGCCTATGACTTTGTGTCGTGCCAGGGAGAACAAAATAAAGACAACCTTATCACCAGGCTTGCATCCATAAAGGCAGTGGGGGGCTTATTATTGCCTTCAATAGGGCCAAGATCTTAGCCTGTGACTCCTGGCACAAAAATATTAACGCATTTAAAATCATTTGATAAGTTATCTGAACTCTACTCTGGACAATAAATACACAGTTAGTAAAAACAACATGTTCAAACGTTATTTACTGTTGGAAAACAGCCCCAACAGACATGAATAATTTTTCTGGAGCTGTAATATTATTTGATTTGCAATGCTTAGCAAATAATTTTTTCTGCAAGTTATTTATCATGCTATGTGAACTGCCTGTACTTTTGTGATATTAATCTTTTAAGCCTGTTACATATTTTAATCACTGTTAAATGCCATTCAAGAGCTAATATATTCTTGTAAATATAAAATAAATTAGAATGCTGTAAGATATTTAGCATATCATTATTTGAGGCATCAGTAACTTGCTTATGTGATATAAAGTGCAAGTAGGCATTTTGTAACTTTTTGCAGTATCACACTGGTCATTTAAACAATGTATCACAACAAAAGGTATACTTTGCCCCAGAGAATACTTGTGTGTTTGAACAGAGACGGTTTTGATTTAGCAAAGCCTTGTTTTGGTTATACAGAAAAAGGTCCAAGTCAGATATGCAATAATATTTATTGGCCTTTAGACAAGCCACCAGTAGTGGTAGGTAACAGCATGTTCCAAGCATGGAAGCTAGGGGAAAAACAAACAAACACACACAAACCCCTATTTTGATTGGAAGGTGCAGACTCTACTGGATTCTTCTGTAATGAAGTGCTTTCTAACACCTGCCTAATAAAGAGCTCTTGCTTTCCTTCTGCTGGAAAACAAAGGAAAAACAAAGCTACTTGAAAAAAGATGGTCAGATGACAGACATGAACTAGCATGTCATGGGAACCCATGCTCCAAACTCTTTTACAGCACTTTTTGGGTCACACTGCAAGCTGAAGCAAGCACATTTCCAAGTTTCTCTGCCAAGACAAAGTGGGCAAGAGACACTTCAGGATAAGCAGGCAGCCACCGCCTGTAAGAGCAGCGGTTAGGGCAGGCACATGAGCCAAGAGCCTGGTTGGGTGAATTTTTTTTTTTT